>JBBBDQ010001671.1:582500-1182500 GCA_037127315.1 Ascarosepion bandense
TGCAGTAGACCGGTTGCCAAACAAGGCTACAGAACCCAATATGTTCTACTTTTCAACCCATAGCTGAAGAGAGGAGAAATCGATTAATACGTTTCCCAAGGGTATTTTTGCGTAAGTGAATGAAACTAATTCGGCACCCCGAATTCTCATTCGTACTGATATTCACAACAACGCTGTTATAATATTCCTTAAATCGGCCATTCAGGCAGTATGCATGTGATGAGATTTTGACTTTAAATTTTATAGTCAAGGGGGTTTATATATCATGCAAAATATCCAAATTTGTATATCTATGAAATCAGACCATTAATCGATATCCAAATTTTCTTATTCAACAAATTCGTTTGGACCTGGAAAGTAGTTAGGACCAGTTACTCTTTCTGACAGAGCCTACATGATTGATTGATTGACTTTTTCGTTACTTTTTTTTTATGTTGTTTTTTCTGCTTTTCATTTCTTTGTAGGCTATTGTAAGTTATTGTAAAGCCGATTGTAATGGTTGTTAACAGTACCCAGAGTTCCCAAGCTGCCGCCATTAAAATACTGTCCGAGCTCGATGGACAATATACCACATACATATATATATATACATATATATATATATATATATATATATAGAGAGAGAGAGAGAGAGAAAGAGAGAGAGATAAAGAGAGAGAGAAAAAATAAATGTGGGGTTCACTTAACTGAGCAGTTTGTTTCAGTCATGCCGACTTCGAAGTATATATATATATATATATATATATATATATATATATATATATAGGGAAAACTACTAAAAAGTTGTAAGTTTCAAAATGTATTTTTTTGACAGTATTTATTTATTTCTATTATTATATTTGATATTTCAGACCGTCCTCGGCCTTTCATCAGAAACACATGATTTTAAAATTTAAATTAGAAGCGTTTTCGCGAGGAGCGTTCGTCCGAGAGATTGTTTATATCACGTGACGCAGAAAGCGACAGATTTTTTAATATTTGTAAACGTAAACCTATCTTTAATAATACTTATAAATGTTGTTTTAAAGAAAAATTTTTAAGTGCATCTAAAAAGTGTTTAACTATTGAAATATTTATAAAGATTCAAAACACCTAAGTCCCTATTTAACCCTATCCTGTATGTATTTAATTTTAAAATCCAGTATGTTTCTTTCTTTCTGCGTGAGTATGTAGAACTAAAATCAGAATCTATTAGTAAACATTTGCAGTTTTCTAATGTGTGTCCTAGTTGATTTAAGTGTTCTACTATGGGTGAATACGGGTTATTTTGGCGTATGCTTAGTTTATGATTATTGAAACGGAATCTAAAGCTATTTCCAGATTCACCAATATATCCACTATTTGGACATATTGAACAAAAGAGAAAATATATTATGTTTTGGCTGTCACAGGTGAGGCGTGGTGGATGTAAATAGGTCGTTTATGGAAAATGCAATGAAACAAACACCCAACCTATCAGCTATCCTCACCTCTACCAAATATCTAAAAAATACAAACCTATCGGGGAATTTCCAATGTAAGAAATCTCGTTGTCTAGTTTACAAACATTTAGTAAACGATGCAGTATTTTCTCTACCCAACACCAATATCATATTAAAAAATATGTCGCTTTCTGCGTCACGTGATGTAAACAATCTCTCGGACGAACGCATCTCGCGGAAACGCTTCTAATTTAAATTTTAAAATCATTTGTTTCTGATGAAAGGCCGATGACGGTCTGAAATATCAAATATAATAATAGAAATAAATAAATACTGTCAAAAAAATACATTTTTAAACTTACAACGTTTTAGTAGTTTTTCCTATACATAAGACAGTATACGTGGATCATCACTATGTTATATATATTCATTTGGAAAACCAGTTATTTACGCAACCTTCGATTCAGCCGTTTTGAAGATACCGAAATGTTGAAACCAAGCTTGTGTAAATAACTGGTTTTCAAATGAAAAATATTCAAAAGCTCTTCATTATATATGTATTAAGCACTTTTTAATACAACTGTATACTGGTCTAACTTAATTATGACACAATAATTATTATATATATGTGTGTGTGAGTGTGTGCGCGTGTGTGTGTGTGTACAAATATATTTATACATATGTATATATATTTTATATATATATATATATATATTCATTATTAATTATACTTTAAAACATGTACAAACTACAAACTACTACAAAATTTTACATTTTGTTTCGACATTGAAAGAACAATGTCTCATCATATTGTTAATAATGATGGTAATAAATTTTTTTTTGAAAATTTCTTTCTTTTTATTTTTTGAAATCAAAAAGACACAAAAGCAATAAAAAGAACTAGATGACTCTTAGAGTAGAATTGAATCAAAATCGCTGAAAACAATTTTGAAGTATAAAGACAAAATCAAATTTCGCAAGTTAGTGAAAAAATTTGTTATAGCCAACGAAAGTGACAGGAGAGATAAAAACCCAACACACACGCACGCACGCATATGAACTTTCTTACCTGCCCACCACTTGATTTATCTATTTATACACGATACCTTGGCCATCAGAAAGGCAATCAGATCTCAATATGTAAAGCCACATTTTTATTTGCCTGAAAAGAGTCAACTTTTGACTCGAAACACGTGTAACAACACAAATACCATTATGGACAGTTAATATATTATACAAAAAGAAAGTAATATTAATTTTAATAACAACAATAAATCTACACTTTAAACAAAACGTTCACCGCTTCTCGCACTTTTTTCATCAGTACTGTTAGACATCCGATTGCTTTTAGCCAGCATTGAAACTCCATTCTACCTCTGAGCTATGAAGGAGGCAGACTTTTAGCGTGTGATATACCATGTAAGCATACGCTAGTATCTAAGAGTGTTATAATTCATTACTGAATGAATGATGCGTAGATGCTAGAGTAGCTAATGTTATACATATTGTTTACTGTTTCCAGAAAAAAAAAATACTAAATGAAAGATCAGAAGTAATATCCAGATGTAATAACACCTACAGATACTCATTCCTTGCGTGAAGCCTCTTTTGGTAGTAATGAGTTAAAACCGGACTCTCTAAGTTATATATTACATTTATAAGTCCCAGAAATTCAGTTGTTCTAGTCCTTTAGGACACATGGCCCAGTGGATATAGACGTTGGTTAGTTCCAGTGACTTAACAAAGAGTTGTTAGTTCAATACCAGGATACATCAGTGGTGTACAACTTAGAGAGTTCGGTTAGAGGGAGATAACTCATGACTACCAAAACAGGCTTCACGCAAGGAATGAATATGATATACCCCAGTGATTGCAATAAAGGGCTCAGTGCGAAATTCCTAGCACCCATAGATACTTCTTAGGATCATACAAACCTGGATGAAAGTGTTTAAGATCCTTAAGTAACTCTTCCCTAATTTTGAAAATTTTCGGTTGTTTCAAAATTCTAGTCGCACGAAAAAAGCAGGTGAATGTAGATGCATTTATTAACAGTGTCAATAACTTAGCTGCTGTTTCATAATTTACGAATAAAAGATGAAAACTTTATATACACCTCCCAAACATCAGCTTAGACCATTGTCTATTTTCTACTGGTGACAGTGGTTGATATTCGAATGCAATAGTCAAAATGCTGATTTTTAAGGAATGGAAGGCTTCCTCGATTTCAACTCAATCTCTCACCTCATTTCATCATATTTAACCTCCTGTCGCACTAAGGTAAATTTAGTACCTTTATTTCCTTCAGATTTGGTTAGTAAGTTGAGTCGCCTACTAAATGAGCCTTGACTTCTGGGTGAATAATTATATATCTCAGTATACAATGTGCTAATCAAAAGATTGAGGAATGTGATCATTAGAAAATAATCTAACACCTATTTCAACAGACTCGCAAATGATAATTGTTCGCAAAATGTATTTAGAAAGGATACTTTTCACAAAGGATAGCGACAAATGTTCGTAGTGGATACATTTCAGGCGCGCTGTTTAAATTTACGCTGCTTTTCAATAAAACGTCATATATTTAAGACTCCATGTCAAAGTGAGAGCAATATTATTTTGCTATATATCTCTATATTTATGAAATGGGAATTAGTGTACAATATGCATAATTGTAAATGTATCAGAGATGAGGGATATTATTTCTGCCGCCACGTGTGCTACAGTTAACTCAGTTATGATCCGAACTGTTGTTTCCAAATTATAAAATCTACATAAATTTTTTCAAGAATAAAATTTCTAGAATATTTTCTTGATATTTTTACTTATCAGTCTAGTTGTACTAATGTCGATATAACCAAAGTCATCAATAAAATGTAACTGTTTATTTTATAACAGCTTATCCGTAGTTAATGTGTATCTTTTCCTATGATAGTCTTTGTGTGTGTATGTACACATGAATATAATGTTAATTTTTCTAGATTTTCTATATAAGAGTTCTATATCAATAGTTTTTGAATTGTTGAATTTTTACATCCTTTTTTTTTTTTTTTTTTTTTAATCATATCACCCCAAGCAAGGCGGTAACGCCACTGATGCGCAGGGGGCTACGTAAGGGTAAAAAGAATGGAAAAGAGAAAGCCGGAAACCGCATCCTAAAAAGGAAACAAGGGATGAGTCTCTTCACCTGTTCAATAGATGTGGGTGGAGTGTGAACCGGGCGATAGTTTAGTCTATCTACTCCACTTGAAAAAAAAATAATAAAAAAGGAAAAGAGTGAAAAGATTGGAAAAGAGAAAACCGGAAACCGCATCCTAAACAGGAAACAAGGGGTGAGCCTCTTCACCTGTTCAATAGATGTGGGTGGAGTGTGAACCGGGCGATAGTTTAGTCTATCTACTCCAATTGAAAAAAAAAATAATAATAAAAAAGGAAAAGAGTGAAAAGATTGGAAAAGAGAAAACCGGAAACCGCATCCTAAACAGGAAACAAGGGGTGAGCCTCTTCACCTGTTCAATAGATGTGGGTGGAGTGTGAACCGGGCGATAGTTTAGTCTATCTACACCAATTGAAAAAAAAAATAATAATAAAAAAGGAAAAGAGTGAAAAGATTGGAAAAGAGAAAACCGGAAACCGCATCCTAAACAGGAAACAAGGGGTGAGTCTCTTCACCTGTTCAATAGATGTGGGTGGAGTGTGAACCGGGCGATAGTTTAGTCTATCTACTCCAATTGAAAAAAATAATAATAATAAAAAAGGAAAAGAGTGAAAAGATTGGAAAAGAGAAAACCGGAAACCGCATCCTAAACAGGAAACAAGGGGTGAGCCTCTTCACCTGTTCAATAGATGTGGGTGGAGTGTGAACCGGGCGATAGTTTAGTCTATCTGTACCAACGGTTGGCATTCGATTCCAGATTAAAACCAGTTTCACTGCTAAATAACGCAAACGTTTTATAATCCTGAACACTTCTAAAATCCACAACAGCCAGTATATCCGTATACTTATAAAGTTTTCCAAACCAAATTAGTAAAAATATCAATATTATAAGTCTCGCCCGAAAAAATGTTAAGTGTTGTGTGCATATTTTATGTATCCTGTTTTATCGTGATCCTCCACAGCTTGCTGTCTTCTGTAGTTCTAAACAACGTTCACCTCTTTACCGTCCCTCTTTGCCTGCGCTCTCTCATCCATTCAGGCAGACAATTTAGGTAAGTTACGTGCTGTTTCCATTTGTCCCACCTTCCATATGTTCTGTGAGTGTTCATTTTTCCAAGCCTTTCGAGCCCTTTTCTTTCATTATATATCCTTGAAATTTTCTGATTTTTATGTATCAGTTTATTTTTAGTTCCTATTTTATTTAAAACTTCCTCGTTGTTCACATGTACAGTCCATGGTATCCTCAGCATGTATCTGTAGAACTACGCATTTGCTGCTTCCTGTCTTTCTTTTTCTATAAGAAAATTGTTCAGGCTTCACTGACATATAAGAAATATATATGACTTAGTTCAGTACTTTATTCCTTGTTTATAATTCATAAGAGTTAATGTTTTTGGTATATCGAGTCTATATCGATCCTTAAGAAATATAGAGAGAAATTAATGTTTTTATAAAATTCTAAATCCTAAAATTGGTTTTTGATCTGTATTCAAACTTCAATAGATGACACCGAGAACAAACTCACTACATATGTGCTCACTAAACTCCTCCCTTATTAATATTAGTAGCACGAATATATATCTGAATCAACGTACGTTGTAGCGGAAGCCTTAATAGCTCAATCCTTTTCATTGTGCAGATGGACGAGTGCTCACAGTAAAGACGAATATATGTTTTGTTTATGCGCCAGAATAATCGATGGAGATAAAATTGCTCGACCGTGTTCGATCACTGACTGATTTAAAATACGAATTAAGCTACAGTCCATCGCAATGGGAATATTTAGCTGTTCTAAATTGCTCTTTGTATTGTTTTGCATAAAAATAAAATAAGATTAAATTATTTTTCCTTTGTTTCTTTTTATTTTCCTTGTCTCCCCTTGGATCTTTCGACATTCCGCTATTAACTGTTTCTTTGATTTCATCTTTTCATTACATTTTTTTTCTGTTCAAATTTTCCAGCTCGCCATCAATGCTGAAATTTGCCATTAATCTTCGCCACTTGCTTATGCCTTTAAATATATCTTTTTTGTTAATCATTTTTCTTTACAGTTGTTTTATTGACAGACCAATTTATCTCATATTTTCTGCAAAGAATACTGTTTACGGTATTCGTAAATCAAAGGAATGCGTTTGCAAAGGCTGATATGGAAATACGAGCATTCGCCTTGATCCCAAGCATAATGCTTTGTAAATGGTAATTCTTCCTTTATCCTCGACTTGTGCTTTTCCTGTACATACAGTAGTGACCATTCTAACGTTTTCGATCTCTTTATAGAGTAGATTTCTGAAGTTTAGCGTCATTAAGTCTTGTTTTTCTCCACTGGCTCACTTGAAAATTCCTAGTAAGACATCTTACACTTGCTTATACAATCCTTTTGATCTGGAAACGATCTCTTTTCTACTTATTCAGGAATTTCACTGAATTTTCTCAACTTGATCTCACCTCAGTAATTGGGATTTTTTTTATAAAAGTTTATTTATTTTTTCATGGGATTCATTCGATTTAACACAAACGAGTAGGATTCAAACCTAAAATAAATGTAATGGTAATATTACACTCTGCTTCAAACTAGATCTCTTTCTGATTCACTCTACATCAAAACCTGTTGACCGGATATAAACGCTAAGAAAGCAAACTAAAAACTATCTGCGCAGAGTAACCGAGCATCACATCCGATTCACAAAAACAATCCACTCAAAAAATAAAATATAAAATGGAATGTAAAAAGCGCCATTCACGAACGTTGCCTCTAAAACAAAAGCAATATCAAAAACGCTAAGTCATAATTCACCTCGTCTGCTTTTAAGGATGCCGCTTACGACAGACAAGCTGACAAGCTGCCAACGTCACCACCAGCGACTCCAAGCATCAACTACGGGTTCTACCGACTCTCCTCGTCCTCCTGGTCACTTGCCATCACCTACAAAAGGGCATTCCGCCTTGATCCTCTATATCAGCAATACACAGAATTTTATCTTAACAATTATTGTCTTCCTCTCTTTCATCCTTACCGGCGGTACCATATTATTTCGTTTATTCCCTCGTTTATAATAATATTTAGTGCCATTCCGCTAGTCTTTTTAAAATAAAGGAAAATCATTTGGTTAAAATAATAAAGCAACTCGATCTTTGAGGCCAAGTTCAATTTGAGATTTATTTTGGGAAAGTTTTAAGTGTTTCTTGTATGACCAACAAACAAGGATAGAGAATTCACTCACTCAATATATCTTATTTGCTAACAACTATATCATCAATATCTAATCTTTGCTAAAACCGTTATTTTAAGTATTAATATATATTATCGATCAATACAAATGATTATCAATTATTTTAGCGGCTGTCTTCGCTCGTTTTCATTAAAAATACATTAAAATAGATTTTAAAATACAGCGAGAACGAAAAAATAAAACGTAAAAAACATGAAAAGAAAATTAACTGTTTATTTCTTTCATCATTAAATTAATTCAGTAACCATTGTCATGATAATATATTTCACTGCCAAAGAAAATATCTTGTCATATCTTGTCTATATTTTAAACCCCATTAACATTAATGATCGTATGATAACGCCTGCTTTATCATCGAATCATGTTTTTCTGTGTACGCAGTAATGACTGTCCAAATTTACTGGTCGATTAAGTAAATACGTGTATAAGCGGCTAGCGAAATGTGATTTTCATTTGGAAGTAGACGACTTCTATTGATTTATTACTTGTTACTAATTTCCAGTAAAAAAATATCTAAAGATATGTTATTATTAAGTAGAATGTGTGTATACTTGTATTTATATGCTCATGTGTTTATGCCTGTAAATTCTTTATGATTATAGGTGTTCGTGAATGATTGTGGTTTTGATCTGCATATAGTTTGTTTTTGTGTTTTGTTTTGTATTTTTCTTTTAGGGCGTGTTCTTAAAATCCACAAAACTAGCCACGTATTTTTAATGAAGTTTTATATTCATAACAAAATATTCATAAACAAATTTGTACTTATTTGATTGGTTTGCTTTCTACGGCTTGTGAACCCTTTAAAGCGAGAAAATAGTTTTGACTTTTTTTGTGGGCGGAAGACAATAATGTTTTCGTCCATGCTTATGTGTATTATAAATTTGTAATACACAACTATACACATTACTTTATGAATAAAAGAAAATACACGAGGGAAATCTTTTATGCTAATGCTAACGTGTTTCGTTCCTTGACAAATATTTTAAGAAACGAAACGCATTGGCATAATAGGGTTTTCTCTTCAGCTACAGACATATGTTAATTATATCTGAACTTTCACACATCAGCATATCTTTCTCACTCATTCTCTGTTTTTGGTGTATATTCTATGAATGTATATATATATATATATATATATATATATATATATATATATACCACGTATACGTTGATTGATTGATGGATTCGTTTTCTAAGGCTTTTGAAGGTTATTTAACTACAGAAAATCTTTTTAGAGTCTAAAAATTTTTTTTTGTAGTTACTAATGATTTAGAGATACAAGTCTTACTAATTAATCCGCAGAGAAGCAAAAAAGGGGTGGAATCATACCTTTTCTAAATTTATTTGCGCGTTAATGAATATAACGAACCCAACTGAAATTGGAACAATCTTTTAGCCATTACACCACCCATATACCCAAACTAAGAGCACCTGGTATTCAAAAGTGTTCACCCATCTAGGTAGTGACGAGGCTCGACATGGCTTAACTTCGGTGATCGTATGAGAACCAATGTTTCAGCGTCATATCAATGCCAGATGAGCTTTTTAAGAGGATGATTGTCGAGTTAAATGGTTTCATTCATTATATACGTTATTCGTTTGTACACTCAATTATTTCAGCTTCCTTTCGCGAGAAATCTACGTAAAAAGAACGGCGTCGATTATCTTAATACCGATACTCCTCAAAATTCTTCTGTGTTAATCTCCCCCTATCCCTCTTTTTATTTTTGTTTGTAAAATTTCTGTTGAATAAAAAACGCGATTATTTTACGTCAATATGAATTATAAGTGAGAAAGTATATAAATATTGTCCGTATAGTTATTTCTCAGACTCCTATATTCATAGTTAATTACGACAAAAGCTAAAGTGTACTTATTTGTAAAACCTATTTGACAGATATTTCTAAAACTTATCTTAAAACTTTAGGAAGAGAAAAAGAAGGTGGACATTTCTGGGGCACAAAAAGTGCTTGGAGAATTTGATACTCACAGGACAAGGTAAGATGAACAGAAAGAAACAGCGAGTAACCTACCTATTGATGTAACATAAACTGTGATCGATGGTGAAACGACAAACATTGCATACAGATACGAAGGATAGGAAATTGTGGAGAGTTATTATCGCTCAATTCCTTAAAGGAGACATCACACAGAAAAAAGATAAAACCTCATTTACTAAATTTAATTCTTCATCGTAATTGTATAAATGTTAATATCGCAACAGATGTAAATTTGAAAGCATTTTATGATTTAGTTTACAGAATATGTAATTTCTAAATTGCACATGCGTACTTTTACAACAATGGACAGAAATCGTACATTGCTAAAATAGAGTTAACATGACATAGTATTTCGGTCTGAAAAATGTTGCATTCTTATTTCTAGTTCGATCGGTTACGAGAACAAAATTAAAGTTGTTTTTTCGACTTGTTCACATTAGTAGTAAATTTGATAAATCCTAACAGTAAGAATAGCCGCTTTTAAGATGGAAGAAATCAACCTAAATTTTATTTTCTCTCTACGATAAAACAGGCTAATGTTATTACGTTTTGAAATTGCCCGTCTCCCTTTAAGTATAAAGTCGCTCAGTTTGCAGATGTTCATCATTAAATTTTCATTCTCAACATCGGATGATAACTATTATTATTATTATTCTACTGTTCTAATTGAATATAGTTATCAACAATAGTTGATAAAATTACTTTAACCTCTCTCATTAAAATAAGGAATAAATTAATTTAAAACCTAATCAAGACAATCAGAAACATCAAACAATCAGCAAAATACATTCCCGAAACAGGTTAAGAACTTATATCGTTATCTTTTTAAATTTTCGTCAATTGCTTGTATGGAAAACAGAATTTGAATGTGCAATTTGACAAACGTCTTTAATTTATGATCTTTATCTTTGAAGATGATGGAAAAATGTAACACAGAAATTTGAAGGGGCATTAGAATAACAGAAGTTGCCTTCTAAACAAGGTATTAAGAACAAAAAATGTTGTTATAAACAAAAGAACAAAGATAAGAGTGTCGACATGTAACGTAATATCAAATAAAGAGATTTGAGATGACCTATCTAAGAAAAAGAGCACAGAGAATATGAGCAACGAGGAAGTTTTGAAAAAATAAATACACCAAAGATATTTATACTTCCATTAATAAAGAAACTGTTAGGACATATTGAAGGTTAAAGGGGCAGAGAAAAACAGCGGGTAATCTTTCTAGTGAAGTTATGAAAATGAAGAGCATGTATTAAGAGTGATTGTGGGGAGGACAAACATTCCTTAGGGTTATAAAAGATAGAAAATTGTGTACCATCTACGTCCTTAAGAAACACTGCACATGAGAATATTTGAAAGTTCTACAGGCATTTCTATTCATGCATAAATATATCAACTGATTTACAATTATCCATTTACATTTATGCACTCATATTCCAACGGTGTTCTACAAGAAAATTCTCCACAGATTAAGGAAGAATTATGCAAATAATTAATCAATATGATAATTTTCATGTTTTCTTATGGACTTTAAATAAATGCTGTGTTTATGTCTTATAACGTGTTTCATTATTATTCTAAATACATTTGTGGAATATATTAAAGGCAGCCTTACAACCACGCTTTTTAGTATTATGCCCAATTAATTTACACGCTGTATATTTTTTCAATTTAATTATCAAATTAAGTAGTAAGATATATGGTTATATTTTTGTATATATAAGAATATTTACAGCCAATGAGATTTTTTTGCTTCATTTAACCACCTTTCCGATCTGGAGTGGAACTTACGACATGAAAAGCGAAATTAGGTAAATTGATGCATTTGCAAACAATTTAACAGATACTAAACTGGACCGTAGAGGTCATAAAATTATAAGGGTGCAATCAACAATATTCAAGTTTGTCGAGTACAAAACTACATTCATAAAGAAAGAAAAAACTAATTTTATGTAACTGAAAACTATTGCACATTAACAACTACACTCTAAATAAGCAGAGAATTAAAACTGATTGTGACTGTATAAAAACGGAAGATGTATAAATAGGCCTACGCATGCGCTCAACCGTTTCATCTGTTTTTGTTCGTCTCTCTGTTTTATGCCTAATTCTTTATAAATCAGTCAAACTCGACATGATAATAACTGATTTATTAAATGTTTTCGAACTAAGTCTCCAGATAACGTCTCTCTTGTTAAACAATAATCGATCACAGACAATTACCACAAGCGTAAATTATTTTCTCTTTTAATTTTTTGCATATTCTGCATAAGACAGCGTACTTCAAAGTTTCGATTTCCAGATGTTAGTATCGACGCATAATATTCTAATAAATAACTTCATTCGTTTTGTGTATTTTCAATCTTAAATGTTCAATTGTTAACTTTTATATATATTTTAAAAAATATATCCATATCACATTTGAGTATTCTTCTATGACAACAGAGGAAAGAAATATGAATGAATTAAAATTAGAGGTTTGATCAGCACTAGCAAAGATGAAGAGGAACAGACAGTTGAGCAAGATGAGATTGTAAAAGAGATGCTGACAGTCTTTTACTATTTGGGTATTGATAAAACTGTCTAAGTGATCAATGAAATATACGACTGCGGTGAAATACCTAAAAACTCACTAGATCAGTTGACATTGTTTTGCCATAGCTACGAGCTTCCTATCAAAGAGTTATTTATAAAAATTAAGCAAGCTGGAACATCTTAACTGTTTGAATATTGTAGTAACCGACGACGAAAAATGACACATAAATGTAAAGTCGCGTAAGAATTAGAACTGCATTTCATGAATTAAATAAACCATTAAAACGTAGAAAATGTCATAAGAAACAAACAAAAGCGTGCTGGGCAGTTATGCAATTTCCAATCTTCGATGTAGCATGGAATATTGTACAATTTTTTAACAGATGAGGAACTGATTTGAAACTGCATGGATTCAATTGTGGCAGAGATTCAAATTCTATGAATACCATGGACTAAACATGTGAGAAACAAGTAAGATTTAATAAGAGTGGAATCTACAAAGAAACAGTTGCAAGCAATAAAAAAGAAACAGTATCATATAAGGAAAGAAGGCGTGGAGAAATGAACACTTACAAGGCATACTTAAAACAAGAGAAGTAAATATTAAAGCAAATAACTGAATGAATTTGTGTATGGCAAAAAAAGAACCACAAAAAGAAGGGTGGTAACATGGCAAGAGTTAATTAGAATAAAAGAGAAGTTTTAGAGAGTCATGATCACCCATATAAATGAAAAAGACATATGAAAAGTCGAGTGTAAACTATTCAATTGTTCATTTTCGTAAATGTTTTAAACATAAAAGTTTATTTGGTGTTTATCAAAACTTTTGTTTAAACCCTGTTGCTATAATTATTGCCAAATTTGCTATTACTTAAATGATTATACTGGGAAGGACGAAGTTTCCAAGTTTAAAATCAGCCTCCATCTTTGACATAGAGAGCTGTATTATCTTAACAACATGTGCGTAATGTTGTTTATTTTTAATTCTGTTTATTTCTACTCCAACGAAGCACCTGCAGAATCTGTTACGTAAAATCTGAATAAATTCTGTCTTGTCTACGTTCAGTTTAGAAATATCGCTTTTGTTTTCTACAAATTTCACTCAAAGAACAAAATCCTACGTATATTGAAATAAATTCGAAGTTTGATCTTTACTCTCTACGCTTGTTATGCAAGTCGTATAGCCAGATTTATGTTGCTGTAGTCAAAATCATTTTTATCAATTCTTTTTCTTATGGGACCTAAGACAACCAAACACAATTCTGATCGGGTTTCATGGAATGCTACATAAACACATACGATAAAAAGATATATAAAATATTATTTCGGTATCGCATTTAAGATCCTTTATTTAAAAAATTTAAGATCCTTTATTTAAAAGATTTCTCAGATATTGAAACTTTTGTGCCTGCTTGATTTTGACATTTGTCTCCAGTTCATGGTTGACGTTTTGGGCCATTTATCTTGCTTTCAACCATACAGTTTGTCATCTTACAATTAATGGTTAGTCTTTTTTTCCTTGACTCCCTTGACTAGGAGGTCCTATAGTTTCCCTTCTGTGCAACACAGAAGGGAAACTCTACACAGTGTCACACTAAACACAGTGTCATCTGTGTATTCTTCTATTGTTAAGATTGCGCCTACCGATAATAAATCCTGGTGTGGGTTTTTCGGATCCCTTGGGATAATTTCGCTGTAGAGGTTGAATAAATCTGGAGGAAAGACACATCTTTTTCTTACGCCCTTTTGTAATTTCTTTTTATATCTACTCAATTAATTTCTAATTCGTATGCAGGTGGTTTGCTACCAGTATGAGTTCGGGATTTTTCTCACAGCCTTTTCAAATAGATCGTTTTTTCTTAACATTTAGAAATAGGTCTTTGTGTAATACCTTAAGTGAGCAGTGAATGAAAAAAAATCTTTATCGATTTCACTTAATTTTGTAATTGGACAAAATTAAATTTTATCATACAGTCTTTTTTATTGTCCATTCTTAAACATTGAAACATTCTGAGAAAATAACTGTTACTTCTGTACATTTGTAAATCGAGTGAACATTTTGGTCATCCACTACTTTAAAGAACGTAATGGTTATCAGGATTTACTTAATTGTGTGGTAAATGACAGATCCTTTCTTTCTTTAATGTGACGTGCCCATTCAGGACGTAGGCGAGCATGGCTTTCCACATCTTCCGCTCCCATGTATCTTTTAATAAGTTTTGTCTTTTTTGTTATTTCTCCCAAACCCTGTTCTATCATTCATTTACTCAAGCTCATATGTTAAGTACTGCTTTCTTCTGTCCCTTTCCCTCTACCTGTCTTGTGAGTATCAGGTTTTCCAAGCCCGTCTTCCTCATTACGTGCCCCAGAAATTTCAACTGACTCTTCCTCTTTAAGTATAAGTTTCCTTTATGATTCATACCGACTTCAATTTATGGATTTATTCTCCTTTACATAACTTAATATTCCCCCAGATTATTTGCCAGTTTTTCTTGTGTGTGTCAAAAGAGATTGAAAGACTTAAGAAAAGAAATGCCCTGCTCATTGGTTTTCTCTGATCTAATCTAACTAATCAGTCTTTATCTGTACTTAATCAACTACTAGCCCTAATTTTATGACAATTTATCTATCCCTGCAAAAAGTTGAGATATAATTAGGTAATTATTTCAATGTTTCTGCTTATTGCTGAGTATACATTCTGGTATATTTAAGTTTTATTTTTTCATCTGAATCCAGTGAAGCGTCATTGGTTTCTTTGAGAATTCTTTTGAAGTCTAATGAAATAGAAAGCTAATGACTTCTACCCAAGAATTTCTAACCAGGAATCAGAAAATATGCAGAAAAGGAACGAAAAGAATAAATAATTCTTAGTAGAAAAGAAACAAAGAAAAATATTTTGTAATTGCATGGACAAATCACAAAAACGTTATAGCATTATTTCACAACCCTGAATAGTTGAATTGTTAATAAATATAAAATCGAAGAATTTGGTCAAATTATATCCAATGAAAAGAATAAATGGAAGTTAGAGATAACCGAAGAAAGACAAACTCCTGCTGAAATCAAAATAATTCTCAAGGATACTTTCTTTCCACGTGACTCTTTGAAAAAGCTGAATATTTTATAGGAGTGCCAAAGAATGGTTAATAGATAAAATGCAATGTGTGTACATTAACAATCATAACGAGGAAATATTATTTGCCAAAAATAATACTGATCTGAAAATATTAGTTCAAGCTATAAAATGACCTCGCATAAATAGTCGACAGATTTTAAATTAAAAGAAGGAAGACTAGGTCTCATCAACATCAAGTTGATTCAGCCACTATAGGACCTTTGGATTATAAAAGGCGTATAAAGACCAAGTAATTAGAACGAAGGAGAACTGGGGCAAACATGAGACTAGAATAAATATTGGATTAGAAAACAAGCAAATATTCAGTCAAAATGAGAGAAAAAAGAGGTGCATCGAAATGTTAAGTTACAAATAAAAGGAATTGCACAAGAACATCTTATGACATCATAAGTTTGATGTTAAAGGGATCACTTGAAGATAAAAACAGAACCTCTACACTTGATCAAGTGCATCTTGCACTGCTTTCCCCTGTCTCTACTTCTCTTTATCTGACCTGTGAGCATTAAGTTATCTTGGCCCTCCTGCCTTATTACGTGTCCCAGGAACATCATTTGTCTTTTCATGATATTTAGTATTATTTTTTTTTACTCGTTTGCATCCTTTCCAACACCTCATCGTTGCACACGTTCTCCGTCCATGGTATCCTCAGCATCCTTCTGTAAAACCATATTTCTGCTGCCTCAAGCCTCTCCTTATCTTTGTTGAGATCGTCTAACATTCACATCCATACAGAAGGACAGATATTACATAGCAATCCAGCACTCTTTTCTTTGTTTCTAAAGAGATTTTCCTGTTTTTCAGTACTCTGGTTAGCTTCTCAAATGAGTCTTTGGCCATGCCAATGCGTCTTTGGATCTCCATGTCGCACTTTTCATTCTCTGTAAAAAATACTTACCAGGTATTTGAAATTTTTTTATTTGTTTTATTTTAGTTTCTCTGACTTCTAGTTGGCATATTGGGCTCCATCTTTGCAAAAGGATTGTCAGAAGTAAATATATGTGCAAAATCGAAGCTATGCAAACTAAAACATTTCTACAATCAAGAAGAATACTAAAAAAAGCGCTAAGATATTTAGAAGACTTGCTGTCACTTATCTTCATTGAAAGCTATCAAGTAGTCGCCATATAAAAACCCAATATTTCTTGACTTTATAGATAATTTACATATAATATGATTTTCTATTCGTGGTTAACATTTTCTATCCGGAAAAATGTATTTCCATTTACATCACTGAGACAAAACATTATATGACAAAATTAAGTTTACCAAAAGGCACAGAATTACTGTTTTTTCTTTTGTGTGCGTATGCGTGTGCGTGTGTGTGTGCTATTTTATCGTTTCACTAATGCCACTAGTACCAGGGAGGTTACAGGGAATATGAGTAGACTGAGAATAGGGAGGACTGAAAGGACAAAAATGAACAGGGTTCAAGAAGATGGCGATTGACGCTGCATTTAGATTTTTTCAAATTGTATTTATCAGGGAAGCAAGTAATAGGAAGAGAGTTCTACAGGTGGGAAGTGCGAGAAAAGAAACTATTGAAGTAGAAGCGACGGTTGCATTTAGTTATTTCAGCAGTAAAACATACGGACCTAGTGACCGATCTAATACCATGCTTAAATTCATTTATTCGGGTTACCTGGAAAATAGCCCGTCAGAGCAGTTACCATAAAATATTTATAAAAAGACAGAGGAAAGCCACATGACGTCAGTGAGAAATTGACTGAAATCGAGATGACAAGTCAGGATTAATTACATTACTTACCATTCTTTAGATTTTGTTCAGAAATAGCACAATATCAAATATGACAACAGTATTCAACGCACGGACGAATGATTCAGTTTAATCATATTCACACATTAAGCCGTAGACTTTAGCTCCTAAAACTGTTATATTGTATGGTCTCTTTTTCGACGACAGCAATGTTGCTGTACATTTGAGACTCTCTCACTACGACGGCGATTATGATAATTCTTAAATTTAATTCTGAAAAATACAAGACTGCAATTCTGAGTCCACGATGCTGAATCAATGATGTTAGTAAAACGAACGACGAATGCTTCACGACGATGTTGGGCTGGTGACCAACATTAAACTTTATATACTCTACGGCCTTCACTGCTACTGCTACGGTGATTATTATCAAACCTCTTGGGCGACTATTAAACTTCAAAATCGGCAACAAATTCAGAGCGACGATTAAACTTTTCAAATCGTAAATCCTTTTATCGGGGAGCACTGAACCCGACTTCTTCACAAAGATCAGTTTCCCATAATCATTTCATAATCTTCTTCTTCATCTTCTTTGTCCTTTCTTCGTCACCGTCAGCAACAACAAATACATCTGCAACAAATTCCTCCGTCTAAAACAATAGGACCAGACCCAAATGTAAATGAAATTTTATTTTCCTTTTTCATACAAAGACATTTTCGGTGACATGTCATGGATTAGGACGTTGTTTGGCCAGAGTTGTCAACACCCCCCATCGGAGAGACCCAATCTTACTCAACCGTACGCTTCGATAGTTGTGTCTAGACTCTTCAAAAGCAAAATTGCAATTACTACCAAAGATTTTCTGTCAGCTTGACGTCACTTCTGTCCCATTGACAACTATCTTCCAGTACAAACTTAAATGTAGGACATAAACCTCTGACCCCAGTAGACAAAATAAAAATCTAAATCCGAAAATGTTTTCCTTTTTGCGCACCTGACTGACCTTTTTCAACAAAATACATTTCACTCAAATCTCAAAATATGTCTCCATGCGCACATAAACTTTATTGTCAAAAATGTCATGATTCTCAAAAATATCAAATAACGAATATTTAACAAAACGTCTATTTCTTTGACTCCGTCTAATAAAGAACTATATAGTTTGGGAATTACATCCTGTTTTACTGTTCTTATATGTGAGTTAATATCAAAGAAGGTAGGTGCACTCTTCAACATAAATGATTTAGCATTATCCCAGGTTTAATACAGAACATTCTTGTATAAATATACTAATTTCTAGTAACTTCCAGGATGCGTCTCCAAAAATAATTTATAACAATCTAATTAAAGTTCAGTAACGACGGAATATAAAAAGCTAGAATTCATGACTCATTAGTAATGTTCAACCAGGCTAGCTCGAATTACCATACTACAAGGTGCCTAAAGCAATTGTAGTGTTGACAATTATAGAACTAGTGTGGTATTGATAGTTGTAGTGGGTGTGCTAATAGGATTAATAGTAAAAGAAGTAGAAAAACAGTAATAGTATTTGATAAGCTTATCACTGTTTGGCACAAAGTCAAATCGAGTTAAAAAAAATGTGTTGAACCAAGAGGGGATAGTCTTTGTTGCATAAAAATCGGCATTCGAACTTAGCTAGGTTCGCGCAACGGCCACTGACGCTTTTTAGATTAGCCACAAATCAGGCAAGAAAAAACGCCAAGATTAATACGATTAATGTTGTTTTAATATTTTTTATAATAATTTCACTCCAAGCAAAACAGGACTGCCACTCTAACAGAGGGAGAGAAAAAAAAACAGAGGACAGAGAATGCCGAAGAAAGTGATGAGATTTAGGAAAAAAAGAAGATGACAATTGACGCTGCATTTAAACATTTGAAGATTGTTGCTATCAGGGAAGGATGTATATGGAAGGGAGTTCCATAGGCGGGAAGTGCGAGAAAAGAAACTGTTGGAGTAGAAATGGTGGTTACAGTTGACTATTTTGACGGTAAAGTGGGGGAACCTTGATGCCAATCTAGTAACGCGTGTAAGTTTATGTGGTCAAGGCACCATGGAAAAATACTCGTTAGAGCAGAAGCCGTGAAAATATTTGTAGAAAAGAGAGAAGGAAGCCACATCCCGTTGGAAAGAAAGTAGCTGATGGTGAGGTACTAAGTCAGGATCAACTACGTTGCAGATCCTCCTTTTGATTTAGTCGAGAACCTCCAGATGAGTAGCAGGTTCACCTGACCAGATATAGCAACACTATTCAATAAAAAGGTTTTATTAAAAAAATACAAGCGTGTATTGTTTTATTAATGTGAAGAAACAAATAGAAAAAGCTAAAACAAAAACAGATTATTGTTGAATTAGAAAGTAAGTGTGACATCGAGATATCAAGCATTTATATTAGTAATCAGGATTCTTGCTGTTTTTAATAATGAACTTGAGATGACTTGAGAAGAGAAAAACATGCAGAAATACATCATGTAATCAGAAAATTATTTCCAACCCAGGCGACATGTTAATAACTCGGTGAACGTTATATTAAAGTATAAGAATATAATAAATACAAAATTCTTATGATTATTTTAATTATTTTAATATCATTTGTTGGAGATGGCATGGGTAATTTTAAGGACAGATGACTCCTAAATGAACGAATCACCTTTGGTTTTTATAAGCAAACACCTACTACCAAATAAAAGCAACATTTCAGAAAACTTCCCTTCTCGGAATGAAACTAGAAAGCGCATGATAATTATGTTTGTGCAACGATTTTTAAACATGCAGAACCATTTTTTTTTAGGGGTATTCTTTGAATACGAAGCCGCCATATTGATTTTTGCATTGTGTTATCTGAGATTAGAAATTCTTCAAAAACGCAATTTCTATCGCCTTCATGTATTTAGGGTTTAGGAAAACTTATTTTTTATTTAGTATTTTTTTAATGTTTGTCGATATCCTTCAAAAGATTTTTAAAGACTGTTTGCTTTCGTTCTATTTGTATATTTTGCTGCGTTCTGTTTTGCTATGATCTTTTTTCTCTTAATCTTCATCTTTGATTATATATTGGGTCAATCAACTATACACACACAGAGCGAGATTGCTGCTGATAGAGATTGGCTAAAACAAAAAAGGTTCCTTCTTTGTGAAAACAATAAACGATTGTGATATGTGTTGAGTAATACAAAAAATACAAATTGTATGCATTGGTAATTGCTAGACGGGGTCTTTTTTTAAAGATAAACAAACATCGAACGTGTTTGAATAACTTTGTGTGGTATAAGGGGGTATGGAAAAGTTCTCAACCGGACCCACTTCCTAAAATCTGACCAAAGTACCAAACGGAAGATTTTTTTTATGGAAGGATTTCTTTCAGCTGTAAACATTTTAGTCCCTTGTCGAGTAATAATAGACTCCCTGATATCCTTGCAAAGATCAAATACCTGCCAAGTTTCTTACAAGGCACCATTTAAAAATGCACTCATTTCATAAAGAATTTTTTTTTATATCAGGTTGTTACAGAAAAATAATTTTATTCTTGAAAAATTAACTGTAAAAATGTTAAAATTAGTCAAAATATGAGCGTTGAGCATCTCTGCGCCTCAGTCAACGATTGACGAGATTATTTATTCCTTGTTGAAAAAAGTTATTGGCTGTGATGCAACGAAATCCTTAAAAGCTGATTCCATTTATGGTTTGGACCTAAAAAAAATTTAACATTTAAAACTGTGCTTAATTGCTTAAAATATAATAATCAGTGGGTGAAAGATCATGAGAATATGGAGGATGTGATAAACTCTCGTATCCCAAAGTCTGTGAGTTTTTGCAACGTCATTCTTGCAACATGTTGCCGCGCATTATTGTAGAGCAGAATTGGATTCACCAATGGAGCTTTCATTTTTTGCAGGTGTGCATGCATTTCAGCAAGTTGATTGCAGTAAAGCTTTGCATTAATGCTTTGAATGGCTTCCAGAAAGCTGTAGTGAATAACACCAATTGCAGAACACTAAACAGTCACCAAAATCTTTTTCTGGTGCAATATGGGGCTTTGGGAAATGTTTGATGGTCTCATCACGATCACGCTACTGACTTGATTGTTTACGGGTATCATAAAGGATCTACGTTTCATCACAAATGACTATTCGGTCAAGAAAAGGATCATTGGTGTTACGCAGAAAAAGCATCGAGCGCACATCAAAACGCTAAAGTTTTTTATTTTCATTGAGATCATTAGGGACACCAAGCGTCTAAGATATTTCTCTTTGACATGGGTTTTGCTCAACAACTGCTTGCAACTGATCGTTGTAAAGACTGCATGACCGTCCTCTACCTTCTTCATCTTCAAGGCTCTCATCACCAGTACGGAATTTCTGGAACCACCTTCGTACTGTCCGATCACTTATGGGTCCATCTCCCGATGCCTTGTTGATATTGGCAGAAGTTTGGAAGGCACTGTACCCAAATGTGAACGCCTCCAAGATAAGTAACTAAACGAAGATCATGATTTGTCATGCTCACAATTAAGGGCTTCTATGTTTCAAGAATATTTATGGCTGAAAATAAGTTAAAGATTATTAAAGAGCACACATTAATTATAATGTATACCAAAATTCACCTAATATATACTGTGAATACTATGTTAAAATGGCTTTTCAAAATACAACACGTCGAGCAGCCATTATTTTTGTAACAGCCTAATACTTCATACTTCAATAACTTTCCAACAATGTATTCTGTCTGGTTTTTACGCATTCAAATAAAAATCTGTGTCTTTAACTCCGTCATTTTTTGGTCGTTTCACTAAAAGCAAGGCGGTAAGACCAAAGTACGCAAAAAGTTACAGGAAGCGAAAGTGAAAGAGAAGAACGGGAACAAAAGAGAAAACAACGGACGAACGGAGTTCAAGAGACTGAAGATCACGATTGACGGCGCATTTAAATTTTTGAAGATTGTAGTTATCATGGACGTAAGGGTACAGAAGGGAATTCCACAACTGGGAAGAGTGAGAAAATAAACTGTTGGAGTAGCAGTGGCAGTTTCTTTTAACTATTTCAACAGTGAAATGGTGGGACCTAGATGCCAATCTAGTAGCATGCCTAAATTCTAGTCAGAGAAGTTTACATGAAAATATTTATAGAAAAAACAGAGAAGTCACACCGCATCGGTGAGAAAATGTCCGGATGTCTAGTCAGGATCGTTTACATTATAGACCCTTTTTGGAATTACATTACAGATACTTTTCTATTTCCAGAATTTCATGAACTCAGACTAAAAAAACAAAATCTATTTCTCATGTTTTAAACTAATTTTCCTGGATTATAGCGATAAAAACAAGAGATAAATACTGGAATATAAAGTTTCAACTACCATTAAATTTCTGTTATTTGTACTCCTGTGTTTTGCATAGAATTCTGCGAGCGGCTGCTTAAAATTTCTCAGCTCGACCAAAAACTCTTCCAAAAAGTGTCTTGTTATTTGACCTGATTGGGGAAATGGTTCAAGCTGAAAACTTTTCAGCACTCCTTCCTACTGGACCACCGTTAATTTTCTAATTTTTTTTTTTTTTAATTTAGATTTATCTATATTTGGTGAGTTGATTGGTTGGTTTTGTTTAGTGACATATCTGTCTCTATACTTTATTTAATGCCGAAATCTAAATATTTTTAGCAATTTTATGGTTTCAACTAAATATATTTTGAAAGTAATTGTATACCTTCAATTACAAATACAATATATTGTTAGCCATTTTCTATAAAATGTATTGTTGGTAATATTTATATATAAATGTATTGCTGATATTTTTACTATAAAAATGTATTTTTATACTTTCATAGTTTTTTTTTTTTTGTTTTCATTTAGGGGTTTACTATTTGCCAATAGCTGGGACCCTAACGGTTTCTACAACCCCGGGTCAGGGTGGACCTGGAAACAACATCTATTACGAGCTGGTTTCAATCTCCCGATCGGAAACCTTGCTGCCGGATGTAGTTTATCATCATACTCAGGAATAATATTTACTTACAGATAACTGCACCCAACACTAACTCATCATCGAAAAAACATATTTACACAAGGTTGTCGAAACATTTACCAATACAGGAATGTACTGTGAAGAATATTTACACAGACGGAATAAAATATGCTTCTCTACAGGCACAACACTTTTCCTAGGGAACACAGTTGAAAATGCACATGTTTATATACAAACAAATATCTTCTACTTCAGGATGTTGGTGATTATGGCTCACCACAAATTCCTTTCTTTTGTAGCTCTTAATAAGTTGTGTCCTTTTGTTATCTATCCTAAACTTTGTTCCGCCTTCCATTTATTCATGCACGCTAGGAAGGTTGTGTTTTCCCTCTTGTCTTCAATCCGTTCAGTGAGTATGAAATTTTCAAAGCCCTCTTTTCTATTCTCAACATCCTTCTGTAAAACCACATTCATGTAGCTTTAGTCTCTTCTACATCTGTGAGATTGTCCAGTATTCACTGCCATATGAGAGGATTGATATTACATGATTTAAAAAAGGTACAATCTTTATAAAGAAACTTAATGCGTTAACATAAATAACGTTTAAATGGTTCGGAATAGAATTCTAAAAATTACAAGTGTTTTAGATGAAACCAGTTTTGATCAAATATTTTGAAAGATTTTTTTTCTTTTTTGTTGAAAATGAGGTTTTTCTCTGTCTGGGATTTTAGAATAATTGTGGTCCCTAAAAATCCAATCTTTGAACATAGCACTTTAACCTTAAACATAGAAATATTTTCCACTCAGTCTTGTGACTTGAATCATATGAATTGGTTAAGTTGATTCTTTTTCTACGGCTTATCAACCAAGTTTATTTGGGGAAGAAGATCTTCAAGGGCATTTGCATGTAAGTGAATATAACGAACCCAACTGGATTGGAATCTGCTTTCCGATTGACAATTCCAAGCCATTATCCAAGATAAAACCCTGACATCCAAGTTTACGGCATCTGGTTTTCTCAAGCGGTTGCCCAACTAAGTACTGATCAGGTTTGACGTTGCTTAACTTCAGTGATTGTACGGGAATTGGTGTTTCAACGTGATTTGGCCATAATCCCGCATCATATCAAGTGTGCATATGTGTGTATGTAAGTGAGTGTACGTGTGCATATGCGCCGCGTATGCAGGTAGATAGAAAGAGAGGTACGTGTGATAATTCATATATATGTGTGTGTGTGTGTATTTGAGGTAATTCATATATCGATGGATTAGTATATGCTTTATGCATGTATGCGTCAGTGTATGTACGTGTTTACCTATCTTTTATCCGTATCTCTCTAACTGATCAAACGGGCAAACATACATGATATCGTAACTTGTTTGTTCTTTTGCTATCGGACATTCTCCACGTTTTGAATAACTGATCAAATGATATTTCAAACAGGAACACAATGACATTTCTATGTCACACGAACATCCCAAATTCGGTCCATGATATTGAATTGACTGCCATGTAAATTAGCGCGTGCTTAGTAAAGCACAAAGAACAATTGAACACATATGAACATGATATGTAAAGAAAACTAATAAAGCTACGTTGTATAAAGCGCAATCGTTTGTAATTTTAAAATCTTATTCTAAGTAACGTTGGAGAAGTTCTAAAAACAGATAGATAGATAGATAGATAGATAGATAGATAGATAGATAGATAGATAGATAGATAGATTAATTTTGATTTAAAAGACTTTAAAATTTAAACTCATTGAATTATTTTTTAAAATCCACTCAGTTTTAACCAAAAATATATTTATAAATCTACCTGCAAAATTTCTCAAATAATTATAGGATATATATTTTTACTAAAGCTCGACTTATTATTGAGTGTGTATGTAAATTTAATCGAGTTTCTCGGAAAGAGAAATCGACGAGCCGAGTGTAACCTTAGCAACTTATGATTTAGGTCGAATTAGTTTTACCAAATTCCATTCACTGACACACCAACGTGCTAAGAAGTGTAAGAGAAAGCGACTGATGGTGAAGCTTGCAAAAGCCAGTTTATAAGACGCACTTTTCCGATCAAAATGTAATGTCAACATCTTCCTGAGTCTTATGTACCGAATTTATGAGTAAAAATGCAATTTTACACAATTCCGGAGTGGAGGGGATGCAAAAACGTAAGATCTCGAAAATAAACGTAAATGGGTAATTTAAAGTGAAGATGATCATCATTTGTAAAAGTAAGAGATGGTTTATTGTCACCATTGTTTGCTTCATTAAGCAAAATTGTTCAATGTTTCACCTTCGGAATTATCAATCTAGATTGTTTTTATTAAGTTATTTTTAATTTACTTTATCAACTTTCAACATTAAGAGGAAAAAAGTGATGCTGGAATTAATTATTATAGACAATAAAACAAAAATGCCGTCAGAAACAAAAAATAAAGAATACTGAACTGTTATGTAATATCTGACCTATATGGCATCGGAAAGTACGACACTGAAATCCGAAAACACACTGGGATAGCCAAAGATACTGTCTAAAACCTAAGAATATTAAGAGACAGAAAAACTTCGTTAGAAAAGAATAAAAGTGTAATGAACTATTACGTGATATCTGTCCTCCTATATGGCACTGAATGCTGAACAATGTCCTCAAAGGTAAAGAAGTGACTTGAAGTAACAGAAATCTTGTTCTCCCGAATGATGCTGAAAAGGCCATAAACTGAACATGTGAGCAATAACGAAGTTCATGAGATAATGGAAACAAAAGGACTCATGCTTAACATTAAGAAGAGACTGATGAAATTTCTAGGACCCATAATGAAAGTGGTTTTGGAAAATTTGATACCCACAAGACAGATTGAAAGCAAGAGGGGTAGCGGAAAACAACGCTTACCCTACCTAGCGAGCTTGAGTGAATGAATAACGGAGAAGAGTTTGGGTGAAATAGCAAAAAGGCAAAATTCATTGAGACAGGGAGTTGTAGAGTGTCATGACCGCTAATGTCCTGAAGGTACATGGTACGAAGAAGAAGAAGAAGAAGAAGAAGAAGAAGAAGAAGAAGAAGAAGAAGAAGAAGAAGAAGAATATAGAGTGGTAAAATTAACCAAATGTAATGAGATGCGATTGCTTGGAGACATCAATCAAATAATATTCGGTAGGTTAGCCATGCCTACTAATATACCAAAGATGTGTTTAAAACTGCCATTATTCCTAGAATCCTCGAAAACATATCAGTTTACTATTCACGGATTTAATAATGATATGTTTCAAACGAAAATATATATGTTATTTGATGACACTAATGGTCAAGGAACAAACTTTGCTGCAAAATCGCAATTAATTTCAGAGCAAAAGTAGTTTTTAAAAAGCGACAAAATAGGAAATATTTTTACAAGGAATTCTATCTTTCGTGAACTTCTTGAACATCTAATGATATTTTTCCACCAAGGATAGATAAATTTGTGCGCAGATAAGCCGTTATCTAAAATTTTTTAAAAAATTACCTTATCAAAACATTAATTACTTACTCTCCTCACCCTAACTCATAAAGATGCACTATAGAAATTTTAAATATTTTATTTTAATTAGCGAGTAAATAAAAAACTGATACGAGTCAGGTATGTAGGAAATAAGAAGTTTAAATATAGACAAAAATAAACCGGCTCATTTAACTTTTTAATTAGTGAATCTCAATAGTTTCTAATTGCTATTTTATTTATTTTATTTTTTTTATTACGGCAAGGATGATTATGATTATTATCAACTTATTATGGAATATATTCCATCTATATACCCATGCGTGTGTATCTCTATGTCTGTGATTGTTTCCCTCTTAATTAAATCTACAACATAGGAACAGATGATGAAGCTCCTGCTGATAGATATATAGAGAGATATATTTACGATTTGATGAACGTCTGTGGAAACTGTTTAAGAAAATGATTAACTTTTTTGGTTAATAAACAAGTTGTGCTTTAATTTCAGAAGCGTGTCAATGGTTATCTGTGTTATCTGCAGAACAAATTAAAAAAGAAACATATATAATGGAAATCTATATTAAATTTTCAAACAAGGAGCGTAATTGATGTTATTAACATTTTGAGGCTTATTTATGTACATAACCACCAGGAACAAGATTTCCGAGGTTGAATTGATTGTTAAAGTTTTCAATCGAACTTTTCTTCGTTACTAATGAATTGCAATTAAATCATTAATTGCATGAAAATGACTACAACTCGAATAATAATTATAATAATCAGAAACCATCAGATGCGTGACTTTCATGGATCCCGGTATTAATTGATTGTTGCATTCACTTACGCGCAAAGGGAAAGGTATTAATCCGTCTCTTCCCTCCAGTTATGGATTAAATAACAAGATAGATTGGGTTCTATAGCCTTGGCTGATAACCAGTCTACCGTAGAACGTAATGGCAACCTACTACGGGATAATCTTTTCGAGACATGATTGCCCAAGCGTGTATCACGTATGTCACTTAACTGATTGAATGTTTTTTCTGATTGAATCGATATAGGCTACAGTAACTGTTCTCGTCATTCGTTTGTTAGTTGCCTGGTCAGTTGAACATGTCTCACAGAGGCATGTCTACTGTGCATCAGGTTTAAAGGATGAGTCAGCCAAGGCTACTTGAGGGCTATATCTAGATAGTTGAGGTCATGCTCAATCGGAGACCGTCTTAGTAGATTGGATTATCTGGTGTGAAGATATTCCTAACTGGGTCTCATCTGCAAGGTTATGTGGTGTTTTTTATCCACGACCTGTCACCATTTCCCACACATTTGGCTGTGATGCATGTTGATGCATGATGCATCTTTTGGTATAGGCTTATAATACCAGGTGTCATGATGGATATATTTTTGGTATCGTATATTCGTACCCCAGTATTACCTCTCTCTCTCTCTCTCTCTCTCTCTCTGTGTGTGTGTGTGTGTGTGTGTGTGTGTGTGTGTGTGTAATAATAATAACAACAACAAGGAATAGTAGTAACAGTAGAAGTAGTAGGTAGTAGTAGTCTCGGTTTCCTTTCAGGAAGTTCGGCTAAAATTTCAGCCATAGTCTAGTATTTTTGGACGGGAAGTGACACCAGTTAGGAAGTTTAGATCCATGTGATCGAATAATATTTGATATTTGGAGATGAAACTGGCGGGCTTACAACCATATCACATTCAAACACTGGTTTTCGTACGATCACCTAAGTTAAACAACGCCAAGCCTGGTCAGCACCTAGACCGCCTAGGAATGCCAGGTGCTGGGATGTACAGCTGGTGTAATAGATAACGGCTGGGAATTGGAAACCGGAGAGCCAAGCTCCAATTCCAGTTGGTTTCGTTATATTCATCTACACGCAAAAAGATATAAATCTACTTCTTCTCTCCCCAACTATAGATTAATTAGCAGGGTTTGAAAATCATTATTTTCTCCAAACATTATTACAATCTAAAAGTATTTTTTGACTTTAAATAACCAGCAAAAGGGTTGGTAAACCGGGAAAAGCAAATCAATCAATCATTCAAGAGAGCTATGTTATTTCCCTTTGCTCACTGAACTGCAAAATGACAAACACTGATAGTTCGGCTTAACGTATCACCTTCGTTCATGCGATGAACATTATCGCGCTCATAGTACAGAGCGCAAAGTTGCATTTCTCATGTGTCCTCCAGAAACTGTCTAGGTTAATCGCAATCGGGAAAATAGGCATTTCTATAAGGGAAAATTTCAACATTCATTTATCGAAATGTTAAGGTTATTAAGTTTGTTGAAATATGTGAAGTCTTTCTCTTGGTCAGTTTTTCGGAAAAATAGATTTCTCAACTCCACTGTTATTGTTTTTTTCCAGTGTTGATGAAGGCTTTCGCTAACAAAAATAATTCAAACGCTTAGTCTACTTAAAGCAATAAAGTGGCAGAATGAACACAGAACGCATGTTGTAACAGTTTTTTAAGACTTTTTCAAAAGTTTGGCCAAATTTACCCACCTGAGTTCCTTCGAGAAAAGTTTGTCCAACTCTTTCAAGATATAAATCTCTGAATAATACCAACTCAATATTAAGGATAAAATTCTTCCGTCAGAAATCTTACATTAAGGCCATTAATCTGTACATGAAAGTACATCAATGGTTGAGGTTGTGTCGTGTGGTTCCATCAGAGCACCAAAATACTGTTTTATGTTATTGTCCTTGGCAAGCGTTTCGACGACTTCATCTGTCCACTTGTGTGAGAATCAAGGGGAGGACAAAGTTTTGGCCATGAAAAACAGGATTTTACTTGCTGCATACTTTAATGAGATGAGAGCAACGCTGTGACCGCTCCAGGTGACATAAGCAACAGTGTGGGATAGGATCCAATTAAGATCCTTTGATCTTTAGCGTGTGCCGCTAGTCTTCCTTGCCGGGCGGACCATCAACACCCACCCGTGATTCTGTTAACCTTCTTCACAGACTGAATTACAGATACACAAGATCACAGAATGCACTTTTACATCTAAAGATATCTTACGTCAGTGGCTTCCTAATTATGGATTATGACCCTTAGGGAGGTCGTGGGCAATCGTAATAAAAGAAAGAAAAAACAATACACACGAACGTACATACACACAGAGATCATTTGCGCGATAGATAGATAGATAGATAGATAGATAGATAGATAGATAGATAGATAGATAGATAGATAGATCTTCATTTCTTTGTTTCTCTCTTTATATATATATATATATATATATATATATATATATATATATATATATATATAAAACTGTTGATCAGATTATTAATAAATACTTGTCTATATACAATTCACACCAAAAATCGCATTATTATCTAAATTCCTATTTCATAAAAGATTATCTAATAGATATAATCAATTTGACATTAGTCAACGTCATACAATAACGCCCTTTAAGGAAAGATAAATTCGAATATATTTACATCGCAAGTTAACACTTTTAAGAAAAATAAATTGATATTTTTAAAGGATTTTTCTAGAAGTATTAAATCATTTTGAATACTATATAAACTCGAATAAAGTGCGAGTTTTTATTATCAGTTTTTTGTACAGAAAATAGAGGATCGCACTATACAAGGGAAATGTTTTGAAAACTCATGCATTTTAGGTAACCAGATGCACAGGTCATTTTGTCGTGGGTGGGTGAGATTCGTGTAAAGTTTCGGGGGCACACTATACATAAAGTCAGCTTATACACGATATTTCTTATTTATTTGGTAGCTTTTATATAACTTGGCAATCATTCATAGGCGGCCTTACTGAACATGCGTGAACAGACACTCTTCCATGTTGCTCTAGCGTAATTAATGAGCAGCCATTCGCTGATCTTATCTAATACGTTATCATCCTTTTAAAAGAGAATATGCACAAAGTTTGCTTGAAACGTAGACATTAGTCCGTGAACATTGTTCAAAAGATTACTGGGATAAACAAAGCCATGAATTAATCTTAATACTGTCGCTCAAACCACCTTCTGGAAAGCAGTCAACAAGAAAAAATACCTGAAAATGTTGAGCCTTTAATCAAAGGTATTAACTTATTGACTGTGTAATAATTGTTCTGGCAATTTCAAAGATTATCTACCCATTTACGATAATCTCGTCAGCACGTTCTTCATAACTTATTCGGATTACTTTTTCACAATATCACCTAAGCCTTTCAGTTTTGTTAGAGTCCAGAGTCGTCTCTCTACCAATTATGGCTTTTTCCTAAACCTAAAATCAGCGTTGAAAAGGAGCAGATTTTAGACTGTGAACAATATTTAGGAGAACATGATGTGGTGCGTAAAGTCGATCTCAAAAAGTACTTTTCAAACTGTTTTGAAGTGTAGAATAGTCACTGAGATAAGTACGTGAGATTTGAAGGAAGAGGACGAAGCTCGCACCCCACATACTCAAAAAATGGACCAAATCTTTACCTGTACCTATGTGTACTTTTTATTTTTCATTCTCGTGCAAACCAGACCTATTTCTTCGTATCTCATATTTATGAAATTTGTATGTATATATATATATATATATATATATATATATATATATATATATATATATGCATGTATGTATAAGTGAGATTGTAATAATTATACTCGTGTCGAAAAACCTTCCTCGAAAATCATCGAAAGAAGGAAAAAAATGGTTTTAAAAAAAAAGAGCTTAGTACATGAACGTCAGTCAAAAGAGTTCGGACCGAGATCAGCACAAGGTCCAAACAAAAAAAAAACCGATACGAGTAATCAACTAACAGAAAGCGCTCAATACAGAGGTAGAGCGAAATAAATAAATAAACGATCCGTTTAGGTGAAACCTAGGTAGGTCCGTCTGGCTCATTAGGTGTTTATATATATATATATATATAGTGTTCATTAGAGTACCGTTAGAGTTAGGCGTTATAACCGTTACTAGCGAGTTATGATAGTGGCGACAAGATATCGAAACTTATATGGAGTAGAAAAAGTACCTTTTTTTTTGTTGCACATAATAACAATGACGACGATAAAATAGAACTACGTTGGTGTAATTTTTTCTCAGTAAGAAGGACTTGTGTAAGTACACAGAGTTCCACAAGAATTCGTAATGGTGAGCCAAGCTCTTTGTCTTCGGGTCGAGAACAACACAGTCGGGTGTCTGTCTACGGACTGAGACTCAGCTGAGAATGCAAAGACAATGCAAAGTAGCCGATCCCACGGTTGAAGGAGCTGGGTCAATTTTGAACCTTGAACCTTGAGTGTACGCGTTCAAGTACCCCACGTTAAACCGGACCTTGATTTTGAGTAAATATCCAGAATTCCGAGAGAGTTCTGATAGAGTATTTCTTAAAGTACTGTTGGCGTCAAGTGAGACAATATTAAAACCTTTTGTAGCGAGTTATAACAAAATTATAATTTAGTATCAATACTATCATATCACAAACAATTTTTATCGCAGAGTAAAGTATTGTTTGATCTAATGAAATCTTCACCTGCAAAATCTATCATCCATATGATCATTAACTTTGTTCGATGAGTTTAACCTCGTTGGGCGCACTATAATAGATGATATCATTTATTGTGTTATTTATTGCAGATATTACAATAAATTAATCTATAATATTTGAAAAGTTATGTCTTGAAATCCACCAACTACAGACTTATTTACGCCTTAACGTATACTGTTGAGATGACTGTCAGCTATGCTACTCAGTACTTTGTCTTTTTGTTATCTCTCCTACACCCTGTGCTGCCTTCCATTCAGTCAAGCTCGCTAAGTAGGCTGTGCAATGTTTTTCTTCATTATGCGCCCTAGACATTCCAACAGTCTTTCTAATGTGTATATGTGTCCCTTTTTAACTGTTATTCGGAATAAAAACAAATTATCTTTTGAATTGAAAGTTTTGCGAAATTATTCTTATCCATATGAAAGTAAAGTAACAAAGAAAAGAAAATTGAAATCTACCCGATGCTTATATCCAACCATATAATGTCACTTTAGATTAAATATATATGTTCAACAACATTATTTGACCTCGGAGGGTGCATGCAATCATATTGCTTGACTATGATTATGATGACGTAACTCGGCTATCAAAACGTATAAAATAACGACTCAGAAGGAACGAGCAGTTGGTATGAAATTGTCAAATGTAATTGGTTCCTTGTTTGAAAGGAAAAACATAATCTTGAGTTCAAAGTCTCTGTTTCTTTTCTGCTAACATTTCGAGAAATGGGCGTAAACTTAACCAGAATTAAAAATGTCGGTATTATATGTCAACGATCCTGCCACAAGACGAATGACCTATGAAGATGAAGAATAGTATTCCATTGGTGTTTTGTCAGACTTATATTACGCCCGGTATTCTTACTGATCGTTTTGTAACCTGCTTTTATTGCACCTTTTTTTTCAAATGAACTTCAATGAAAAACTATTACTTGCAAAAATATCCAAAGATATTTTCTAAGTGGCTATCTTTTAATAAAACACGCAATAAAAATATTTTATGTGGGCTGAAACTATCGGCTTGCAAAAACTTAAAATATATATTTAGGCTTATCTTTTTACTCTCAGTTTTCTTAGATACCAGAAAAACTAATAAAATATATACTTCTTAATACATACAGAAAATATTTGAATAATTGCCTGTAAGGTTTATGATGGCTTCTAGGATTTGTCGAAAGTATAGAGTAGTTAAGTGAGAAAAGCTTTTAAATTTAATGTTAAGCATCCATCCCGTTTTTAAAATAATTGCATCAGTCATAAATATTTACAGAGTGAAAGAAAAGGCAGCTCATACTTTTAAGAATAATTGTTAGAGAAGTAGACAACAAGTCGAATTTTTTTGTTGGAAATGTTAGCAACTTCCGAGTAGAAAATCACTGAGAGTTTAAATATTATTTTTTCCGAGACAGCCGAGACAAGCAGGACAAGCTAAAAGAAATGCCGATATTTTCTAAAGTCCACTAATTGTTATTTTCTATTACCACGACCACCATCTCCTAGAGTTACTTTTCTTTAGCCAATATGATAGTTATCATTGTCATGGTAACGTTGCATTAGACATTGAAGCTTAAACGCCAACCCAATCCCACAAATATCAACGGATAAAAGTCTTTGTTAGGCCCTAGAAAAATATCTTTAAAGAGAGTATGTTTTGCATCTAATGAATCAATGTTGCTACTGGTTTCCAGAGGAAAGGGAGCATAATGAAATCGAAAAAAAAATCAGGCCATCATAGGCAATAAGATTTGCTTTTCTTTCACATTAACTTCAACTACGATTTCCACTGTGAACATAAGAGTAGATTTAAAGCTAATATAAAATGGCATACGAAACTTTTCTGTCGAAATCAAGAAGAAGAAGATTATTATTGCCTTCTACTCAGCTTCTTGTGCTGCTGACATATACATGTTATATCTTGATTAATTAATGTTGGTTAAAGTAGATATGTGCTGATGTGCGGCCAGTGTAACGGTTAGTAATTCATAAAGAGAAAATGGCAAGTGGCATTCGAAATTCTGAGTGCATTAGGTTCACACAGATACCCTTGGGGAAAGGTATGGATTCATCTCTTCTCTACACCCCCAGCTATTGATTAAATAGCAGAACATATGAGATTCTCTTGCCTTGAGATGAAAACCAAAAGAATGAAAAAACACTAAATTTAAGACCAACCTGAAAATGGATGGTTGTTTATCTGGCTATCCAGCCATAGATACGTTACTGTTGATAAAGTTGCAGTACATGTGGTGCCCCAACGACTCTAATGAGTTACGGGGGTTGGTACGGTCACTAAATATGTCGTTCATTAACATATATTTGCTTGTCCATAGCTAGACCATAAAACGTTGAGTATGACGCAATATACCTTTCTGTTCAAGGGCAGATGTAGTGAAGAATTGTCATACGGCAAAATGACTTTTAGATTTATTTTCTGTCTATGGCTTCTTTAGTTGCTGAAATTAGCCTTACAAATGACTTTTGTAATATTCTGCAGTAAGTTTCATCAAGGTTTGTAATTTCTAATACAATGCACGTTTTATATCCAGCTAAATACCAAATGCTGTCAATGCTTCAGGCTATCTTAAATTCATCCGTGGTTTTCAAATTCGGGGATTATCGTAATAAAGCTATTTTTTTATTTCTAGTGAAAATTCTTCTATAAAAATATTTTTACATTTAATTTTTTTATGTCTGACAAGAAATAGAGAAATTAATTGCAAGTGGTGAGACTTTAACCAATACATTTTTGTTTGACAATTCTCATTTTCACGCTTTTTTAATCTTCCCTTGACCTTGCAACATTTAAGTGATTGACAGCAAGTTTTTCACTCACTCCAAACGTTGAGTGAGCTTATCATCCAAATTATCTTGCAAGTAACTTTGAAATTCCTGTGACCTACCCATGCATGTATCGACATTCGAGTCAAATTCAACTTTCACGAAATTCGTAAATAATTCCCGATACGTATTGCTTTCGGACGAAAAAATGTATAAGTTTTATTAACCATATCCTTAGTTCCGGTCGCTGTCTGTCCTAACCTGAAATGAAACATCTGGGAAGTGTTTAAACAGAGGTCTAAAATTGCGACACTGAAACCCAAAGGCGCATTAGGACAGCGAGAGTTACCCTGAAAAAGCTAAACAAAATAGTAAGAAACGGGAAACTATCGTTAGAAACAAAGAAAACACAACTGAACTGTTATGTAATATCAGTTTTCCTATATGGCCGTGAATGTTAGACAATTTCCTCACAGATGAAGAAGTGATTTAAAGGAAAGGAAATCTGGTTCTACAGAAAGATACTAAGAACACCATGAACTGAACATTTAAGCAATAACGAAGTTTAAAAACCATGAAAACAATTGATATTCACAGGATAGATTAAATGCAAAAGGTAGAGAGGAAAACAACACATAACCTACCTAGCGACCTTGTGTAAATGGATGACAGAGCAGGGTTTATGAGAGGATTTAAAAAAAGACATTTATTAAGAACTACAAAGTACAAAAAATTGTGTAGAGTCATGATCGCCAACACCCTGAAGGGACACGGCACATCGAAGAAGTGCCATATGTCAATTTTGTCTGCCACCATATTTTATCAATACACGATCTATAAATACTGAATACAGGCACTCAAAATTGTTTTCAACTATGTATTCAGTCTCTGATTTTAAAAAAAATAGGAGGCGCTGTAAACTTCGTACATACCTAATGCATAATGCAGCCTGATTTCGAAAAACCATTTGATCGATCCTGCAATATCGAAGATGCATCCATTCAAATATCTCTTTTATCGTATTCTTCCAAAGAAAAAAAGAGTACTTGTTTTTTGTTTATTTTTATGAAAACAATCATTAGTCATAAAATCAAAATGATATTTTCAGATGCCTGAATAGTAGTCATAGCAACAAAGAGCCTGGTAGAAAATGCTCTCATTTATGATAGATATTAATGAAAATGTTGTTGCTAAAAACAGGCCACGTTTTGGAGATCATGAAGTTTCCAGGCTTGTATCTACTAAGAATCTAAAGTCCTCATTACTCCCAGTGGGAAATTATATGTTATAATGATGGTAGAAATGGATATACGAATTGTTAATAAATTAATTTCAGGTCGAGGATGATAATCATAGTGACAATGATGATGATGATGATGATGTCTATGAGAAAATTAATGCTGAAATGATGATGGTGATGATGATTATAAGATTCATGATGATTAATTGTCCTATTCGAATACATTACTCATATAATTAAGTAAATAACGAGTAATGTTGAGTATTATGATGGTCTTATATAAATGTTGATGAATTTACATTCATTTTACACAAATACCCTTTACACAGCAAAATTATAAACATATTAAAATTGAACTATTCAAGTTTAATGTTATCACGCTGTAATATTTTTTAGGTTTTCAAGAGTCATGAGTCTGAAAATTGTTTGGAATCCAATTGGCGTTCTTTACGCAACATATGATTATCTGATAATGAATTCAATAGATTTTTCTGACCCTGACGAGCAGTGTATCTACGAAAATTGAAATTGGTTCTCAGATAAGATTTTTAACTTTTTCTTAACTTGGCTTTTCTCACTCGGTTTTTCATATTGAGCACTTTCTTTACAAAATTCTGCGCGCTTTTAAGCGCATTTAATTTCAGTAATTTATTTGTTTTTTTATTATGTGTGGTTGTGCGTGCTCGCGCACGTTTGTATTTAATCGCTATCAGCCCAAGTAAACCCTCTAAAGCGCAAGGGGTTACAGGGTGTGGAAGAATTAGGAACAGAAAAATTAATAGTGAGCAGAAAGAAAAAAGAGTAATCAAGAGGACAGTAGATAGCGATTGACATCGCATTTAAAGTTTTCCAAGTTAAAGTTGGCTGAAAAGCATGGAGTTGGAAGGGAGTGCTACAGGCGAGAAGTGCGGGAAAAGAAACTGTTAGCATAGAACTTACGACTACATCTAGCCAGCTCAACTGTAACGACACCAGTCTAGTATATATTTACTGACGAACGTTTTGTGCATGGTTAGAAATATATATTGAAAGATTACGTTGGTTTTATAAAGATCACCAAAATAAAATATACTTTATAAAAAGTGATAATTATGGCAACACATTAAGGTCGTTTATGCTAGAAATGGTATTATTATTATTATTATTATTATTATTATTATTATTATTATTATAGATGATGATGGTGATGATTTCCTTAAAGAAACTCTCAAAGGCCTTGCATCTGTTTTTATACATATTATCTTTGAAAGTCCACAAATGCAATGATGACAATGATGATGACTACTATACTGATTAATAATAGCAGAAAGTTTGAAGGAGAGGCAGCAATTATTATGACTGTCGGTTAACGATGCTGGTGTTACATTGATAGATATTAGAATGGAAGCAAGGATGAAACTGGATAAAGAAAAATAAACTCTAGCGTTAATCTAATACGAAAGCAATCAGCGAATAAAAGAAATTGCAAAAATTTGACATTGTTCGTAAAATTAGGTCATCTTCCAAGGTAAGAGGCCTTTGCCGAGCTTCTTGGCTCGATCTAACGAAACAAAAACATTGAAATTTTCAAAAATAGCAACAAAATATTTCTCTTTTTATTTTATAATTTTACTATATTTTTTCCTTTTTTTGATTTTTTCTTCTCTTTCTCATTTTTATTTCTTTATATTTTTATTGTCTCTTCTTCTTTACACTCTTTCTTTTTCTAATCCATCATTTTCTTCTTTGCCTTATCATTTTTTCACATTTTTCCTACTTTTCTCTTCCTTTTCATTTTTCTCTCTGGTGCTTTTTATCTTCAAACCATTTCTTCTTTTATTTCTTCTACTCAGTCTTTTCTTCTTACTTTTCTCTTTTTTTATTTTCTTCTTTCATGTTTCATCAATTATTTCGGTTTTGATTGAACAAAGACATTTCTAGAAAAAAAAATCCGCGAAGTTTGTTTTCTTCCTTTCTGAGTAATTTGTTTTTCTATTCGTTTCACTCATTTTCTATACTTTTAAAATATTTTTTTTATTTTCTCTATTTGTGCAAAAAGGTATTTCAATTTTTGCTTGTTTGATGCGTCTGTGTGTGTGTGTGTGTGTGTGTGTGTGTGTGTGTGTGTGGGCGTTCTAACTTTTTTCTCTTATGGTCGATATTTTAGCAAGGCTTGTATTTTTCTCTGTTTTTCTTTCTTTGTTATCTCATTTTTGCGTTTGTCCTTCCATCTTTTTTCGATTCTTTCTTTTTGTTTGCTGCGTTGTTTCGATTCCTGCTTTTGCTTTCATCGATTGTTACAAAGGACAAAAATGACTGCAAAAAAATGATTGCAGCACAGATGTCATCAGTGAAAATCACAGATAAAAGAAGAAATTTTGTTATTTTGTAGATCTTTACTTAGTTTAGTCTGGCACGGGGCCATGTGAAAGGGAATGGATGTTGGGAAGAGTAGACCGGGCTGATTTTCCAACCGGAAAACGTCTGCCTAACTTGAAAATCAACATTCGAAATCTTTTCTTTTCCAATACTAGCCATTAGTGAAAAGTAGGAAGTAGGGTAGCTGTCTCAGCTACAAATCAGGTTCAGTTTGTTAAGTTGGAAGCAATAAAAAGAAACATTTTACACATCAATATCTGTGCTTGTGTATAGGCCTTATGTGCGTCCTTCCTTTAATCTACAATTATTCCAAAGAATATTGTAACGAGCTGTTCTCAATGCGGACTGGACATCACTTGTTTCTTGTGAACATATGCGTAATGAATTGATACTGTAACAAAAATGTTCTGCTTACTTGAACAGTAACACCTGTCTGATACTTATGTCACTAACAATGACTCTACTATTCTAAACACTATTTTTTTTTTTTTTTTTTGCTCACTTCAGCAATCACGATTGACAAAGAGGAAGTAAAAATATTTTTATAAAGTTCATATTTTGATTTTCATAAGCGATCATTCCCTGATCTTCGGTTATATTTAATAACTATTATTATATCAAGTAATATTTTAAATTCATAAAATACAACTTTTTATAATAGATATTATAAGGGTGATATCCAATAACTGACAGTAAAATCTTATAACTGCTCTATTTACTCTCCACAAACGATTACCCAATATGCGGTTTTGTACAAATATTTCGAAGAGCCTTGCCGCTTTATTTTCTATGTATACAAGTTGTGCTGCCTGTGGATCCGCATTTTTATTATTCTATTTATAATCTTTTATTATTCCATTTATTAAATATTCATTATTCTATTTATTATTCCATTTATTAAATTACATTTTTTTAAAGAAAATACGTGCCACCAGAAGATTGGCTCAAAACCGACCATGAAATAAAAATAAATAGAAGTTTGCATTGAATTACAGAAAACAGTAAATATTGCTTAATCCAACCAAACAGGTATGATAGTTTAGTTTGGTTTAGCGGCATATAAACACGTTATTAAATGCCGAAATCTGATTCATTTGTAAATGCTTGGTTACAATCGTAATTATTCATATTTTCATAATTCCAATGTAATTATTTTCGTTTAATTACGCTTTATTTGCCAACGCGCAGACGTAATTACAATATTGTTTCAGCGTTCATATGTAATCGCACTTAGTTTACTCATCAATGTTCAGGTGGCCAATAACTACTCGTCCTAGAAAAGCTGTAAATGTAATAACTAATATGAGAACTGTATTCTGAGTCATGTAATGTACATAATTCTTCATTCCAGAAACATTGTAAATAAACTACCAATATTGAGGTATTGTTTTGTTTTGTTGGATTTTTACGGTTTATCAATCTTTTGTATTGTATGTAAAAACAGAAAACATTATTACATTGTAAGATATTTTTCAAGAAAATTATGATTTACTAATAAAATCCTATTAATTAATCCATAGCTGCAGTGAGAAGTCATTTCCTAATAATAGTTTCGCGTAAGTAAACTTAACGAATCCGAGTATCCAAGCTTACAACACCTGATCTTCCAATAGTCATTTATCTAGGTACTGACCAGACTCGACGTTGCTTAACTTTGGTGATAGTACGAGAAGCAGTCCTTCAAAAGTGATGTGTATAGTAAGAAGCAACCAATGAGTCGAGTCATTTAAATAATCTACCTAATAATTTCACATTTCACTAACATTGTAAATAAAGCGACCACGATGAGGACAGTTGTCCGAGTCATGTAAATAATGTAAACTTTAAAAAATAGCAGTAAAATGACGTCAGTCAGTCAGTTAAAGTGCCATACGTGATACACGCTTGGGCGATCATGTCTCGAAAGAGACACGACTGACTGGGCAGAAGGTTATCCCGCAGTAGGTTGCCATTGCTTTCTGCGGTAGACTGGTTGCCGACCAAGGCTATAGAACCCAATCTGTCCTGCTATTTAACCCATAACTGGAAGGACGAGACGGATTAATACCTTTCCCAGGGGTATTTGCGCGTAAGTGAATACAATGGATTCAACTGGAATTCGAACTGTCGAAAAATTTCGAAAAATGACGTATAATGCGGAAAAGAACTTGACCTGCACTTCTCTAATACTTTTGTTTCATAGCGTTAACAAAGTGTTAAAATTTACACCAACGATATCTCTTTTCTTTTCAGAAAAAAATACAGCCAGTGACTTTATTAGTATTCAAAATTTAGCCTTTCGTCTGTTCTACTCTAGTGGTGGTGATGTAGAAAAAAAACGCATCTCCGATATGAACACAGTAGTCCAATTATGTGAAGATACGTGAGTACGCATGATCAAGAAAGGTAAACATAACATATTCGTTAGCAACGTTCGGTAAGCGGTTAGTTGTTCATGATGAGTAAAATGTCTTTTTGCTTCATGTTGTTTTGTCTTAATAGCAGGCACTCTAATTCCCTGCAGGTATAGATTCTTCAATCTCTTCCATTTAAGAATGAACTGTAGCTCCCGGGTTCTAGAAGAACATTTCAACAACATCAAAAAAATTCATCTGAATGGCATGTTTCCACGAGGAAATGTCATTCTTTGGCGGACAGTGCTCGAAAACAGGCTCGTGATTCTTGCACAACATTCCCCCTCAGGGGTCATTCGATTGTTTACTTGCCCTTTATCGACTTGCATTATTGTTCTGAACATAAAGAATTGTGCCCTCGCATTATGTGGCCGGATTATCTTCCTTCTAATGAAGGTGCCTTCGTGATTTAAGGGGGAAGAATGTAACAAATACAAAAAGGGCACTCGTTAAAAAGGCAACGACCAAGCAGTACTTGAACTAAACACAGCATCTTGAGTTACGACATTCAAAATATTAATGGAAATAATGCAAGTGACACCGGTTCTAACCTAAAGGGGTCTGTATAAAATGTAGATGGAGTCTTATACGACTATTATCAATGTTCACCAGCACTTATACATATGACTTTAGCATTAGAAGACATAATTGAAAATAACCTGTTCTTAAGTGCTAGTTCCAGTATTGAAAGAATTATATTGTTTACCACAAGAATCTCTTTTCAAACGAGAACAAAGCGACCTTTATTCAAAACAGCCTGTTTAGTGTTTACAAAATAAACTAGATCCACAATATAAAAAGATGCTGACTTTAAAAAAAAAAAACAATGCGAACATTAAGAAACACTTAAAAATGTTAATAACTAAAATGTATTGAATCCTTAATGAATACGTGAGAGAGAGAGAGAGAGAGAGAGAGGGAGAGAGTATTCACACCTAAGTTATTGCTCATTCCCTACGCTCTAGTTTTTATTTGTCTAATATCAACACGCAACATTAGACTTCACGATAAACGATTATTTAAAGTTAAAATACGTTTAGTAACACACATAAATATTAATAATTTCCTGTTAGGCAAACTGACTCATCAGGCGTTTGTGAATGATTTAATCCCAGAAAATGAATTCGCCTACAATAGTGAATTCGTCCCAGTTTAAAAGAATTAGCTATTTCACATTGGAAATTTATTTCTAAAAGAAAAAAATATACAAGTAAAATAATGATGTATATATCGTTATGTTCACAAAACAGCTGAATGTTTCCTGGAATAAAATACTCTGTATCACACTGAACCTGACTGACTTCGGAAAAGTACAATTTTAAGCTACAATGATTATATATGATGATGAGGAGGGGCGGAGGAGGAGGAAGAGGAGGAGGATACGATCACATTTTGCTATACCAGTCACTGATATCAAATATTAACTGTAACTAATTTCATCGACTTAAGGAAATATCGTTCTTTTTTTTTTTAAGCTTTTAGATGGTCTATATAAACACATATATGCAAGCATTGTCATGTACAACAGCGGATCTTTGCGGGCGCGCCAAGTCATCCACATTTACACACGAATATAATTATTTTCCAATGACTCTTCCTTATCTTGTCTACACAAACACACACCATTTCTCGGCAACATTTCTCGGCAATTATTAACTTCTTTTTGAAGTGGTGTATTAATGTCACTTCAATTTCGATCGATCGATCGATCATTTGCGCAAAACCAGGATTTCGCTTGCAGAAAACTCACTGTTAGATTTTTAGGCAATTTCTTCAAGCACCAGAAAAGGTTTTCAAATTAGGTCCGATTTGTTTTTGTTTGCTTTCATTCGAGTTCCAGATATGTTCACATGAGAGCGTGTTTACTCACTGGTTCGGGCCTCTCCCATAGTTATTCGTGCTTCATAATAATGATTGGCAATTAATCGAAACCAGGATAGTCTCTCACTATTTTAATACTAGAGTTCGCGATAATGAGTCTCACCAACCCGTATTTAAAACTGAACCGTCGACCTCTTCCTTGCGAACCCGCAATGACTAATTACACTAGACCTTTCCAGCACATTTTGTTTTTCTCTCTCTTCCTTAGTGCAACATTCTATAAATAGTTGTAGACAGCTTAAGCACTTCAAAAACATCTTTGTATGAACCAGTTATAACCAATTTAGTATAGGAGATAAGGAAATTAAATGCAAAATAAGCAGCGCTAGGAATAATTTTGCACATCACCGTAAAGATAGTACGAAACTAAAACATTAACCTAGAGTCATGTACTTAAATAAGACCGTCAGATCTACACTTTCATGGGGATGTCATGCATAGTGTCCAATACCTTCAAAATTGTCTAAACAATTATCTATCATCTATATGCAAACGCTTTCTTAAGCCTTTGATTTTTAAAAAATGGATTCACGCGAATAAACCTGTTGAGTCTTAAAGAGGACTGAACTTCGTTGAATCTCGTAGTCTGGCGCAACAGAATCAAATAGAACTTTTCAGAATATCAGAAACTACAGCACCTGAAGATTTCAACAGCAGTAACTAAAATGGATTGTAACAGCTAGCATATGTCGACTTCTCTCACTACTTCAAATAATTCTGGATACTTCGACGTGGTGTAATGTTTAGAAAACTTGTCTCGCTAGTACAATTATGATTTAGTAGTGAGTTTGATCCTCATTTGATGCCCATACTTTCGGCCTTGTGCCACATCTAAGCTACGCTTAGAAAATCCCCACTACTTCAAAGGGTTCGGAAGGAAACTTTCATCTATACTAGAATGAGCCATAACCGTTATTAAACTTGAGAATGCAATTTACCTGAAAAAATATATAAATTTCAACCGCGAGTAATGTTTTTGGAAATTGAATTGTTTCCTTATAAGGAAACGGTTAATCTCTTCTATCAATTATTGAAAATTATTCTTACATTTATACAAGAAAAGTTATATTCAATGGATTAAATATTATTAGGGCGAAGCCAGCTTTGGTTCATAGCTAATTTTATGGAGCATTCAATGACGGTCGAATAGCCCCAGCTTGAACTTCACTCGAAGGTAAATGCTCTGGATAACGGATTTTGATCCTACCTTTGCCTATCGTTATCCAATAGTTGAACAATCTCCTTTTATTTCAAGGAAAAAGAAGTTTATTGATCAACAGTCAGTTCTTTTTATCTTGTCAACTGTCTTTGTTGATAAAACTGACGTTAAGTACGAGACAGCACTATCATTTGGACTACTTCTTCGACACAAATTACACTGAGTTATCTACTCACTAGCGTAAACATTAAACTAAATCATGTTGACATCTGACTCGAACAGTAATAATCCTTCAAGAACCCAACTAATAGGCATGCGACGGTTCGCCAAAAACAAAAGTGGGAAGGTTATATTTTATTAGGTCAAATTTCTCCTGGTTGGCTATTATTCCAAAGTTCCACAGACTGTTCGGGTGCACGTCAACGATTTATGTGCAGATCAGGTAACGCTCTATCATTCTAATTTCATAGGTCGAGCGTTCACTTCTGCGACATTCAATTATTATAAATCTTAAAGACCCTTGTTGCACACACACACACGCATGCGCGTGCGTGCATGGACATGCATTGCACAGCGGGAAATTCGTAGTTTGTTTTTCTCTCTTTACCAACAGGGAAAGAAAATGGTCTCGAATCACGAGCATGGAAAGCAAAATAGAAGCAAACCGGAATCTGCAAAACATTCACTCAGCAACGCGAATAAACTGAAATATTGTTTCACGAACCCAATTAAGCTTCTTGTGTATCACAAGGTCAAAATGACATCTCACTGGATTTATTTACAAAGAGGCTTTTCGAAAGAACACTGAGAGTCTGTCTCTTAGGGTCCACCTAGCAAACAACACACACACACACACACAATATTATATATATGTGTGTGTGTGTGTGTGTGTGGTTTACATGATCTACGTGAAACATGCAGTGTTTGTGTATGGAAATGAGAACGTATTTTAAATTCTTGCTTCTATTGCAGTCTTTGGTTAACATAAAAATATGCTCATGTCAGCTTCAAGCAAATAATGCCATGATATTAGAATTCCAAATAGCGTATTTTCCGGCTTACAAGACGATACGGCTTGGAAGACGCACCCTAATATTGGAAATCAATTTCTAAGGGGGAAAAAAAAAGTCATTCTCATGCAACAACACATTCACCATGCGTTCCTCACATACTGGCACCACGGATTGTTTACATTAATCACTCGCCCGATTTTGTTTTTATGGCTATGACATACTAGTCTTTCATTGCCCAAGAATAGTTTTATTTTCATAAAAATGAATTAAAAATCTTGAAAATATACATGCAAAAATATAAAACAATCCAAGAATTTTTATTCATCCGCAAATCCTAAAAACTCGTCATTGCTGGATTCATGTAAAAGCTCTAAACTCTCATCTAAAGAGTCATCACTGCTGTCAGTTATGTACAATAAATGATCCTACCATCTAATGTCATGGTGGTAACTGATACATTCGTCTTCAAAGACGCATACGTATTTTTCAGGGTATTTTTCTGGAAAAAAGTGCAAAAAGCCGAAAAATATGTTAATTAAAAAAAAAATAAGAAAACAGCAGCAGATATTGTCAGACTATTTTGAAGACACTCATATCTTTTAAACTCTTCCAGGGGCTCTGTCTGTTTTTCACATATTAAGACACTAACATACTAAATTTGGACAATGTTTTAAAACTTGCAACTTAATAAAAACAATCGTTTGTGAAGAGTTTATAACTTAAAAGCTTTTTTTTTTAATTGCTGATAACATTTGATATTGTCATTTTATTTTTAAATTAAAAGAATTGTAATGTCGCTTTCCGTCACTAAATATCTTTCACAGATCTGGAATTCTGATATTCAGTAATCTAACGAAATAAAGACTTTTTACTTAGTTTCATAAGTGTCCACACAGCAAGTGATAATTTTCGCTGTTTTATTCTATTTTGGTTTTATGTAAATAGATTATTCTTATTCGCATATTTGTCATTTGAACATATAGTTTTTTAAAGATTATTGTGAGAAAATTATAAATAAAATATATTAATGAATTAGGTTTACTATTTCAGAAATCTCAATAATGCAGTCATTTTTGGAGGGTATTTCCCTGACGCTGAAGTTTTAGAAATACCCAAAGAAAATTACTAAATCTGAACTGAGAACTGGCATAACTGCAAATGCAGTGGGTTGAAAATAAAAATGAAATTTTATCTACAAAGACTAATTTCAAATGCAGTAGAAACTAAAGTACAAGTGATTGCTATTTTATTTTCCCTATTACCGGAACACAGTACCTACATAGAAAACTCAGTGAGAAGATACATTTACATGCAATTAAGTCCTACTTATGATATCATAGGTTACAGCTTGCTTTTCAGATTGCTTCCTTAAATAATACTCTTGCTTTATTTTTTGTTGTTTTTTTAATTGTCACTTGCCTCAGGTTTTGGAAAAGAATTTAGGACCATTTTTCTTTTGCACACACACACACACACACACACACAATTGTTGAGTTATAAGAAAGAAAAATTGTGCTAGATCATAAAAGTTTACACTTTTCAAATTCAACTTAAAAAATGAACACAGGAACTTGCTCTCAAAATTTAAATAGTGCCTAAATTTTTCAACACAAGAAACTCATTAGTCTTGACAAATGTTTTCCTTTTGAAAGAAAAGTACCAAACCAAGCAGGAACAGATTACTTCAATGGCATTTCAGAATTGGATAGGGACCAGTTTCAAATGTTATAGTATTTTGGAACAGTTAATTGTTAAACAGTCTGCCACAAAATCAGATTCATTGCATATCAACTGATGAACAAATTCTCACTAACCTCTTCTCTAATAAATGAAGACAAACATTTAATTTTTCACTAGAAATGTGTTTTTTAAGACAGTCTCCTTTGTCAATGAACTTTCAGTTGCAAATATTAATCAGATATGTTGAATGTTAAGAAGTAAAATTTTTCAGATCAAAATTCAACTTGTGTCAGGCTACTGATGTATTAATCTACCCATGTGCATATACACACACACACAAAGCCAAGCTTATTCCATCAGGATTAATATCAGACTAAGTGGTTATGAAAATTGCACTGCACCAATCTTCTCAATTGGGAAAGCCTGTCTGCCTGTCTAATTATTTTGACGATACACAGTTGAAATGTTCACTTTTACCTGGGCTCAAAACACCTATCATTTTTGCCAGTGGCAAATACATCACTATGCTACACATCAAATACATAATACCACACACAGTTGCATAACATTTCATTTGATCATCTCTCATCTATGGCCCACTAAAATTTTGTTTTCTTTTAACTGATGTACCTCATTTTCTAGTAGGAGATAGATACATACACAAAAATTCCACTTCCAAATAAGTCATCCGAAATAATACTTACATTTATCAACAATTTTAGAACATATGGATATTCTGTTTTGATTTTCCTTCTCCAAAGTAAATCTCAAGAGAGAAGAACTCAACCAAATGTGTTTTTATAATTACTAATTGAAATTCCCAGAAGCAACTCCTCACTGATATTGCTGTTTTTGCTCCATTAACATCTATACATTGCCAAATACTTTTTTTTTCATTTGCAAGCTTCCAACTTTGTTGCATGGATCTTCTGTTAGGAGATGATAGAAGAATTCTACAAATTTCTAAGCTAAAAAAATCTATTTGTTTTCATACAACCATATGGCAAACAAGTTTTAAACTAAAGACATTTAAATATATTTTACATATTTGTTAACAAAAAATGCTTATGTTTTGAATGTCTATTATGATTAACAGCCAACTCAGGTCATCAATAAGACAAAATAGAACAAAAACATTCATAGTTTGTGTCATTATGGAGATAATGTGCAAATTTGTGGTAAGAGAAAACATGCCTTCTAGTTGTTTTATAGATCTTTCATTTTGGCCATTCCTCAACAGATTCAATGAAATTGAGCAATGAAAAAAAATATTTAAAAATGAGTGTACCTCTGCCATAAAAAATGGCAGCAAAATATTTGAAAGAATTATTAGCTGTTTCCTCACAGGTTATCCACCCTGAGTGTGACAGGAGGAGGATATATATATATATATATATATATATATATATATATATATATAGCCTTTGAGATTTCACTCAGCCAATTGACTCAGTTGATTAAAAACTTAATTGGGCAATTAAAGTTTATTGCTTTACTCGCCTACGGTCGATTAAAAATCTCGCAATGAAACATGTCCCTTCAAAAATAGAAAAAAAGAAATCTTATTCCTTTTACAACCCAAAAGTATGCCATTGAAGATTCACAAGCTACTTAGAATGACTTTACAATGACATTATTGAACTCTTTGGTCTTATGCATGGCACCTGATTTACGTCAAAACGTGTGAATAAACAAAAGATAGTGCTATCCCACAATCATCAAAGCAAGATCTAACAAATCAAATTTAGATTGACAAGCTCCTGTCTCACTTTTATCTTGCCGGTCAGTGTAACATTCGTTTAACACTTTCAGAATTAAGCCAAAATGTCTCTGTTGCCCAGATTAAAGATGCTCACAGATTTTTAGAAATTCATTTGGAAAAATATTATCCTTGACTCAACAACTCTATTTCCTCCCCGCTCACAAAAAATAAAAACAAACATTTGAAAAAAAAAAAAAAAAAAATACACATACTTCTTTCAACCATGCACCGAAAAACAAATTATACAAATAAGTAATTTTTTTATAGAAAATCGTTGAGAAAATCAGGTTTGTTATTTTTTATCATCTATGACATGGAGGTTGTCATCAAACAGAAGAAAGAAACTATTTAGGTACCTCCACTCAATTGCCAAAATAAAAATCAGCATATCAAACTTAATAAAAACAAAGTTTTATCATCAAAATGTTTGTTATTATTAAGAGGAAAAATAAAATTTTCTTATTTTTTTTTAATTTTTAAATCCTTTCTAACATGTTCAAAATATTAATTAAAATTTCATTTTTTGTTTTCCGTTAGCGATTCACACTATGTTTACGTAAGGTGACTATTAAGTAAATGGAGTCAATTGAGTAAAATGATTTTGGGGCGAGTAAATTTTCCCTCACTCTCAACCGGCAGTTGAGTGATTTTTTTTTAAATTCTCAAAGGCTATATATATATATATATATATATATATATATATATACACACACACAAAACTCTTTATTATGATACAGAAGATAATCTTAGCATAATAATAAGGACCTAAGAATGTGTTAGATTATTGTGTTCAAGACAATCACAAGGAGACAGAATTCAGTCATAAGTTGTTTTTTTTTTAATCCTAATACTTATAACAGAGCATTAAATTTTTTAATTAAAGTATACTACTTATTACGGCAAAGTGTTAAATTTTCTTACAAAAATAAAGATAAAATTAAAATAAAAAATAAAAATAAAAATTTTGCAGTATTTTGCATGAAACAATTGTTGTTCTTACAATAAAAATAGATCTAGACTTGAAAATAATTTTTAAAAATGTGAACAGTCAATTTGCTATAATTATTTTTGTTTTCTATGGCATCAAAATAACTAAATAGTTTACAAGTGGTTTTTATAAATTTTTCTGCAATAAGGTAGCAATTATATAACAAGCAGAACAAAACAATTCAGACAGTGATAGCTTTTTTTAACCAACAACAGCTTTCTTAAAATCAAGATAAACCTATAAAAAATTTTTTTTCATAATTGTAAAAAGAGAAAATGATTTTTGATCTTTTGGTTTTAAAAAATTTTTATGATGAAAGTTGATGATTATGGTAATGTTTTGTTTTTGTTTTTTACCTAAACATATTGTTTTGGACAGATTACACACCAGAACACATGACCCAAAAGCAAATACAGATATAGTTAAGAAAAAAATGTATTTTAGTTGTCGTCTTCAAAACAGATGAAAAAATACAATATAAAGGAACTGGAAAAGTTCTTAAAACAGATATAAATTGAAAGAAATATCTTCTTTGAGACAAAACAAAGAAAAAGTTGGTGGGCAATAGACAATTCTTATTTACAATTCTTGACAACAATTGGTTCTTTAATCTTTAGCTAAACAATCAAAATGAAGTTAACATGGAACAGCTAATATAAAAATATGTTCGTGTTTTGCTCAAAATTTTATGTGACCATTTTCTTCTAATTTGAAACAAAAACTTTTATAACATTTTGGAGCCAAAATAATATTTTATCATTGACGGTGGGTTTCTTCCATAATTTTTTTTCAGAATGATTTTTTTAAAATATTTTCTCTAATGTTCACATGCAGCAATTACAGAAAAAAAAACAAAAAACAAAAAAACATCTACACTTTTGACTTGTTAATGAAAAGTTTCTTACATGTGACCAATAATGGAATGTCACTATCCTTTATATTTTAAAGTATAGACAACATGTGAAATGCTTGCAAGCATAGTCTCATTAATGTGCCATCCTGACAAACATCTGAGGTTAGAAAGTGAGCCAATCACTCCCTAGATTTAGAACTCATTCTTTACTCCATATCACACTCAGCTTGTGCTCTCTTTTCAATGTACATCAAATAAGTTCAATTGCATTGTTAGCATTTTCTTGTTTCTTTTTTACTTTTTTTTGGTATTCATATTTAAAGAAAAGGTTTGGCTAGATGATGGTTTTCTTCTCGAAGACACCATGGTGTCTTGCTATAATTGCAATGTAGTTGCACGTTAAGAATGATTAGGGATGCACCATCGATAACCAAATTGTACTTGGCAACTACTTTGTATGACAAGGTATGAAAGCCAGTTTCATAGTCTCGATGGCTTGTAACCTGGAAAACAAAAGTATGCAAAGGTAAAACCAAAGAATATTAAATGTAAATTGAGAACATTTTTAACTGTTAACAAAATCATCACTAAGTCTGATTTAACAACTGTGCTCTTTCTATAATCAATGGGTTATATATGGCAATGCTGAAAAGTTATAAGCCTGACCCATTTCAAAAAGTTTGACTAAATAGCCAAAAAGATTTTTTTTTTTAAATCACTGCTTTGTCAGGTGGACATTTTTCAGCACCCCTTTATAACAATAAAATTTCACTAAGTGATTTTTTTTTTGTTGGAGAAAAAACAAATATAAACAAATAAAAATTGAATCAAACTTTTCAAAATTCAGTATAGCATCGATAACAGATGAATTATTATTTTCAATAGTTATGAATGTAGAATTTTCATGTTTATAGTTTATATCTTGCTAACAAAACACTTAAGCTTTACCATGATATCTTGAACAAGCAAGACTTAGTTCATATTATGCCCTCCCCAAAGAAAGAAACCTACTTATTAATATGTTATGTTTTATATATTCATATAGATTTAACTGTGATGGCTGTAGTTTTACCTGAATTTTGAGGAGGAGGAGAATTATAATAATACCACTACTGCTACACTACCACCATTGCATTTTAGCTCAAACTGTTTATATTTAGAAATGGCTTTCTTTTTTTTATCCCTGCCCACTAACTTTACCACCACTACACCATGCATTTCCTTAGAGTGAATCATTTCAGAATTAATGAGCAAAGCTACTTGGGGTAGAAAAATAATTTTGATAAACAATTACAATTTTTCATTTCAAGTTTAAACAAATTTCAGTACTTAATTTGTAATTAATTTTACATGGAAAAATTATGAGAAAAAAGGTATTGTTAGCTGTCAAGTATTAGAGCAACAATTACTGACAGAGTTCTTACATAATTCTTCTTATCTATTTAATCTTCTATTATTGATTTAATGAAAAAAGCACACCTATTTTATAAAACAATAAAATAGTATAAAACAGGAAGATATTAGGATTATTATGAACTTATCTTTCGATTGAATGCAATTATCCTTTATTTGAAAGCTCTTGTTTCAGGAATGGGGTTAGTATATATCCTAAACAAAACTTACTGAAATGAATTCAAATATCTTACATTGTACATTCAGATTCTTTCTTATACAAAATAAAGAAAAATCTTGCATCACTTTGATGGTAAGCATTACCATTCAATCAAATTATGAAATTAAACAGAATTATCTTATTTTTCTACAAACCTTTCTTTGGTTGAAATAACGTTTGTTATCTCTAGGACGTCTTTTTGAATCATGAATGTGCTTAAATGTCTTATATCCTGTGGTGATATTGACTGGACGGGAAATCTAGAAAAAGTAAAAGTAAAATAAAAATTAAAAAGAATCTATGAAGTGAATGCAAATATTTGCTCATTTTGTAGTAAAATATCTATGAAGAGTTGATTAAAAGTGATATTTATTCAGTCAGGCATGTTTTTCTAAGGTGTGTAAGAAGCTTCAAAAGAATCAATATTTAAAAAGTATCCGATTTTCCTTCAGTAATCCATGCAAAGTGTCAAGTGTTAACAGATCACCATTTTCCCAAACCTCAATCAAACAATAACTTGACCAAAATTATTTTTAATAAAAATAAAGATTATAGCCATTCTTTCATTTCCTCAGGCAATTAAGACTTTCTTTCATGGTTAATGGTTCAATAAAATATTTCCAAGTAATAAATTTTTGGTCTTCATGAAATTATGGAGGAGTTATTTAATGGAAGTACAGAGTCAAGAGGCTCATTACAATTTATATAGCCATAAGCATCCAACCAGTATATAACTGACAAATGATACTTAACACTTTCACTGCTGTACTGTTATAGAATATAAGTGTGTTATAGCCTTGCAATAGCCTGTTTGTGCTGGCCCACTTTGGAAACAATAGAAAATTTACTGTAAATGACTATAAAGATGCTGACGGCAATTTTTCTTGGATGCTACCATTTTGGTTTTGATAGAATATTTGCAGTACAGTCCCAGCTAAATGACATCCCAACACAAAATAGAAAAAAATGACACAAAACAAGCCATATTATGCATCTACACTGGTTTGGAAATAGCACTGTTAAGTGGTTTATAACATGAATGCTAAGGACTGGCATTACACAATGTCTTGATAGCACACACATATATATATATATATATATATATATACACACATACATACATGAATATCAAATGAGGTAAGTTTCATTAAAATACACATCTACAATAGCAGAAATGTTAGATGAGTACTTGATTTAGGAACAAAAAATTTTAATTTCCATTTAAAAAATGACATATTTGCAATCATTTTAATAATGGAAAAAAAAAAATTTGACTATGTGCAATATGCACACATTCACCAACAAAGAATAAATAAAATTTTACATTTTTCTTTCCACATTTTCAAAAGATATGAAAATCCAAATCAATATGTTGCTGTATAATTGTTTTTCATTCATTTTTGTGCTGCCAAACCAACTGATGCTGTCCCCCCAAGGCACAAAAAGTTTACATAGTTTTGCTTTTATTCCTTTTCTATAATATGAGGAAGAAGGAAAACATCAGGTCAGTGGTTCAATATCTACCAAACAATGAAACCTGTTAATCTTAAAAATAAAATTAAAAAGTAAAATATCAAATTAGGTACACTATGTCAGATTTTATTATGTAAGTCACTATTTCCACAATAAAATTGGTATTAACCAACGGATTGATATTGATAACATTTTCAATATTTATTTATATGATAAATATATGTAAATTTCAGCTTGTGACATGTTAAATATGTGCATGTGAAACTAAATATGTACATTTATGTAATGAGAACAGAACATTAGAAATTACAAACAAGTTTAACAAAGATTCCAGAAAAACTAAAATCATTGGCATGATAATAATAAAAAGAAAAGTAGGTTTAAGAATGTCAGATCTGAGAGAATTGAAATGGTAAGAAACTTGTGAATTAAGAAAATATTTAAAGCTGGTCTTGCCAAAATAAATATATAAAGACAGACAAACATTAAGATAACTGGTTAAAGATGGTTAAAACTACCACCTTTCAATAAACATCACAAAAAGAAATAAGTTGGGTGAGAACGTAAATGAGAATTGATTTCTCAAGTAAATTTTATTAATGAATGCAGAGTTATATTGAATGAACTAGACTGATAAACTTAAGATCAGGGTTCCTCATGAAAATAATCAACCAGTATAACTAAGAAGATATTAAGGGTAGTAGTTGAGTGATGCTTTCTGGTGTTTCTGCTGATGAGGGTTTAAGACAAATGAAGAATTATTGTGTTCTTGAGTTACACAGATCAAAAATAAGAAGCTTTAAGCTAAAGAGTATTCACTCAAGTTAATACTCCTTCACAGACTTCAAAGTTGATGATTGCTCACCTTGCCGAAAAAGGTTTCGAAGCCATCAAATTAATGCAATAGCCCCCAGCCTGTTATGGCATTAATCCAATAGAAAACTTGTGGCCCATCATTAAAAGAAATGTATATGAGAATGGAAAATAAGATTCAAGCAAAGATGATCATGGAGAAGCAATAAAAACTCATGCATATAATGTTAAAGTTGAAATAGTAAAAATGTTAACAAAAGCAATGGCCAAAAGACTGATGAAGGTTATAGAGTGACAAGAAGATCAAAATTTATTCAGGTATATTAAATATATTAAATATATTAAATGTGCAAATCAAATTTATATTTCTATTGCTTGTATTTTTTAAATCTTTTCTAAGTTTATATTGCACATGAATTTTGTTTTTATAATAAAACATGACACCTTCACAACAGATCGTTATCAATACTTTTAATGAGAACAAATATAATAAGCTGAAATTTACATGATAATTTTGCCAATATTAGTTGTTTAATACCAATTTTATTGTGAAATGTTGAGCTGCATAATAAAATCTGGCACTGTGTAAAGCTATTTAACCCTTCAGTATTATTCCATTAAACATTAAAGGAAAGCTTCTGTTGTAATTTATTTTGGACAATCATACAAGTGTCTTTTATAAAAGTGAAAGGCTACAAGGTCAGAATAAGGAATGCTTTAAAATAAGAAACAGATTGATCAATGGCTCTCTAAATCCTGCCAGATCAGTTTGGGTTGATGAAGGAGTTTGTGTCAAGAGACACAGGAAATTAAGTGTCATTTAAACACTAAGACAGCAGTTAATTCTTTGTCTAACTAAAAAACAAAGAGAAAATAGAAATAAAAGATTTTCATGTCTCTATTACTGTCTTGTTTCAAACAGATGCCATTAAGCTATCACATAACACACTGCTAAATAATAATACCATAAATGCATGTGCGAGCAGTAAAAAGAAAAAGTAAGTGTACAAATATATAACATACTTGTGTATAGGAATATGTGTGTATATATATATATATATATATATATATATATATACACACACACACATATATATATATATATATATATATATATATAATTCACACATACAAGTACATGAAAGCAAATATAAGCATTCATTTCTACATGCATATATCAGAAATGCCAAGCATTACATAGTGACTGAGGCAGAGTTAAATCATGCCATGGAAGAATGGGTGGAGCTAAGAAAGTGATTTATCTGGTTATATGGCAAAGCCACAGTTTTGCTAGCTAACATTTACCCCACCATATGACCCACTGCCCAGAAAATATCCCCTTAAGTTCAAAACCTCTTTCAAAACTTTTCTTTGTAGATCAAAAGTCTTCCTCTTGGACATTTACTCACATTTTATACCAAAACTAAATTACATTAAAAAAATGAAGAAAAATACAGTTCTTTTCAGCAATACATAAATAAAACCTGACAGTGTAGAGTAAAATCAAACTTTTTTTTCTCTGAGGAGGTTTTTGTCATCATTACAACCACATTAATCTTTCTATCCTATGATATACACATACATATTTTATAAATATGTCCTGTGATGGCAAAATGAAAATGTTAAAAAAAAAAAAAGTCAAGATTGATGTAAAATAATGAAATGAATATAAAACATGAAATTACACTTGGAGTTATCTAATAATTTTTTCTTTTCTTTTTCTTATAGGAGGTGGGTATACTAAAGGCAAAATTTTTTCTTGGCTTCAAAACCTTTTATAAAAAAAAAATAAAAAGGTTATAAATCACATTTTGGATCAGCTTTGTACATTTCTCTATTAAAGGTTATGAAGGATTTTTCGTTTGTTAGTTGGACTTACATAGCATCACAACAAACTGAACATAACTTAACATTGTTTTTTATGACTAATGTTTATAACTATATCCTTTACAAAAGAAGAAAGAAAATCATCTGTGGTTTTAAGGTAAGAAAATACAAGATTTAAAAATGAACAAGAAAAACCTGATAGAAAATAAAAGAGATTATTTAAGACTGGAAGAAAATGAAAAAGAATAAGAACTCTGCTTAGGATAATGACAACCCAACACTTCATTATGTAGGATTTTAAGTATAACTTCAATCCTCTTTGAGGATTGTTTATGGATGGGTCAAACTGGTTTATGTTGAAAGTATCTGAGAGTAAAAACTGAGCAACAAAAAGTTATTCTTTTACTCTTTGATGTGTTATTCTTTGAAATATTGCGGTGGGAGTAAAATTTAGAAATTCTGTCATTGAACTTTTCAGACACACAAGTAACCAGGAGAGAAAATGTACACTAATGTCAAAATACAGCTTGTTATTATTGGTATAATTTTCTATTTTCAAGAAAGAACTCAAGTTACTAATAAAAGAAATGATTTTGTCAAAAAAAAAGTGAGAGAGAGAAGCAAGAGGAAATCTTCAGTTTTACTTGCAAAAAAACTTTAAATTTGTTTAGACAGCATTAAAACTAACAATTGGAAGGTTGCTTGAAATAAAAAAGATAATACAATCATAAGATATAAAATATCCACAAATCAAAAGTATTAAAAAAAAAAATGAGAAATGCAGATATGTAAGTAACTTCATCAGTATCTTTTTTCTTTTAACTGGTCACAAATGGTGCAGTAAATATAACAGTTAATCCAAATGGTTTTTATAGGAAAATTACTAAATGAAAAAATTGTATTTATAAAACTTTGAAATATTAAAAAAACAAAAAACCTTCAAGCAAAATTTAAGCAGTTTATTTGACAGTTTTCAAAAATATATAATTTCCTCTATGGTTAGAAAACATATCACTCATAAGTGACCTATTAACTAGGTCATTTGTGATTTGACAGTCAGTTTTCATTATGAACCAAGTGTGGTATCTTTCTATAAGCCAATCCCAATTTCATTTAATGTTGGACACACAAATTCCATTTTGATAATTCATATAAGTCAGTGACAATAAAACATTCAGCCATAAACATTCATTAGAAATTGATTTCTTTTTAATTATCCCATGACACTGACTGATAAGCCAAACATTGACTTACAGCCATTACCAAAAAGATTTGTGAGACATGAAAAAAGGTGAGAAAAAATAATTAAAAAATAACTTGAAAATATAATTACATTTGTGCTCTACTAAATTCCTATCAAAATCTAAAATGAATTACAAAGAAAAAGAAAACAAAATAACTCAACCTCCAAACACTGACAATCAATATGAAAGCTACTATCACATATAAAATAATTGTTGCAGGGTTTGGATAATTAAAATAAAAGCTTGACAAATGAATATGTTTCTTATTGATACAAGTTTAACAATTTTCAGTAGTTAATCTACTCTTCTAAGACAACATACTTAAAGTTGTTTTGCTTTTTTATCATTTATCCACATGCAAGGCAATAAAATCACTAAGGCACAAAGAGTGTGAGAGAATATGAGAGAAAAAAGAAAAAGAACAGAAAATAAAGCAGAAGGTAACAATTGACATTGCATTTAAATTTTTGAAGTTCAAAGTTGACTGAAAAGCAGGAAAAGTATTCCACAAATGAGATGTGCAAGAGAAGAAACTGTCAGCATAGAACTTACAGTTATATCTAGCTTTTCAACTGTAAGATGATGAGACCTAACTGCCAATCTGGTACTGCCCTTAAATTCGTAGTCTAGGTATCAAAGAGAAAAGCTGATAAGAACAATTAATGAAATTATTAATTAATGAAAATATTTAAAGAAAAGATACAGGAAAGCTAAGTTTCATTAGGTTAGGCCTGAAATCTCTAAACTAAAATATCAAAATGTAATTAGTTAACCATTCTTTTTTAATTAGTGACTCAATTTTTATTGACTCATGCTTTTTTACATACATTTTGAATTAGCTATTTGGTTGAACTAACAAACTTAAGCAATGTGACACAAAAAAAAAAAAAAATTAAAAGTGCTTCTCTACCAATGATAAATGTTTGGAAAGCTGTAGGTTAATCATTAATTCAAAATATTTTTATTACAGATATAAAGCACAAAATATATCTACTCAGACAACTGTATACAGTTAAGCATAAACACACATTCCTAATTGTTGCCAACATGTAAAATCTGTAATGCAAAAGAAATACATCAACATATAAGCATCTAAAGTAACTCATTTGCAATGCAGTCTTGGAAGAAAAGCACACATAATCTAAAAAATTTATCAAAATTTATTAAAAAGTGCTTTCGGCTAAAGAGAGATATTTGAACAATAAGCAAATTAAGATGTTAGAAAAAAGAAAAAAAGACTGAAAATAAATTATTGCCCAGAAAAAATAATTAAAAATAGACTGATTACAAACAGTTGTACACTAATTAGTCACTATAAATTTAGCAATAGCAATTAGGTAAACATTAACAGATATATATTTGTTGTTAGGGCAATTTTTTGAATTAAAACATCAGAGCATAAAAGACTGACTGTAAGGAATTTTAAACATTGTAAACAAACCTTGCTTGACTCACACACGCAAAATATCAAGTGGCCAATGAATATGCTTGATTTTTTTAGTAAAAATAAAATCTTATTTTCATTCACTATTTTCTGTTAAATCTCAGGTAACATCATAATTTTATCTTTCCAGAACTTTCATCTTTCTAAACAAAGAACTGTCTTAGATGCAACTTGCAATTTTCCAGCAAAACCAACTAATTTTTGTAATGACTGGAATAAAAGGTAATCCAAAGATGCCATATCTGGCAAATATGACAGCTGAGTGAAAACTTGCCAGCCAGGCCAGCACAATTTTCACTTGGTCATTAAAAGAAGATATGGTTGAGTGCTATCTTGATGGAATATTACATGATTTCTGATAACTAAATCCAGATGCTTTTTTATATATTGCTGCCTAATTGGAAGCAGATAGGAAAAAAACTACACACACACACATAGTTCACCTATCATATATTCAATATGACCATACAAGCTTCTGGTATGGTATGGTTAGTGATGATTCATTTCATTTGTCCCATAACCTTGTGTTTTCCACATTGTTGTAAAGTATCAAAGGATACAGCATTTTCATTATGTTTAAATATGAAATGTTGTAAAAATTGCTTATTCTCTGCTATCATAAATAAAAAATTTTCTCTTCATCAACAACAAAAATAGACAATTCTGATTAAAGATTTTAAACTTCTGATATGACAAATGCCATAAAACAATACAAAAAATAAATTTGCATAAAAACGGTTATCATTAAATGCTCCTATTGTTATCTAATGACAAACATAATAAATCAGGGGCCAACCTAAGTCAAGGTTTTACATTCCATTTATGCATTCCCATAAATTTCAAACCATTAAATTTGGGTCTCCAAAAATTAAACTAAAAACTTTTGAACTTAAACTTATATTTTAAAAATATCTTCAAATTAAGTAGAGAGGAATTTTTAATTTTCAGTAGAAACCATGTGTTGGTTCCAGGGTGGTTTATTTCACATTTTTATTTCCAAGCCAGGTAATATTTAAAAATTCACAAATTTCTAAGGTTTTCTTGTTTTTCTTCTTTCAGATTCAATAATTCAAGCCATAATAACAAGAACATACCAAACCTTAAAGAATGGTAGAAGATTTAAATCTTCACAACATCTGATTTAGAATATAAGGATGTTATCAGTTAATAATTTATATATAAAATATTTCCCATCGTTCACAGTGGAGCATAGGCCATCAACGAGGGGATTGTTGATGCTTCTATAACTTATCTTTTTTTACCGATAAGGATATTGACTCTACACAAACCCCTTTATCCTCTTGGTGAGGTAGACTGGTTGCCAACCAAGGATATTGAACCCAAACAGTCCTACTATTTAATCCATAACTTGGAGAAGAAGAGATGGATTAATACCTTTCCCAATAATATTTACACATAAATGAATGCAATGAATTCAACTGGAATTTGAACTCAGCTCTCCAATTTCTCATTCCAAGCCAATATCCACTGCACCACAATGTGCACACATATTGCTGAGATGGATTTTCAACCACTACCGGTCAATTTCAAGAACAGGAATGAATAATATTGTGGTTTTGAAATTCAATAAAAAAAGTTTATGCATTTCATTTTTGCCTCATGGCATTTGGTGTTGAGGATGTTATTAGTTTATTGATGTGTCAGAAATAAATACAATCACAACAAATCTACTAACAAACAATTGAACATCGAACTAAGAACAATTTCAACAAAAGTATTCTATATACAACTATAGTAAAAACATGAGAATGTAAATTCATTTAATAAGATTTATTAGCAGAGTATATAATAGTGATTTTAATTCATAATATATTATTGTTGAATAAGATATCAGATAAAAATACAAATGCTTTAATTTGAATTTAAATTTTGTCATAAAAATTTCCTTGCAGATTTTTTTTAGTCTTACAAGGCAAATTGTCATTCTCTTAAGCAAACAAATATATTTTAATTCATATTCATTTTTGAAGACAATGTACAAGTAAATATTAATTATATAGGAGTACTGTATGCTCAAATTGTTGTGATGCCTGTTACTTAAACTAATTATATATATAATTTTAAGGTATACAGATGGAGAGACAGAGAGATGGTATATTTGGAATCAATTTTTCATTTTTCACAAATTTAAGCACAGTACTAGATTGGAAGTTAGTTCTCAATTTCACTGTTGAAATTATTAGATGTACTTGTAAGTTCTATGCTAACAGTTTCTTCTCTCACACAGCTCACATGTGGAACTCTCTTCCAGCTTGCTTTCTAAGATTTAAAAAAATTTCAATGCAACATCAATTGTCTGCTTCTGTTCCATTGTCTCTCAGTTTCTTTCATTATCAGTAACCCCTTTGTGCCTTAGTTTTGCTTGGATTGAAATGATCATGAAAATGAAAAAGTTTAAGATTTTTTTGAGTTTAATATTTTCTGAGCACCCTCAGCTTTCATAAGGCATTATCAGAGAATTTTATTCTTGTTATGTATACAGTTGTGTCTATGTACAGGGTGCAATGGATAAATTCTAGTCATTTTATATTTTTTTTTATTTCGTGCATGTTCATCGTTTCTTTTTTATTTTGTCAAATACATAGTATAGTAGAATCAGTTGGACACCTTCTGTGAGAAAAAGAGCACTATGACACAACTCATTCAGCCAGAAATTGGGAAATAATATACTATACTGTTTGGCATTCATACTGGAAGCTCAAATATAAACATTGCAGAGTATTCAGGTGTCAATGTGAGAACAGTGCAGAGCATTCAGAAAGAGTTCGATGAATCTAATGGTGATTACGAAGGTATGACAGTTCAGAAAACTCACTCTGATCATTTTGATAAGAAAAGAACTCCCGAATTTGTTGGGTCTCAGACTCAACATAGAGGCCTACATCAATTGCTTTGAGAAAGTAGTGCTTCCCTGGGTCAAGAGGGTGACTAATGGAAGACCCTATGTTTAGCAACAGAACTCTGCACCTTGTCACACAAGTAAGAGAATCTAGTCAGGGCTGTCAGACAATTTCTGTGACCATATCACCCCTTACATCTGACCACCTAACTCCCCAGAATGAAACACGCTTAGCTATTTTATGGGGCGCAGGTCTTTATGTGTCAGTGAGGGCCTGGTCTTCCTGCGTTAGTGAGGGCCTGGTCTTTGATTTTTTGGGGTTTTTTGGTTTTTTTATTTTTTCAAGTATCACATCTTCATTGATTACTTTGTGGTGTTGTGAAATATATTTAGCATGTTTCTTATTAAATAGAATGACATTTCACTGAGGTGGAGTTGTTTGATAATGGATTATAAAAGTCAAAGTATTCAAAAGATACTGAACAATTTATGCTCCAATTTTACCCAATTTAAAAACCCTAGAAAAATTAAATAACCTCAAGGAGAGCGATTCATTGTACCTTCTCTGACTAGCATTTTCCAATGACATGAAGCAGAAAGATTATACAGAACCAATCGCTAGGTCTGATGCTAAGAAAAGTGGATCCCTGTGTTGTACTAGAAAATTTTTTTTTTACTTTTATATATTTATATGTCTACCATATTGTCTTTGCTCTGAATCCAGCTGCCACATTTGATCTGGTGTTCCTGCTATATATTTAGAGATACTTGATAAAATTCAAAGAAAAGTCTGTAATGTTATTGGTCTTGACCTAGCATCTCACCTTCAGTCACTTTCCCACTGGCTTTTGTATAAATACTTTCATGGTAATTACTCTGAAGTACTTTTCACTATGGTTCCTAGATTTATGAATTTAAGTGCCATAATAGATTAGCATCAAGGTCTCAGCAATTAATAATTGAAAAGGCTAGATGAAACTGTAAATTCTATGCAAACAGATTCTTCTGTCACACTTCTCATTTGTGAAACTCTATTCCAACTTCTTTCTTCCCAATCAATTTTGTTCTTCCAAACATTAAAGGCAATGTCAATACTTATCTAATGTCTTCTTAATTATTTTTCTTTTAATGTTTTCTCTCCTTAATACTGTTTTTATTTTCTCATATTTTCTAACACTGAGTAACTATTTGTGTCTTAGTGGCTTTATTGCTTTATTTGAGGTGAAAATATTAACAAAAAAAAAATATCTTCTCTCCATTTTGAAATTAAAAAAAAAGCCTTTTTTAACATCGCCAAATAGGAAATGTCTCAAATGTTGTGGTATATGAAACAAATAGAAAAGCTATTATACAAAGTGTTGACAGGAAATAGCCACATTCTCAAGCATACCTATGTCAGTGTTCTGCTTAATATTAAACAATGTCATTTTTTTTGCAGATGAATGTATTCCAACTATCATAAAACAAAAAATATGTGACCTGTCTGTGTAGTTATACAAGCTTTATATGCCTATGGTTTTACTGCAAGTGTATAAATTTAGAAAACATTCAATAAGCTATGTTAACTTATTGCAGAGAATATTCTCCTTAACCTAAATAAAATTCATGTTTTTGTTCTTTTAGGATAGAATAGACAATGGAAACATCAATTAATATGTCACAATGCTTATAAATATATCCAAATGCAATTTGGGAGATAAATTTAAAGAACATCTAAGAAAAGGTGGTGGTGGTGGTGGTGGTGGTGGAGTGAAGAAAGCAAAAAAAGAAATCGGCTGCAACTGACATTGTAAAAAGCTGTCAAAATACCCATAGCAATTAAATCAGCCACAAAATTTCCTCAGGAGGTTCAGTGTTCACAAACTCTGCTAGAGAATGAATCAGAGTCTTTGTCATAGATTAGCAGAGAAAAATGAATGCTACCAATGTAAAAGTGTTAGCCTTCTTACTGTCCTTTTAAAAATAAGGAGTGTTTGGAATGCAAGTATATTGAATATACTTGTCAAAAGAGGAAACAGGATGAAATGAAGCTAAGTGATGCAAAGAAAAAGGACCAAAGCATGAAGATATTGAAGTTGTAAACAATTATTGTGCCACATTCACTACCTGTGCAAGTAAACTTTTTGTGAATAATCAGAGGATAATAATGAAGGCAGACATGAGTGTTTCATATTCAATTTAAAGGAAATTTACAGAAATGGGTGATTTGGGGCACAAATACATTTCCTATGCTTTATCAGCTGTAGAGAGAAATTACACCCACACAGAAAATGAAAGACTAGCACATCTATTTACTGTTAAAAACTTCATAGCCAAAATACAATGTTGTTCACTATTCCTAATTTCTTTAAATTGAAAAATCAAAGAAGCATGTTAGGACATTCAATAGTAATTCCTATTTTCCTGGTTAACATCCAATAAATGTCTTAGGGAAGGATTGTCCAAGTTTAGTGAACAAAGTTCACATGATGGATTCAGTTAATTCCTCTGTGACTACAACTGAAGGATGTTCAAGGAATGGAAAGTATACTATGAGCAGGAGTAAATTGACTATAAATAGCTAGGGAAATCATCTTACAGTCATGGATTTCAAATCATATTTTAACAAGCATGAAGAATTGAGTTATGTGGATGGTGGGATATCATGGTGAAGTTGAATTATCATCCCACTGAGGTTGAGGAAGATGCAAGAGCTTCATCTATGTAAGAATAATATGCATGAAGGTACTTGCTCAATGTTATCTAGTGGCCAAAGCTGGATGCTGATATTAAAATGACATGCAAGGCTTGTGAAGTTCAAAATCATAGCAGTCCTAATAAAGCTGAAATTCATGACTGGGAATATCCATATCAGTCATAGGAAAGAGAAAATTTACATTTTTTTTAATCCTTTCATGAGATATGTTTACATCACTGTTGTTGATGTCTATTCAATGAACTGAATAGTGTGTCAAGAAGTAGCTTTGTGCTTCATTTACAAATGAGAAGATGAGAGGAATCTTTGTAATGCATGATCTACCTGTAATATTTTCATACAAGATAATGGATGCTTGGTTTCAATACAAAGTCTTCCTGTAATATTAGTAAACAATACATGCTTGTGTCTTACCATTGTAGTATTCAAATTATTTATGAATATCACTGGAATTCAGCATATATTTCCATCTTTGTATGACCCATTTTTAAATGACCAACCTGAAGACACTGATTGCATAAAGAGGCAATAAAGAAGATGAAAGTGGACGAAAAACTGACACTTGAAACTAAAGTCAACAGGTTCTTGATCTTGTTCAGAGTCAACTCTGCATTCAACAATGCAAGCTTTTCCTGCTGAATTGTTGTTCAAATGTCAGTGATGAACATCATTTCATCTACTAAAGCTAAAAGTACACATCTAGTTCAGTGGATCAGGTTCAGTTTGATATGAAACAAAAGACAAATATTTTATATCCTTTGCATGAATTTAGAGTTGACAATCATTTATCTGTATTGAACATCAAAAATGACAAATGTCAGCATTACTTTTTAAAATACTCCAATAGAGAATTATATGAAACATTGATAGACTTTTTTAATTATTTACATAAGAATGAAATACCAATTTTATTATTTGATCAAAATTAAATATTGGCAATAATAAGATTAAGTAATTCTTTTTAAAATATTAAAATTTGGTGAGATGGTAATAGAATTACATAATTGACATTAAACTATTCGACAGACTAACACAAAATTCATCATAATTTATATAGACTTTTGAGAAAACATCTTTGACCTTGCACCCAGTCTTAATATAGGCAAATTTGTAATACTGAAGAGGTAATAATGACTAAGATAATTAAGAAAGAAAAGTTACAAATTTAACTCAGTGGTTAAATCCTCCAGCTGACTTATTTAGTATGAGGACATCTTGAAAAATTATCATGACCGATCTGAAAAATTTCTTAAATGTTTACAAAACAAAATCATTCATCATTAACAAAAGCAAACAGTAAGCTGGAAAAATATACCAGAAAGGTATATTAAAAATTTATAATTTCATACACATTAAATTCAGTATTATTAAGATAAAGCTAAAAATCAAAACAAATCCTAATCAATTAAACACTTAGGAAAATACATTAAATTACTGCAATATCAATTTTGGTGAGAAAATTAAAATTTAAAACACTGTTTATAATTTGAACTCCATAATTCTTGCAAGTAGCACAAATCAAGCAAAAATAATCAAGAGTTACTCCCCTTACCATTTCAAACTACTATTATGCAAAATGTATATATTTACAACTTCCTTACATATTACAGAAGTAAATAACTGACCCTTTTCATATATTAAAAATACTTTTAAAAAATGGTTTGGTTCATAAATCTATATAAATTTCTAGCATTATATATAAATACAAAATATTTTGGACAGAAAATAGTAAAACTACTATAAAGAGGTCAGTGTGCCAATTAAATGATAAGACTTGAATCTCCATTACTTAACACCTTATCCATTCATCAGTTACTTCTCAGACAGTGTGTGATATGCGGCCCCAGTCACTGCCTATTCCTTGGCCAACAAAAAGAGTCTACATTCTCTGTTCTGTCGTGTGAAAGAGATTACTGAGAACATCTCTGGGGTGATTCTTTATACATCCATTGGTTCAACATTCTCATGCTTGCAGGACCAGGTGCAGATGTGAGGTCACATCCTCTGCATTCAATGGTCAGGAGTAACCACAGGTCAACAATGTATCTGGCTTCCTTTGATCATCTGGAGTGAAATTTGAGTACTAAATCTATTCTAGCATCATGCCACACTACAAACACTAGGTTTACTGTACTGTTAAGTTTTTTTGAGACATCTTCGGTTGACTTGATGGTGAAAAACAAAAATTAACAATTCAAAAGACAAACAACCTACTACTTGGAAGTATGGTCACTTATTAGGCTTAACTAAGTTTAATCTAACATAATTCTAGAAGTACTAAGAGATTGATTTACTGAATTCAATAATACACACTACAGTTGCTTTCCAACAGAATAAGATAAAAAACAAATAGGAAACATTTATCAATCTAATACGCTTCACACTTTAAAGCTTCATCAGAAAATAATTCTCTGATGAAGCTTTAAAAAAAGTGAAACATTAGATTGATAAACATTTCCTATTTGTTCTTTATTTTATAATCCTGTCAGATTTCAATCCATATTAGATCCCTATATATATATATATATATATATATATATATATATACACACACACACACACAAAGATCATTCAATAAAAAAGTGAATTTTTCGGTATAAGGACTTCTAATACAGATAGAAGTTTACTTCTTTTTTTTGTTTCTTCCTTTACTTCTTTTTCAAAGGGATTTAATTTTTTCTGAAGATTGAAAAAAAACTTTGAGAGTTTTGGAGATTAACAAAGATGGCCGACCAAGAAGCATGCTCCAGGATTGAACAGAAATCAGTTATCAAGTTTTTGGTTGCTGAAGGGTGCAGACCAGTTGAAATTCATAAAAGAATGTCAACTGTGTATGGTGCCACATGTTTCAGCCAAACAAAATGTCTACAAGTGGGATAAATTGTTTAAAGAAGGACGGAGCAGTGTTGAGGATGAAGACAGGCCTGGGAGGCCGACAGAAGTGAGGTTTCCTGAGGTGATCGAATCAGTCAATGACCTCATTCAGTCTGATAGAAGGGTGGCAGTGGATGACATTGCAAGGACTGAGCCTATGCTGGGACAACACATAAAATTGTCCATGATGACTTTGCCTACTCAAAGGTCAGCTGCCGGTGGGTGCCAAAGATGATTACTGCAGAGCCCAAACAGAAGAAAGTCTGGGAACTGCTCCCTCATCTCCCCTTACAGCCCAGACCTTGCCCCTTCAGACTTTCACCTGTTTGGTTCCTTGAAAGCGTTCACGAGAGGCACAAAGTTTGAAAGTGACAATGAAGTCAAAAGTGCTGTGAATGATTGGGTGAGACATCAGTCCAAAGATTTTTACACTGAGAGAATATGGAAGCTTATGCACAGATGAGAAAAGTGTGTAACACGTAACACTGTTGGGAGACTACATAGAAAAAAAAAGTAAGCTTCTATCTGTATTGGAAGTCCTTATATCAAAAAATTCACCATATTTATTGAATGACCCTTGTGTATATATATATATATGTATGTACTCAAGTATACTCATATATGTAAGAATATTATTCAACTGTTAATAAAACTGCTTAATGTTGTATAAACAGAGATATTATATATTAATAAACATACATATTATCCTACAGTGGTGGCACGACTCAGTGTCATGCACTCCGCAATCATTAAGTGCATATTACAACTCAGTTTGTAATATGCATCTGATCATTGCATAGTGAATGAAACTTCAAGTTATGTTACGAATGTCAGATATATATATATGTGTGTGTGTGTGTGTGTGTGTGTGTGTCCAAAAGAAAGTGGCTTGATGCTGAAATCCCCACAAAAATTCTATTAATTTTAATTGTTGAGACAGCTCAAAATAATTAAAATTATTTATTTACAAAACCACTACATACTTTTACATATAAGGTTAAAAATTTACAGGATTGCCAAAATGATTATACGATCTTGTAAATTAATTTTATATTTAAAAGAAAGAAAGAAAATTTATTTATTTATATATATATATATATATATATATATATATATATACACACACTGAAAGGTGATGGTATTTCTAGACAAAGTTTTGATTTAACCTTTCTTAAAAAATCCCAAACTGAAAGTGAAATAAACGTCCACTCTTCTAGACCTTATTACATTAATACATGTTTGCCAGGTTTATCCTTGGGCATATATTCTTCTTAAATTTCATCAACAACTTTCTTAATGTCTTTTGATCAGAGATACAATCTTGTATTGTATCTCTGGTACTAATAATAAATCCACTACATATATTGGTTTTACTACAACCATGCTCTCCCATAGACTTACCTGTCACCTTTCTGATCAGAGTACAATTAAACAACATTTCTTAGAAAAACAGTCATGTAGGTAATATCAGACAGATTTTAGTCAACAATGCAATAATCCTCACTCATACACACAGTAAAAAGAACCTTCAGATATTGGAAGCCATCTACATTAAATCCAAACAACCCACACTTAATAAAATCACATTTAAATCTGGTCATAACACATTACATTACATTTAAATATATGGTTCTGTTATCATTTCGAGTTCTCATGCGGTGTGACATCATAGAACCGCATTACAAATTTACGAATTGCGTTTGCTATTTTTGGTAACTGCCATTGTTGCTTGGCCAAGTTTTGTCAACACAAGATAAAATCGTCGCTGATAGTGGATGTTTTTATGTTAACGTCCTTGTAACCTCTCTGAAGATGGCTGGTGTGAGCCAAAAGCTTAGAACCAACTTAATAAAAAATTATCCAAATGTTGGAGAATTTTTGTCTTTATTTTCACCTGAAATTAAAGCCAAAATATGATGTTTAGAACGGCTCATGATTAAACATAATAGACATTCATTGTCTCTTATATTTAACAGCATATGTTTAGAAAAAAAAAAAATATATATATATATATATATATATATATATATATATATAAAGGCAAGATGTGTGTGTGTGTGTGTCTGTCTGTCTGTCCTTTATACAAATCCACAATTTTTATCTGATTCTCACCAAACTTTACACAAATATTCTTTAGGCTTCTAGTCTGGGCTACTTATTTTTTCCAATTTCCCCCCGATATTCTAACAGGTCTGATCAAGCACTTTTATCGTGGTTCTTGCTGCAGAATTTGCTCTAACTTGGTAAATTATAGTTTTTAGTCTCAAACATTAGTAGATCTTCTCAAACGACTCATTTTCCCTGATATCGTAAATCAATACTCTCGATATTCTATCAAATCTAATCCAAAAAAAATCAATATTCAGCCATCAATATGGCTCATTTTCTCCAATTATACTCCAGATGGGTACGATAAGTTTTCATGAACTTACTTAGGTTAGTTTATCCTTGGATGACTTATTTGACACCGATATTGGAAATCGATACCCCAATATCCTATCGGGTCAGATCAAAATCAGGTTTTTGCCCTTTTATTGTGGTTTTTGCTTCAGATTTTGCTCTAAGTAGATATAATTGTAGTTCTTCGTCTTAACAACCTATGTTTTTTGTGCCAATGTCCAAAGAGTCTGAGCTCCAGGACCATAGATTAGTTTTAAAGCTTTCATTACACCCGAGCAATACCGGGCTATACTGCTAGTATATATATATATATATATATATATATATATATATATATATATAGGCAACAACTGAAGTCTAATTATCAAAGGAAATAACAATAATTAAATCATCTGTTGAAGCCTAAATTTGTTATTCCACATGTGAAATTTGAATTGTAATATTCATGATCAGAATGTCATTGATTTTAAGAAGGAATTTTAAGTGAAGGTTTTACTTTTGAAAAGAACAAAATTTCATGAGAAATGCTTTTTAGAATAGGAAAAGTTTTACTTTTTCTAAACATAATTCAGGCTAAATTTTATAATTCTTAATATTTGATATTAAATAATATAAATATAATATAAATATAAAATATTTATAAAAAAAAAACAAATGTCTTTTTTATACAATTATTAATTCATATTCAAATAACAGGAAAGTGAGATTCTTGCATATTAATAGATGATCCATTGTAACAATCATTTCGTGGCTGTGTTGCTTTTTTTGTTTCCTTCACAAAGGTTTTACCTGCGTTCATGAAATCAATTTTCCTCAATTTTTGTACACATATTGAATATATAGTTGACTGCTTCTATTCCCCATCGTGTATGTGTGGTAGATAATGAATCCGTGGTAATGTTTAAAAGAAAAAAAAATCAATATGCAGGTAGGTAAGATAAAAAAATAATATATAAGGAAAAAATAATATACTCACTTTTAGTCCAGCTTTACTCATTCGGATGTAAAATTCGTCATCTTCTTGTCCCCAGCCCCAGTATTTATTTGACAAACCACGGGTCTGGAAAATAGTGGTAAATTCTTTTATTCATTTCGCATTTACTAACTTTATTAAAGTAATATTATTAAAAAGATTTCAAATTAAACAATATGGTGACGTTTTTATTTCCATGGAAGACTACTACGAATTTTTAAAAAAAGAGTTACTTCCCTTGAATTTAAAATTTTCTGCTTTTTTTTTTGTATTGTAAATTTTTGTATTAAGCAATAATTTAAATTGCTTTTTCTTTTTTAAAATTTAGTAATATGAAAATTCTACACTTAAAATTGATTTTTTCACATATGACTGAATACTTTTAAACCAGTACGGAAGTAGAATTTTAAGAAACACTAACACAATTTTCCTAATTATCAATCAATATTTCCATTATTGAGTTAAAAGATATGAGTTAAGTCAACACAGAATGATTTTGGAACAAGTAGGAAATCCTTTATAAATTTAACATTTCTTGTAAATTTAATCTCATGTTCTGAAGTGAAATATTGCAATGTTATGTTTTCATATTATTTCATTTGCAAAAGATTTTAATGAAGCTAAATAGTGAAACATTAAATTCATAAAGAGTTCTATTTATTTAATAATTTGCTTTATTCTCAATTTTAAAGCCATAATAAAAAGCTGATTTGGTTAATAATATTTATTCATCCACTTATTACACCTGCATAAATATTTTATACTGTCACTAAGAGACAATATATAGTTCAATGTTTAGCATTAGATAAATAAATAAAACTAGAGCTATATATCAGTATAGTATGAAAATGGTTGAGGTTTAAAATATACAAAATTACTCAATAATTTTAAACATATTTAAGTTTCATCTGGCCTTCAAAAATTTAAATTTTCAGTCTTCAAACTACTTTAATATTATTTAAATGTTTCAATTTCTTACACTTTTTTTTTCTTTTTTAATTAAAAACAGTTTATAAGTTCATATCCACATCTTCCCAACTAAAAGAAACAAAATTATATCCAAGAAACATCTTGATCAACAAATTGTATCTCTGGTTAGCAAGTTCTCATAAATTGTAAATTTTACATATTTAAAGAAAGCTAGCAGCTTTTTGAAATAATGCATTAATTTACGTTGTGAGATATTATGTGATTAAACTTATAGTGAATCTCTAAAAAAAATGTTTATAAAACCATTGCATATAACATACTTGCAACTGCCATCAATCAATTATATAAATTGTTTTTGAACTTTAACAGCATCTTTTCTCTTGGAACTTATCTTCATAAGAATTAATTAAAACTAATTCTGTGATGTGCTTCCATATTACTACTACTACTACTACTACTACTCAGATGCACTATCATCGAAGAAAAAAATTAACAACATACCTTTTCAAAGTCCTCATAAGTCAATAAGAGAATTCCTCCCACAAATTTAGGATAATGGTAACGTGGATGCAGCTCTGGTGCAGCTATGTGGAATGGTCCATTTGCTGGGTAGCCATAGTTGAGATCAGGATTAAGAGGCAGTAAGTCCACATCATGCATGGCTAAGTAATCGCATTCACCCTTTGACTCCAAGTAGCCAACATTGATTAGAGCTGCACGGTTGAACCTGAATTTAAAAAAAGAAAAATGGATTGACAGAAAAATAATTTGTCACAGAGGTTTTAGTTATATTCTAATTTAAATTAAGGAATTGCATTTTAAAATTTACCAAACTTCAAATGAACAACCTAAGTAATAATTTTCAATCATTCTACAATATATTTAAAAATCTTAAATTTCAGAAATAGAAATTACGCATAAAGAGACTTGTAAGTTTCACAGTACAACTTTTTATTCAACTAAGCAATAATTTTGTAATATTATTTGTTTTACAATCTTCCATATTGTAATGACACTTCCAGTTATTCAATGTGAGTTTACCATCATAACTTACATGGCTTTGTACCTTACTAAAAGGATACATAGTTGACCATTCTTTGTTAAATAAAACCTACAAATTTAATTCAGGTTCTACTACATGTATTATTACTGAATTCAACTCAATTTGAGAATCAAAGCTACTGTATTTCTCAGGATAAAGATTTGAAATGTGATTTTAAGCAACAAAGTTCCTGAATACAGTGCATTTATATGTTTGTTAAAAAAGTGAGACACTAAACAGCTTGAGTATTACAATAAACCCAATATCACAAAATTTCATGTATGTAAGTTGTTAGTTGTAGTGAGGACTACATGACACATTATTAGATATTTGTAAGCACATTATATACATTACATGAATGTGTGTTGCAATGTCTGTTTAAATCTGTCATATTTCAACTTGTTTAAATTCATTTATCCAATACTTTGCAGTTGACGTATTTAGAATTAATATATCACTTTTTTTTTTGCTTCCAAAGATTTGAAGCCAAGTTTAATTCACATATTGCACATACACACTCAAATGTACTAAAATCAGCCTCTAACCCAGTGGTTCCGAAATGGTGTGATGGGCCTCATAGGTGTGGTGGAAGAGGATTGCAGGTGAGGTGGAATGATTGCAAGACAAAGATTTTGAAACAGTTAAACCCATTCATGTGCCAAAAATAAATACGATTTCAAAATCTAAAATATTGTAGATTACTTATAATTTCATGGATGAGTCCCAGTAAAAATAATTATAAATATTTATTGACCAACCATTGTGATATTTTTGCATTATATCAAGTATTAAGAATATAGTAACAAGGGTCTGCAAATTGGAGGTGAGAGTTATCAATGATAGTATTCTGACTTCAAATCTACAGTTATCTCCCTTTAACCCTATCTCAGTTTTTTATATTTTTAAATATACGTTTTATCATATAAATTTTAGTGTGAAGGGAAAATTTAATTTCCAAAACTGCAACCCAGAGAAAAAAGTTTGGGAACCACTGCCATCATGACATTTCCTTCTGCATCTTGAGCAGAATTTTTAAAAAATAAACACTAGCTTCATCCCCATATTTGACAGCCTTTCATTAACGTCTACAATTATATCAACCATTATATAAAAATAACCCAATCTTGCTGAAGAACATCATTTCAAAATCTTATTTTCTATAAGTCTTACCTAATTTTCACAACAGATGAACTTTTCCATTTATAGTCAACTTGCTTTCATGAAAAATGTATTTGTTCAGTAATTTTTTTTTTATAATCATTTCACAGCAAACAAGGCAGAAGTGCTACTGGTGCACAGGAGGTTACAGTGAGAGAAAAAACAAGGTACAGGGGATGTCAGAGAAAAGATAAGAGATGACTGGGAATCAAGGAGAGAGAAGATTTTAAATGATTACAATGAATGTAGACATGAGTGGCCTGAAGTTCTATACAAGGTAAAAGGAATAAGAGTTATTTTTATTTCAAATTCACCAAAATATCAAGTGCCATATCCGCTTGGTAAAAAGGTAATCACAGCTCTCTACAACTTTTTTTTTCTTTATTATTTGCAAAATGCTATGACTTCTTGAGAAGAAGAGTGGACAGGTTCCCCATTGACTTCTTCATTGTTTTCATTTTTCTTTCTCAGACTGCTATTCAGAACCCAGTTCACCATAACTGAAATGTATTCATGCCTTTTAGAAAGAGAATCTGTGCAGAAGTGAATGCAACAGACGAGCATGAAATTTGAACTCTGCTTGCCAATTCCACTTTCTGCACTGATATCTGTTACACGAAATGCAAATTTTTCAAACTCAACTAGAACGAGAAAAATATTGATTTCATACATGAGTAACAAGTCTTTTTATAAATGACAAACTAAATAATTATAAAATATGTAACATCTATGAATTTCTTTGTAATATAAACATTGTTAATGATAATAAATTAAATGCAAATAAGTAGAGAAAAAAATAAAAACATCACTTAGTGGCTTACCTATAGAAATCTACCTGGTTAATCACAAAGACTTTGTGCCGGACATGTTGCTCATTAAGAAACCTGTCCATGTAAGAAGCAAACTCAAGCAGTTCTTCAAAGCGGTCCCGAAATGGTATGATCAGGGCCAGGGTGTGCAATTTATCTTTGTCTGTGAGATCTTTTGATTCTTTATCCTGGTTCGTTTGCTGACAATTGCAGGAATCTTGCAAGGGGTAGAGACCCACATAGAGAGATACAAGACAAGTACAGAGCACACATGTAAAGAGACAGCGTCGTGTCACAATTCGTTTTACTTTGCCCAGACATGACATTGGCTAAAGTCAGCAAGATGTCTTCACACAGGCACAGGATAATTCACATTAATCCTGAAACTAAAAATAAAGACAAAATTCAAAAAAGCATTTACCAATTGCATGAAATAAAAGTACAAAAATGAAATTTGAAATGATAATTTTAATTATATTTAAAGTTATAAAATAGAATGAGAAATTTGAAAATGTAGGTAAAAAAATATGTCAAAAACAAAACTTGATAGAATTAAAATTTCCTAAAATACAGTAAATGATGGAAATTTATTCAGTTTATATTTAAGTTCAATTTCAAATCAGAAACAATGGGAACACAAAATACAGAGGGAAGTCCGACTGGCAATCAATGTTTGATGGTATTTTTACTAATAAATACAAATCACATTCTTATGAAACCCAAGACACTTCTTTCCTCTTGTTCCCTTTGACAAACGAGGACATCTTAAACCTACACAGAATTTACAATGTGCAATTCTTTATCTTACAATAAAGAAAAAAATAACATGGGAAAATAACAGAGCAAAGTTCAAACCTGTCACCATAAAACAGCACAAAAATGTCAGCAATTCCTAAATTGTCAAAGGATCCCAAAATTTATACCTAGAATACTTAAGATTCAGTTCTCAGAATAGCTGTGTGCATACAAACAGAAATTGTTAACATTTCTGATAATTCATCTGACAAGATATTTTCCTACTTGGATTCTTTTTCTACCTGATTCATTAAAATTAATTTTCTCTTTTAGCAACTTCAGCTGCCTTCCAAATATTATCCTAGAATATTACTGACAATATTACTTACAGTGTTTTCAGGATGGATATTTCCTTCAGTCTAGTTTCTCACTTGATAAATTGCTTCTAGAATTTCTAAATAATTCATGCTGATGAAATTTTCATGAAACATTTAAGTCAGTGTTTAAAATGATTTCACTTCCTTCACAAGTATAAAATATCATTTGTACTTTGCATAAATAATAATTTTCTTTAAGTTAACTTTTGACCATATGAGCTGTAAACACACTACACATTCTTCTACATAGTAGACAAAGAGTCCAACTTTACATCCAGACTAGCAATAATTGTAAACAATTTTCCCCTCAAGTCCTGAATGCAAGGGGGTGGAATAGCGGATGAAGAAAAGTATAGATGACTGACAGAATACTTCAGAAAATCTGTTATGAAACTGCCTAGGTTAAAATTCATTCAAAATATTAAAAGTGGTGGAGGTGAAATAAGGTGGTCCTTGGCATAAATATTTCAAAATCCTAATTGCTACAGGATATATTTATTTGGGAATCAAGTAGTTCTTTCTATTAAAATTGTTTTAGTTCATGTATTTCTTTTGACTAAAAAAAATGAATGTTTTATTTAAGTATCATTTTACATTATAAATATCAAAATATGACTTATTTTAACAAAATGTTTCCTTAACTGTTATTAACTATTATTACTGTTTAAACATCTAATTTTAATACTTAAATATTCTGCCTGACAAAAATAATACTCAGTCTTCACACTTTACATACTTTGAAATGAGATATTTCCTAGGGAAAAAAAAAAAAAAAAAAAGTATAGTCTGCATTTACCAAACAAGTGTTGGTCCATTGAGAACAAGAAAGTAAAAATAAATTTTCAATAAAATGACCTTGGCCCCTTTATATAAAAAAAAAAAACAGAGATAAATGGTTAGTCTAACTCAAAACAAATCTAGCAGAAAATTAAAACCATCAACAATAAATAGAAAATACTTTAGTATCATATTTACAAATATATATTTTATATGATATTTTAAAAGCAAATCATAAAAATTTCTAATATAAAATAAATTACTAATTTTTTTTATCCCTCATATTCAGTTCATTTAGCAATCTACAAGCATTAAGGAAGTAGCATGAACTGAAAATAAAAAATCAGCTTGCTTAATGGCTATAAATTGTAATATGACACACATAGTGAGAGTGTAAAACAAATAAAAGTAAAAACTAGTCAAGGAAATATTAATAATGACAATGCTTTATCTAATTCAGACAAAACTATTATTTAGAACACTATTTTCTACTTTTTTATATATTCTATAAGGACTTTAATAGATACACTGTTGTGCCAAAAGTTATGGGATGGAGGTGTCTAGTATCATGTAAGACCAACTCTAGACTTGTGAAGTACAGCAACATGATATGGCATCATTTCTGCAAGTGGAAGAAAGACATCTGGAGAAACATTGAGCCATGCCATCTTGATAACTGTCCACAGCACTCTGATAGATGTAGGTGTAAGATCTTGCATGTGAACAGACCTCCCCTCCATATCCTATAAATGCTCAATTGACTTCATGTTGGGCAAACATCATACCATCTGTTGAATGTCTCCAAAAATTCTCATCAAACTAATTATGGACAACTTGGATGGAATAACCCATTGTTGTTGAGGCACATGCTTTCCATAAATGGGTACACATGGTTATGAAGCAGTGTAACATAGCAGTCACTGGTCAATGTTGTGTTTAGATAGACTACTCGAACCAATCAATGTTATATGAACACAGCACACACTTTTGCAGTATCACCACCAGACTTGAAAACTCAAGTCAGTGGTTTCACAAGGTTTGTATCACCCATCAGGTATCCTTGGTACACATATGACATTATTGATCAAGTGATTCTGAATTCGCCCACAATTTCAAAATGGAAATGTCCTATCCATCTGGTACACATTGTCATGTGTTGTTTGAACTTACATTAGCTTGCTATAAGCAACCTAGCCTGTGTTCGCATGGGTACACTAGATGTCAGAGCAAAACATTTCCATGTACAACTATGATGGCACCGCCTACCATTACCTTTGTATACTGCCATCTAATGACTTTTGTCACATCAGTGTATGATTAGAAATTAGACCAAATAAAACATTTATTTTAAGTATTTGTAAGCAACAATTATTCTCAACTTATTGACTCAAAGAAAACTAAATTTATTTGCTTTATGGAAATAGATGGTAAAATTTACTTCCTTTCAACTGTAAAAGAATTCAAACTAAAAAAAAATTAAAAAACAATTTCTTAAAAATTTCTTCAAGAAATATTCATAGCAATAGGATGGCACTGACTAATATCACATTAACTTTAGTCAATGTGTTTTAAAAGGTAATATTTTACTGTATTTGCTTCAGTGTACCTCCTTCAGATAAACGGAGTATTTGAAATGATCTAAAATTATTCTTCAGTGTACTCATGAATGTAAAAGAAAAATTTCATAAATTCTGTATAAATTTTAATATCCTCAGCCATAAATAAAAAAACATTCAATGTTCTCCAGAATTTTTTTTACAATCTGTAAATAACAATAATTTAGTGAGCCCTCAAATTCTTGTCATTATCTACCCAATATTTTTCCTTTCAATTATATACTGTTATTCAAGTAATTAACTTTCAGATATTTGTTCTGTTTGAAGTACCAAGTCTAAATTCTATGTTTCCTCTGTACTTCATTGTACTTGCATTGTTCAATAATACCACTTGAAAATATATCTGTATTTTTTGGTGATTTCTGTTCTGTATTTCTGATAATTACATATATATATTGTGGAAATCCCTTCCAGCTCCATGTTTTCAGCCAACTTTAATCTGCAAAAAATGTGTCTTAGTGGTTTTACTGCCTTGTTTGGGATGATACCAATTAATATATAAGTTTTGTTAAAGACCAACAAAGTTCATTGTTAAGGTTTTCTCTTTCTTTTTTTTTATTGGTATCATCCCAAGCATTGCAGTAAAGCCACTAAGACACTTTTTTGCAGATTAAATTTGGCTGAAAAGCATGGAGCTGGAAGGGATCTCTACAAATGAGAAGTGCAAGAAAAATTGTTAACATAGAATTTACATTTACATCTAGCTAGCTCAACAGTAAATTGATGCAATCTTAATGCTACTCTAGTACTGTGCTTAAATTAAAAAAGTGTAGGTACCATAGTAAAGAGATCTTCTGACCAATAACCATTAAAGAATTTATAGAAAAGAGGCAACCTTAGGGTGGTGGAAAAGTGATTGAAGCCAAGTCACCAGATTAGGACCAAGAATATTGCTGATTCTTCTATAAATTATCCTTCAGTAATTTATAGTTGTCATGGTCTATTCTGTCACATTAGATTTCTAAAAGAGAAAGTATGCAAACCACAATGGACCTTTATTCTTTATTTCTTAACCATACTACTTACAGGAAGACATAGAATGACAGTATATAAGAATGGCACTAAATAGCAACTCAAATTAAGATGAAAGAAATACTAATCAAAAGTTAGTAATAATTAAGCATTACAGTTAATTTCAGTCAACATTTTTTTTTTGAAAGTGAGTTATTTTTCCCAAGTACAAGGAAAAAGATTTGTTGTCCTGTCAACACTGCTACAAGAATTATTGTACCCACCAAATAGACATTAATGTTCAGAGTTCACATTTACAAGCAAAACAGTTCTCCTTTTATATTCTGCTTGTGAAAAACTTCTTTAGACAAATGAATTAGATGTAATAGCTCAAAGCAACAACATTTAGATTGAACTTTGTATTTCCACTCTGGCAAAATCCAAAAACACAGAAATAAATATTGAAAAAAACAGTGAAATGAAATTTGAGCAGGAGGAGGTAATGCAGTGAAAATTATCCTTCTTGTTTTTGTTTTTTTTTAGAGATTACAATAAGAACACAAAATTGACAGTGAAGTCATGAAATACACATCTTGTAAAACTGTAATCATGATTGAGGGTCAAAAACTGCGATAAACCTTGTTTAACTAATTTAAACATCTGACCATGCTACAAGAGAAAAATAAGGCTTTGCTGTTCCTTTGTTACCAAAAGACTTTCTGTACTGAGTTTCTCTGCTAATCAAAAATATGTTCAAAGTAATTACTGTATGACTGCTTTTTCACAAAACAAGCCTAAGAAACATTAAATATTTTTTAGGTTGCTGATATAACAAAAATAATCAGACCCAAACTACATTGAAAGCAGGAAGTCCAATACACTATTACCACATAAGCAATTGTAAAATTTATTAACACATTTTTGCTGAAATAAAAGGGCCACTTTTGCATTACTAAAGTTGCTAACAATAATAAAAGACTTAAGAGTAAAGACCAATGGAACATGATCACAACACTTTAAGAAAAAAATTCTAATCTTTAGTTATTTTTAAATTCATCTGTCTGAAGCTGAATAAACTAATAGTGCAAAATCATATGCCATAGAAAATGGCAAATAATGAAGATTATGTGGAATGAAATTATATAAGTACATTATTCTTTTATGTGCCATGTCCTGTCAAGATTTGAGCATTCATGGCTCTCCTCAATTTCCTGTCTCTTACTACTCTAAGTAACTTGACTTTTTACCATTTCACTTTGTTCTTGTTCTGCAATCAACTCATACAAACTTGGTCACTATTTCCATCAATTTCACTTACCTTCAATATTGGGAGTATTGAATTCTCTAGGCTTCCTTTCCTTATGTATTTCAAATATTTCAACTCTTTCTGATTGTAAGTATGCTTTCTTGTACTTCCTATTTTCCTTAAGACTTCCTTGTTGCTGACATGTTCTTAACATTCATTGCTTCAAATCTCTTTATCTACAAGGGATTGCCTGGCATTTATTGTTATATAGAAGATTAAATATTAAAAAGCAATTCAGTACTCTTCTTTGTTTCTAACAACATAATACTGTATCTTAATGTTTTGCTTAGTTTCTGAAAAGCATCTTTGATGAATCCTACAAATCTTTGGATATTTTTGTTGCCATCTGTTATTATACTATACAGACAATTAAGTACATAGCTTACATTTTTTATTGCAACTTTTTTTTTTGTTTTTGCTGATAACTATGCATTCTGTTTTCTTACTGTTAAAAACTAGTCCTTTCTTCTTACCTTCCATTACTACCTTGTCTAACAGTTCTTTCAGTGTCTTTTCTGAGTTCGTCATCTACACATCTAAGTGGCATCATTGGCTTGGATTTTCTCGAAAGGAAAAGTTGACCTATCAAAAATCAGAATATGACATCTATATTTCTTCTAAAAATGAACATCATGTCAAGTGGCATATGCCTTAAAATATATTCTAACTGATTATAATAACCTTGCACTTCTGTCAATAATTTTATGACATGATTAATCTAGAGGACCTTCCTAAGAAGATAAAAGTAGAGAATATCCTAGCCTACTTGAAGGTTAGTCTGTAACAAAAATTATAGCACTAAATAATTCTGTTCTAAAAGCATAACTGGAGAGTGATGGAACCAACAACCTAAAGGATTGTTTACAAGCCATATGTTTGTTTTTTGTTTTTTTAATCTTTTCAGCATTAAATAACTGAAAGAGTTAGTATGCTGCTAAAACAGAATCAAACAACATCTTATGTTAAAACTATGTCCACTAATGATAAATCTTGGTAGGTTTTCCAGCTCCCTTAGGATTATCTCATCTTATTTAAAATAAATTTAATAAGAAAACACATCCTAGTCTTATTCCACTTTCTGTTTTGTGTACTCACTAAACTCATCAACATGCAGTTTATTTGTTCCCCATAGATATTATAAATTACTTGAATGTCATTCCCATGTAAATCAATCTTTTCTAGTGTCATTCCTTATCAAATGCTTTTTTGCAATTTATATAACATAAATGTAGTTTACCTGCATTTGTATTGATAAATCTGATAGTGTTCTGATCATAAAGATAGTATTTCTTGTTCCAGTATCTTGAACAAAGCCACACTGTTCTTGTTCTCTTTCCAGTCTAATTCTGCAATAATTTTTATTTATTTGATTTCCAACAGTAATAAGTACAACAAAATTATACAAATACATTAGTTATAAGCAAATATTAGCCAATCATTAAAAAGATTTTTTCAAGAAATATTTTTCATAATATAAAAATTACATAATAGTATGATTAATAATTTATCACACAATTTTAAATAGTATTGCACTAATGGGACAGATGTAGAATTGAACATTTAAATTATTTCTTTCAAAAACAACAAAGAAACAATCTTTACTAACTCTGAAAGAAAATTATGGTTTACCTTTAAAGCAAAATGACAAAACTTGAGATTAGAAAACCAGACGATTTACTGTCAACAGGCATACTTCAAAAATGAAAATCCTGACGATTTTGATAACTACAACAATAAAGACAACAAACTTAAATGCAACATCAATTGTCATCTTCTATCTTCTTGAATCCCGTTCATCTTTTATCCTTTCCACAATACCCACTGTACAGTCTTTTCTTTCACTGTAACCCTCTACAGACAAGTAGCGGTCTCGCCTTGCTTCAAAAGAAATGATTAAAAAAAATTAAAAAAATGATTGTTTTCCAGCAAACAACATTTGCTGAAAATTTTTTTTTTAATCATATCACCCCAAGCAAAGGAGCTACGTAAGAGTGAAAAGATTGGAAAAGAGAAAAACAGGAAACATGGGATGAGCCTCTTCACCTGTTCAATAGACGTGGGTGGAGTGTGAACCGGGCGATAGTTTAGTCTATCTACTCCAATTTAGTTTAGTCTATCTACTCCAAAAATTTGGCAAATGGCTATAAACGAAAAAATGAAAAAGTGAGATAAAATATTTATAGAAAAGATTTGCATTTAGGTACATGATAAATTTCACATATATTTATTTTGAATCATGCAGGGGTACTGAAAAATATTCAGCCCAACCTATTTTCCAAAATCTGGCCAAACATGATAATTTATTTATGAATTCTTTCTTGATCAGACTGAAAACTTCAATATCTTCTCATAAATTCAAAGTGAACCTACTATATATGTTCGTTTGGTATCAATACTCAACAAGAGTCATTTCATAAAAAGCCAAATGTAGCCTCATATAACATTATGGCTTAATGGTACAATCAACTTACTATGCATTGTTCGCTATCATCAACAGGTTTATTTATTGAAAAAAATCCTATTGATTTAAGTAAATGTAAATGTTTTGACTAACAGCCCACAAGTAAATGCTAAGAGCTTTCATTCTTCTTTATTTGGACTTTCTATGTATTTCCTAAAAGCATTACATCAGCCATAAAAAGACTGGATCAGAAAATAAATACTAAATGGACATTGTCTGACAAATCAATAATAAGAGCTCTTTTGTTTTCAGAACTGACTATGGTGAACAATTTCATATAACTATAAATTTTCTAATGGCTCTAAATCTATAATTTAACCACAATCACTGAACAGGGATGAGATAGAATATAATGGTTAACGTTTCAAAACACTCAAGTTTACATCAATTTATAATTTTTAAGGATTTATACAATATTAGAAAAAACAGATATCTAAAGTAATGAAAGTATTTTTTCAGTTTTTATTAATGTAGAATAATTAAAATTTGCATTAAATAATGAAAATTAAATCTGTCATTTTTTTCATTAATTTTTAACATAATGACACCAAGTAAACTCTAAAAATCACCTATGATTGAAGTCTATTTTCATCCAGTAAATCTAGTCTTTAATATAATAAAATCTTGTTAATATAATTGAAAAAATTCAGTTATAAGCCAATTTCAGTTCCATTCTTCAGTTTTAAGTTAAAAAGCTATTTATTAGAAGTACTTTTGGGTTGGTTCAACTAAACAGTCCTGAATTGTGCAAATGATTGTTAATAGCAACAAAGAGAAATTTTTAACTTTACGTTTACCTAGAATTTTGTGCTAAATTAGTAGTTTAGAATGGCAGTAAAGCATAGGGTACCAAGAAGAGAGTGGGCTGAAAAGTTCTTGGTTCAATTCACTTACCAAAATCTAAACAAATGATCAAATACGAGAAATTCTTTTAAAATTCTTTCTTGGTCAGGCCAAGATTTTTCAGTATCATTTAGATCCCACTATTTCATATTTTCCTCCTTTCTATGCCAGTATCATTGCTAAATATTATCTTCTTTATTCACTGACTACAGCTACATGTATAGTAAAGAGAACTCTTTAAATGAACATTTTTTCAAAAAATATTCATAACAATTAAAACTAGTCAGGATCAATTACATTGCAGATCCTCCTCTGGATTTTGTTGAGAATCTCCCAACTGAATGGCAGGAGCACCAAACCAGATAAGGCAACAGTATTCAATGCATGGATGAATGGTAGATTTATAAATATGCAAGATGGATTATGACAAGGAAAACTTTCTGGCCTGACAACAGTGACCCAACCTTCTTAAAAATAGATGCAGCAATAGTTTTGATGTAGTTGTTTCAATTCAGGTTGGTTGAGATGGTGAGGTCAACGAGGTGCAGTGTGTTGCTCTCTAGGAGACTAGCGTCATCCATTCTGATAACAGGTAGGAAAGTTTCTCTATGGTGGTTAAAAGGAGAGCAGTTTCGTTTTAGAGGCATTATAATTCATGAGCCATTTCCTACCCAATTCCTTCACAGATTGGAGTTCTCAAAAACAGCAGCCAGATTTACTTTGTAAAGTTTGGTAGAAAAACACCCACCTGTGTTAAAAATGCTTTTCTGCAATATTTTAAACTAAAAGTAATATTTGTTTCAAATCAGATTAATTAAACTTTAAAATCAGTTAATCTTACTCAAAGTTTCAAGAAAGTATATTTTATTTTTTAAAGATTTTTTTAATAAAGAGTATTACATTGTGTTGACAGATTTATCAATATGGCCAATTTTAGCGATTTTAAAAAAATAGTCATTCCAATCAATTTAAATTTGGTTTGAAATACATCAAAGTATTTTGCTTACTGGAAATATTTAATCCAATCTATTAATTTGAAATTAAAACTAAAAAATGTTTTAAGAAAGATTTTTCTTTTTTTAAAATTTATTTTAAACCTTAGGCATTGTATTTTGTTATTTTTTTGACAGTACCTAATTAATACTAAGAAGCAAATTTAGGTATTGACAAGTCTTAGTATTCAATAGATTAGGTTCAGTGATCAATTAAGATGTTATGTCGGACAAAATAATGCTATGAAATAAAATTAGAAACCAGCATTAATATTGTGAATTAATTGAAATGAATTGACAGAAAAAATACTGTGTATCAGAGATTAACCTTAGGAAAAATAATGTTTAGTTCAACAATGTATTCATTATATTTCTATTGACATTTTATGAATAACAAAAACAATGGATATAATTGTAATAAGATGAAGAGAAATGAAAGAGAATTGATGTAACCACAAATCTTAAAGAAAATCTCAAAAATTACAAGCCAAAAGACTGACAGGAGTGTCGATGAAGCCAGCTTATAAAAGGAATCTAATGGGAAAGGAAATAAAAGATGGAGAGAGGAAGGAAAAGACAAAAGGAGTGACAAACAAACAAAAATTCAATTTCTACAGAAAGGAATTGCAAAAATGTTCAATCCTGTTCATCAGCAACATTATACAAATTAATGTTTAGAGACGTTTACATAGAAAAATTCTAGTAGTGAGTAGATTCTGTATGATCAACCATGTTTATTAGTACATCTTAAGCATATTTAAATGAATAAATCCAAATTGCTATCATGAAAAATTAACTTTTAAACATTCTCAGTTTTTATCCACAGAAAATTTTTCTATAATCAAGTACACAAAATTCTGGGTTCTAATTTCATGAAGAGTATCAAGAAAAGCAATATTCAAAGTGTCAATTTAAAAATATCATGCTGATAACACTGAAATGTTTATAGTTAGCACCCCCAATCTTCAACATAATATGAATGTTAATAAGATATTTCAGGTACAGACTGATGTGATAGTAAATTAAGGTGATTAGATTTAGGAATCACCACTTTCATTTTAGTATTTTCTCTTCATACTTGATACCTGCACTATGCTGAATTAAATGTGATTTTTGGTCACCAATATTAAAAAAAACAAATATGGGTCCTTTGTTTTTGATTATATCATATATTACAGACTGATCATAGTTAAACAAACTCTTCCTTCAACTAAGTGTGGGTTAGTAAAAAATGTGCAAAAAGCAAAGTTATAATTTGAAATTAACTATTATACAATCTATTGTGAAAAACATGAACACTGTAAAAATTGTGACTGTCTGAATGATAAAAGTTACAATTTTTAGCATAACATGCAAATATATAAGAGAAATCATTTTTTTAAAACCATTTTTTTTTTAAACTTCATTAAAAACAGAAAAAAAATAGAGCTTATATTAATATTAGAACAAATTTTAAAAGCAAAATTCCTTAGCATGTTTCACTTCTGCAATCCCTTAAAGTACAAATTAAATAAAACTTAATTTCTGTGGTAACTGTTCATGTAATAAAAAGAAAACAAATTTAATAAATTCTGCAAGAGTCATTGAAGATCTGATTTAATTATTTCTGATTCAGTTCAATGATGCAAGAAACAGCACATCTTATACTTTATATATATTTAAGCATGGCCCGGTAGATAAAAGTGTTAGATTCAGTGACTTGACCTAAGGAGTTGTGAGTTCAGTACCTGGATCCATTTTAAAACCTTGACCACATTCCTGTCTACATTCACAATACAAAAAAATAACGATCGACAACTATTCTACACCAAGAAAACAACAAATGCAAACAATAGATCCTTGAGGCACATTATATATTACAATGGTAAAAACAAAATGATTACAATTCTGATGAATGAAAAGTATTTTACTGATACAATATAGTTGGCAATGCAAATTAAAGTTAAAAAAGCATTTATTTATTTTAAAAATTAATTACAAAGAAAATGACTAATGATCATTAGGGAAATAAGATAGTTTTAAAAATGCTAACTTATGCTTTTTTTCAAAATGCTCTGGATTGCCTTTAATCAAGAACTAAAAAAATAGAATGAGTGGGATACACAAATGGCATTTTACTAAGTTAAAAAGTGAACTTATTTTCTAGTTTAAATTTGTAACGAGTTAAAATTGTAACACGATTGGAAAGGTGCTAATAAATTAAAAGAAAAAAAAAACTAGAAATCAGCCGAACACTAATTTTCAACAGACTGAAAATATACCGATGACCAGACGAAAAAAAAATAGGAATGAATGGTAATTATATTTTTTTCATTTTCTAATGAAGCAAAAACAAAGAGATCTTCTGGTTTTGGTCAGAACTGAGAGTAAGTGATTGCATATTCTAAGGACCTCCCAGAAAGAAAGAAATATTTTTACGACCATTGAGTAATGAAGAGAAATTCGCCACCAGAGGTCATGAATTTTTAAGAGCAGACTGGCTTCTAAAAGAAAATAAAAAAGAATAGTAATTAAATTTTTTGTCTGTTGAAATGTGATAAAACATTTCAGATCAAGAGATTGTCCCTTTTTCTGTGACTTGTTGGTCAAAAGGTTGAAATAATAGATTCCAGGTGAAAAAACAACCACACACAAAAGCATGATAAGAAAATTTTAGAGCAATAATCAAAATTTGACAGTTTGGCAGGTTTGATCAGATGACCAAAGAGAAGGCCCAGGTGGAATTTCAGGGAAGGGGAGGATGTCTAATCTCCTCAGACAGTGATGGTGAAGCTAGTCTTGCAATCAATTAATATAATGTGAAAGGAGACAGAACATTGGCTGAAGTGATCAACTCTATGATCAGCTAAGAGGATTGAGCTTGAATACAGAGGGGCCACAGGGGTGAATGTCATAAAATTACATTCTCAGAAACATCTGATTATAAAATATCATTTTAATCCTTTTTACAAAACAGCTAAAAGCACAAATAATGACTAAAACAATTAGAGCGTTTAAAGATATTGAGTTTTCAGGAGGAAAATACATTTGTGTAACCCTTTAATCAAATTTTGTCCACTGTTACATTGCTATTAAATTATTTTTATTGTATATAATCAGTTCTGATATTTTTCTGTCAATGTATTTTTGAGTTTTAAGATTTTAAATTATCTTCAGTTGCAATGAATAATAATTTAGGTACCTCCACTAATTTGCTCAAAAAAAAAATACAAAAAAGCTCTAAACTTAATAAAAACAAAGTTTTCCATCAAAGTTTGTTATTATCAAGAGGAAAGATCAAAGTAATTATTTTTAAAATTTTTAATCCTTTCTAACACATTTAAAATTTTGTTAAAAAAGCTTAGCTTTTTTTGTTTTTCTTTTTTTGTCAGTGAGTAATCAAATTGTTACCTGAATTTACTATGGATAAGCAACTCATTTTTTTTCCAGTGATAAACACATTAATTTGAAAATTCTTGAAAAATCAAATAATTGTTAGATTTCTAATGAAACTTTCAGGACTTATATACAAATGAATGAAATTATTTTTGAAATCATTATTTTTATAAAATCTTGGTAATTTTTTTTTTCACATCTGTTACCCCCCACTCAAAGTAAATTCATGAAATTTCAAGAAATTAAATTTTGTAGCAAAAATTTGTTTTATTAGTTAAATGAAAGACTCCTTGAGGAATGTAAATCATGTATTTCTTTTTTTCAAAAATCTGCTCCAAATAGTAAAATAAAAAGTACAATAAAATTATGACATTATTTAATTAGGTAAGCTTTTAATTGTTTTTAAAAATATATTTTATGGACAGTATAGCATGAAGAAAAAACTTTTCTATGAATAATGAGTTTTTACAAGAATTGTTTTCATTTTTTTTTTTTCTTAATTTTAATAATTTATAAAAAGTTTCAAAAATAAATTTAAATCTTTCAAAGCCTTGTTGCAGTTAGGTCATCAATTATTAAGTGAAAACTGTATTTACTAATCGAAAATTGAAAAGTTTAATACAAATCTTTGAGCCAAAAGATTTTTAAATTTTTTTTTTTTTTGTGCACAGGAAGATATTTTTAAAGTATGGTATTTCCTGTGTTATATTAAAAGGTCACATGTTTCATGGTTTTTCCAACCCCTTACAAAAAACAACTTTGAGAATTATATAAATTCTGGTCAACCATATTTCACTTATAATCAGTCACTTCAGACATCTGGCTTCCATCATCAATCAGTTCACACCTCTGTGATTAAGAAATATTTTTATTCTAAATTTCATGCTATAAACAAGTAATACTTGTATAACTCAGATTAATTTAACATTAAATTTGCTAATTTTCTAAAAATAACAATCACAAATGTATATTTTAATTTTGCAAGAATTTTAAAACCAAGAATTAATTTTTGTTAACAAACTTGTCAAGCTATAAAATGGACAAAAAAATGATAAATTTTAAAAACTCTAAAAAAAGTTAAGATCCCAATCAATATAATTTCTATTTGAAATATACAAGAATATTTTGCTTACTTGAAATAGTATTAAGACCTTGAATAAGTTCTCACTGATTTTTCATGAAAAGTAATGTTTTATTTACTAAAATTAGTAAGAAACATGTCACTGGAAGTATTGTCCATCACTAACCACTACTTTTTCCCCATCTTTGTAGCAGCATTTGAATTCCATAACAGAAAAGCAACGTTTTTTGAGACTAACCTCAAATTAAACCATTTTTTGACATCTTTGTAAGTGCTGCTCAGCCAGGTCATGTGCCATCGATCAAAACAAGTGATAATTAGACGAGGCAATGTCTTGTGAATATGGCAGGTAGGGTACGACTTATATTTAAGCATTTCTAAGTCAATTTTCACCCATTTTGCAACATGTGGCCCAGCATTGTCATGTTGCAAAATCACTTTGTTGTGTCTGCTTGTATAGCGGTCATTTTTTCTTCAATACTTGGTTCAAACACATCAAGTGTAGTTGATTGCAATTTCCTGTGATTAGTATTGGTCAGTTTGAACAGCTCATAATAAACTACACCCAGCTGATCCAACCAAATGCAGAACAGAAGCTTTGAACCATGGATATTCGGCTGTGCCGCCTATGTTGATGCAGGGTCGGGCTTACGCCACAATCTTCTACACTTAGTTATCATAGTGAATCTACTTTTCATCTCCAGTCAAGATATGATGCAAAAAACCAATTTCTGCTAGTGAAGCAGCTGTTCACATGGGACAAGACTGTTCAACGCCTCTTGGCTTCAACTCATACGGCACACAATGTTCTTGCTTTTGAATCGTTCTTAATGCTTTCAAGCATTTCAAAACTGTTGTGTTGTCAACTAATGATTCTGTAAGTTCAGCTTGTGCCTAACAAAAGTCTTCATGAAGTAATGCCTCCAATCATCATCTTCAAACTTTTCAGTGCACCAGAACGTTCTTTGTCTTCAATATCAAAATCATTATTTTGTAAATGTTTAAACCAATCTCTGCATGTTGTTTCCGACAGAGCATGGCTAGCATAAGTCTCAACAAGAATTCTGTGTGCTACAGCTGCAGATTTCTTTTGAAAAAAGTAGTGCAGTAAAATTACCCACAAATATACTATCTTTGGTATAAAATTTGACATGTTTAATGCTATGAAAAGCAAAGTAGTTTACACTTTGGTGAAATGACATACACTGAATTTCAAACTTGCTTCTAGTACATCTTTATAAATGTGTTACTATCTGAAATTACATGCATACACTTCTAGGAACGTCATCTGTTGGAAAACAGAACTTATTCAAGGTCCTAATAAATTTAATCATTTAGCTTTCAATTAAAGCTAAAATGAAAACTTCAAGAAAACTTTTTCATTTTTAAAAATTCAATTTAAAACTTATGTATCCAAAATGAGTAGAAATTATTTAAATTGAAAATATTTTGTCTATTGTATATTTAATTAGGTTAGAAATGTTGCATAAAAATTATTTTCCTATAGCAAAATAAACAATATAAGACTTGATAGATCCAGTGACACGAATTCTTTACCGAGATAGTTTATTCTTATTTTACATGACCTTGAAGAGGTTTTAAAGTATTTAAAATCAAAAATGTAAAAAAGCTATTATGCAAAGAATTAAATATTTCTTTTCTTAAAATCAAGGAGACACAAAATACAAATTCTTTTCTTTTATTTATTAGACAAGAATTCTTAGATAAAAGTTTTTTTTATTGAATTTCAGCTAAGCATTCGATTATAAACAAAAAACATTAAAAAAAAACAACAGCAGCTCAATACATTTCAGAAAACAAATTTCTTTGAAGAAAAAGAAATGAAAAACAAAAAACATACTAAGATTAAGACTCATGTTGCCATCAGAATTGATTTATTTCATGAAAAGATTCGGCTAATTCTATTAGGAAAACAAGTTATCCAAATTAAGAAATCTACAAATAAATGAGATTAAAGAAATAAACAAGGAAAAAATAAACAATTTTTATTTGTGTACTGCTTTATAGACAAAGAAAACAATTATCTTGTGTAAAATAAAGATTTGAAAAGAAAAATAAGAGGGAGATATTAGCAAACATGTAATTCACATATAGAGAAACCTAGGGTTATGTGAAAACCTATATATACATATAAAGTTGAATATATGGAGTGAGATCTGATATGATGAATAGAGTAAGTAAAGAACAGGTATGAAAAAGTGTCTTTAATCTAACATGTTTCACTTTAATAAACTTTTTCAGAGATTTGTTAAGACGAATGATTTTAAAGAATTTTTTAATTGTTTAAAAAATGTAGAGACAGTATGTTGATAGAGGTTTGATTTCATTGGTCAGACATGTGTCACATGTAATAAAGCAATAGATGATCATTTTTAAATGTAGAAAAAAATGTATGCCTGTTTATATGTGTGTACCATATGTAATAAAAGCAATAAAGGCTTATTTTAAATGTAAGTGTATGTATCCGAAAATAATGCATGTGTCAAGCATATAGACTATTCCTCAGAGAAAGTGATTTGAAATTTATTTTATATATATATAAATTAAAGTAGAAATAAGAATAAAAACTATTCATTAGAAATATGAATTTTCTCCTTTTATCTATTTGGAATGCAAACTTGTGCAACATTTTCCTGCTATTTAAGGCTAGGAAAAAATTACATTCATACCAGACTAAGAAAACCCAGTTTAAAGATGATCAGCAAACACAGAAAAATGAACCTAATCATTACATAATTATAGAGTATTATATACAACATTCTAAAATTAATAATTCTAATTTTACTCAAAACTAAATTTATATTTCACATTAAGATATTAAATATGTTTTTTTGAAATTCATTTTTAAATGCTTACAGAAACTTTGAAATTGAATATTATTAAATAAGTAAAATTAGTACAGTGGATTTTTATTACTTTTATTTTCTTCAATCTAAAAATGCTGAATGCTCTCAAAATAAAAAATAAATCAGTCATGGGAGTTTTACAATGAAAAAAATCTGTTTTGTTATCCTTCAGTCACAAGCATTAAAAAAGAATGAAAGAACAAAAAAAAAAAAAAAGCATAAACGTTCATTGTCAATTATTCATGGGGGGAAAACAACAGTCTGATAGTGATTCCCATAGTTATGTGGAAAGTCGACAGGAAATTATAATACATCAAAGTAACTGACATCCTGCATATTATCTTTAACAGACAGGCATTGCATTTTATGAATGCAGAATGTTGGTCACATGACCTAGCATTATCTATAATAGAAGAAATTACATGATCAGTATACAAAATCAAACAGGATTCACATCCAATCTTATTTTGTCATACAACTGATGTGAGTGCCTTTATAAAACAACTCAGAGATACAAGGAAGAAAGAATAAACAGATCAGAGACAGAAAATATTTGTTAGTTTTGTATTAAGAATGTAAATTATACTGTCAGCACCACCTGAAGTCAATACATTGATTCTATTTTTGACAGTGATGAGAATAGAAGACACCTTAACAGAATCTCAGTTACTTAAGAAACATCTTTTCAATCACTATACATTCAATTGCATTATAATTTCCTGAGTAAATAACAAAAATTGAATAGAAACCAAAAATCCAAAAGTTCTTTGTAGTAACAGAAAATCTTTGTGAAAGACATTTTTAGAAAATCATATCCCAAACAAAGAACTTCTTTGTATATTATTAAGTTACATAAATCACTTCACCATCAAAAATATATGTATATACATCTTTTATCATCATACTATAGATATCACAAGAAGAAATTTTAACTAAAGTATAACTGCTTTTTAATATTCAGAAAAAAATTTTAAAACACTCAAAGATAGCTGTCCTTTAGATCTGAAGAAAATTTTGCTGTGCAATTCTCAGAAGACTCTACACTTCAACTCCAGCAGTGCAAAGTCTACAACACTGTGGACAGTGAAAGTCAATCATTGTAATCACCACGTGTATTGTTTGATTGTACATTTTTTTCTGCAATGAGGAGTCTTTGATGCCTGGCCTCCTTAAAATTTACATGGGCTTGATTGACTGACTCAACAGCAGGAGAGATTTCTGCCATACTCTGCCAACTCATTTAGTTTGATCTTATACCAGGGAAAGTTGATTTTGATAAAATCTTAGTAGCTTTTTTTTCTTTTTTCTTTTTTTTGACTGAACTCAGATATTGAAATAAAACAGCTAAGAACTTATATTTCACATAGGAACCATGTAAATATTGAAGTGTTTGATTTAGTTTGTTAATCTCACAAGTCAATGTTGCGATAAACTTGTGTCCCAAATCTGATAATATTCAACATATTTAACTCAACAGTCATCTCCTATGATTATAAAATTTTTCCCTTGGCAACCATGTACCAATAAGCTATCTTGTAACAGAAGTGTCAAGTTGTAAAGCAAACTAGGATAGAAACTATTAAGTGGGTCTTGGAGACACGCCTAAATATGTAATCAATCTCATTCATACCAAAGTTTAAACTGAAGCAAGCAAACAACAATTTTGTTGCTAAAATGGAATTTATATAAAACATTGGCATGTTTTCATACAAAAGGTTCTGATAAAGTAAAGTTTTTATAAAAACCAAGTATCACATTTATTAACGAAAAGAATATATTTCAAGTTTCCAACAGCAGGTAAAAGAAAATTATTTTAAGGACACTTATTAGTGTTCTTATAAAAAGGATGTAAAATTCAGTATAAAAAATTATTTTCTCATTTTACATTTTTTTTTGCAATATTTCTTATTTGCCAAGATTCTAAAACAAACTTTGTGATAATCATGAAATAAACTAAAAATGAATTTCATATAATTGTGAAATTTTTGTTTATTTTAATTTTTTAATTGGTTTACAGTATATCAACCTCTATGCATTATTTAATGCCGAAATCTAAATATTTTTAACACAATGTTATGGTTTCAGCTAAATATATTTCAAACGCAGTTGTATGCCTCCAACTACAATTCTACAATAAAATGTACTGCTGATCATTTTGCTTTAAAAATGTTACTAATTTTACTATAAATATGTATTGTTGGTAATTTCTTTATACAAAAATGTATTGTTGATATTTTAATTATAAGAATGTATTTTTATACTTTTATAGTGTTTAGGTTTTGTTTTGGGGGTATGCCTCCAACTACAGATAAAATTTATTATTGGTAATTCTCCGATAAAATGTACTGCTGATCATTTTCCTTTAAAAATGTATTGTTAGTAATTTTACTATAAATATGTATTGTTGATAACTATTTAATATAAAAATGTATTTTTATACTTTTATAGGTTTTGTTTTGGGGTGGTTCACTATTTGCCCATAGCTGGCACCCTAACAGGTGCTACCGCCCCATGTCTTAGTGGATTTGGAAACAACAATTGAGAGGTAGTTCTGTGTTCCTCAGAACCACCAATCTCTCAATCAGAGACCTTGCTGCCAGATCTAATTTTTTTAATAGATAGAATTCTAATTTTTAAAAATTTGGTTGGAACTATTAATGAAATAATGAGTGTGGCAAATATCCAAACAATAACTTAGTTTATTCTTTTTCATTGATGCTTTAGCAAAACAATCTTTTTTAGTATATCTATTTCTCGTAAAATTTAAAAGACATACATATGATCTTGATGATTATTAGTCAGCTAAGTGCCATATGGGATACACACTTGGGCGATCATGTCTTGAAAGAGTCATGACTGACTAGGCAGAACATTTTCTCACAGTAAGTTGCCATTACTTTCTGTGGTAGACTGGTTGCCACCTAAGGCTATCTGTCCTGTTATTTGACCCATAGCTGGAGGGAAGAGACAGATTAATACCTTTCCCAAGAGTATTTGTGCATAAGTGAATGCAACAAATTTTGACTGGAATTTGGACTCTGCTAAGTGAATTATAAACCGTTAATTTCAAAGCACAAACTGAGTAGGATTATTATTATTATTATAAGAGAAGAGATACAAATTTAAGTCTCTTTTCAAATAAGTTATTTAGAATAAGTTCAATTTAATTTCAGTCCTTATAAAACATGACAATTTACAAACCAAACAAATATCATATGACCATTGCAGATCTAACAAGGCTAACATTGCATGTAGCAAAAACTATATCTGAAATAAGTTCTTCTGCTTAATAATGAATCTCTTTTTGTCCCATAAACCACCAGGGTCACAGGGCAGTGCATAGCAGCTTGCTCATCAAGTGACTTGATCATTTACCAATGACTGGGTCTGAGCAAAATTTTGCTACTCTGTTCAACAACATTGCCTGCCCATCTCTTTCTCTTGCCTCCCCTTCTCTTTTCTCCTCATACAGTTCCTTGTAAGATAGTTGATATATGCCAAAAAGGAATACAGTATAAAATGATCAGTTGAAGAATGGAACTCCACACCAGGAATATGAAATACATATTTATTGTACTAAGGTACTTCTTCTATGTGCTCTGTCCCTTCAGGATGTAGGCGATCATGGTTCTCCATGTCTCCCTATCCCTTGTGGCACTTAGTATGTTTGTTCCTGTTACACCTCGCAACCCCCGTTCCGTCATCCACCTGATCAGACCCTGCAAATATATTATCCACTGCCTTCCTCTGTCTCTCTTTCCTTCTATCTGGCCAGTCAGTATGAGGTTCTCCAGGCTCTCCTTCCTCATTACGTGTCCCAGGAACTTCAGTTGTCTCTTCCTGATGCTCAGTATTAATTTCCTTTTTGTTGCCATTCTTTCCAACACCTCATCGTTGCTTGCATGCTCAGTCCACGATATCCGCAGCATCCTTCTGTAGAACCATATTTCTGCTGCTTCCAGTTTTATCCTCATTTTTGATGATATTGTCCAGCATTCACTGCCATATTGAAGAACTGACATCACATAGCAATCCAGCACTCTTTTCTTTGTTTCTAGTGAGATTTTCCTGTGTGTTAGTACTTTACTCAGCTTCTGGAATGTGTCCTTTGCCATGCCAATTCGCCTTCAGATCTGTGTCGCACTTTCCATCTCCTGTTAGACCACTTCCTAGGTATTTAAATTTTTGTACTTGCTTGATTCTAGTATCCCCCACCTGTATTTGGCATTTTGGGTTGCACCTTTTGCTGATGACCATGCATTCAGTTTTCTTAAAGTTTATTTGTAGTCCTTTTTTGTCACTCTCTGCCGCTACCTTCTGTATGAGGTCTTGTAGTTTCCTTTCCATGTCTGAATCAGCATTGTATCATCTGCATACCTTATGTTGTTCAAGTTGTGGCCTCCAATAACAAATCCTGGCGTGTCATCTAGGGTCCTCAAAATATTCTCGCTGTACAGGTTGAACAAATCTGGTGAAAAGACACATCCTTGTCTTACGCCTCTTTCTATCTTTGTAAATCTACTGAGATCATTACCTGTCCATATGCAGGCCAGTAGAGATTCTTGATTACTCTTATGTCTTTGCCGAAAATGTTGAGACTGCCGAGCATCTCCATCAAATCTTTGTGTCATATCTTGTCGAATGCCTTCGCATAGTCAATGAAACATAGGTACAAGTCTTTCTTCATTTGTATTGCCCTTTTAGAGAGCATCCTAATCATGAATATGGCGTTCCTTGTTCCAGTGTCTTTGACGAACCCGCACTGTTCCTGCCCTATCTCTGGCCTGATTCTGCTTCTCGCTCTATTCATCAGGATTCTGACAATCAGTTTTGTAATGTGACTCATTAAGCTGATAGTTCTGTGTAGTTCACACTCGTTTGCACCTGGTTTCTTTGGCAGTGTTATAAATATCGACTTGCATAGGTCATCTGGTATTATTCCACTGCTATAAATTTTGTTTATTATATCGGTAATTTTTTCTATACCATATTCTTCTAAGGCTATTAGCAGCTCTATCACTATGCCGTCTGGACCAGCTGTTTTGTTTCTGTTCATTTTGGCCATTGCAGCTTCCACTTCGGATTTTACTATTTCTGGTCCATCCACCTCCTAATTGTACTAAGGTACAATTAACAATAATATACAGACAGGCAAGCCACAGGTTGGAGTAGAATCGACGATCGAATAGTGAATGTCTTTGCCTAAGACCTTTTCGTATTTACTAGCCATCCCACGCAAGGCCAGATATGACACATGGTCATTTTATAGTGGGTATTCCTGGCCATATAGCCGGGCCAAAAAATCTCTGTCTATTTTTCCCCAGTCGTGGTTCTACCCTTCAGCGGAATCACGACTGGGTTTATGCTCTCTGCTCGGAAGCAGAGAGCGCCCTCCACCGGAAGGCAGAGAGCTGACAGTGTCATAGAGCAGTCGGGCGAATGCCTAAGACCTTTCCCATTCATACCGCTCATTACTGCCTTTTATAAAATAGAGCATTCTATTCTCGAGGATGGGAGGATATTCCACTATAACAATAGTCTTGGAGAGGCTTGGCTATGCCACTTAAACTTCCTCTTCTTTATGGTGGTCAAGATGTGTTGGCTACTATAATGAATGTCACTAACTTGCAAAAAAAAAAAAAACAAAATCTGCTAACATGACAAGCTACAACCATTATACCCAGACTACAAGATCATCACAAAAAGTTTATAAAATGAGTTATTTTTATTGTTCTACATTACTGAGCTGGAAAGCAAAAAATCATGACAGAATGTTTTTGTGTAATGCTGAAAAAGTAATTTCACTCAAAGATGAAGGCAAAATAGTTGTCTAAAACTTTTTACTTCTTATCTTTTATTTCATATATTCCTTGTTAAGCTGACCACAAGTTATTATTGATTTCTATTTTAGGTACTACCAAAATGAATGTTTTATTTTTTCTAAAAAAAAAAAAAAAAATATCTAACACCCCACTATCCTTGTTGTAAAATATAAAATTTTACAGGAATTATCTAAGGCAAATGAAATTGTCAATATTTTTTAACTAATGTTCTCCCAACACAAGGCCCAAGAGCCACTCAAGATAGTTGTTATTGTGTGGACTTAATTAGCATAAGAAAGAAGAAGTGTTAGGAGGAAACAAGGAATAAGCCTCTACTTTTATTCAAAAGACTGATGAGGAGTGAGAACCAGACAATAGTCAAACCTATCAATTCCTAGGATTCATTAATGAATTAATTTTTTACTGAATATGATTTTTTATTAAAAAAAAACTTTGGGGAAATATTTTTTTAGAGGGGTAGGTTTCATCCCCATTTTTCAATATCTCAGGTGCTTTTTAATTTAAGGAGGTGGTCCAATTTTTTTTTTTTTTTTTTACAGTTTTAGTAAGAAAATTCTCTGAAGATATTATTTCAGGAAAAAATTTATGCAGCAGCAAATGTGAACATATGGAAAATTTGGCCTGCATCTGAATAAATTTTTTTTTGTCTTTGAGAATTCACGCTTGCATAATTTAATAAAACAATATTTTATTTCAGACTGGACAGAAAAAAATGTACACTTCATATTTATTTCTGAAAAACATTACTTGTATTTTTTCAGTGCTATTTTGAAATTCATTCTGTTGCTGTTCAGCACAAGAGTTTCTTTTATTAAAGATGTTTCATGATTCAAAAAATGTAAAGTTTAATGCCATTTTTGAGTGCGAACCTTTTTAAAAGAAATTTATTTTATTTTTGGTATGGCTGTACAAAAAGGATATAATTCTGATATCTCACTTTGAATATTATTTAATATCGGAAGAGTATGATGAATTAAGGATGTGCATTGTGGTGCAGTAGATATCGACTCTGAACGAGAGATCGGGATGCCATGTTCAAATTCCATTTGAATTCCTTGCATTCACTTACACACAAATATCCTTGGAAAAGGTATTAATACGTCTCTTCCCTCCAGTTATGGGTTAAATAATAAGAAAGATCAGGTTTTATAGTCTTGGATGGCAGCCAATCTACCACAAAAAGCAATAGCAACCTACTGCAGGATAATCTTCTGCCCATTCAGTCAAGTCTCTTTCGAGACAGGATCACCCAAAATGTATCATGTATGGCATTTAACTGACTTTCAGGGTGTGCATTGTGGTACAGTGGATATCAGCTCAGAACGAGAAATTGGGGAGCCAAGTTCAAATTCCAGTTAATTTGTTGCATTCATTTACGCACAAATACCCTTAGGAAAGGTATTAATCCGTCTCTTCCTGCCATTTATGGAATAAATAACAGGATAGACTGGGTTATATAGCCTTGGCTAGCAACCAGTCTACCGCAGAAAGTAATGGCAACCTACTGCGGGATAATCTTCTGCCCAGTTAGTCATGTCTCTTTCGAGACGTGATTACTCAAAGCATGTATCCCGCATGGCACTTAACTGTCAGGATGTGCGTTGTGGTGCAGTGGATATCAACTCGGAATGACAAATCGGGGAGCCAAGTTCAAATTCCAATTGAATTCCTTGCATTCACTTACGCACAAATACCCTTGAGAAAGGTATGAATCCATCTCAAAGATTTGTTGCTAAAATAATAAAATCCTAACAATTTACATTTAATTACTGAAGTTAGTATTGGTTATTCTTGTAAATAAGAATCTGTAAGTAAATGCAGGAAAACAGACACACATGAAAAACAAACACCTGTATCAAAGAATTGAAAAATACAAACACTGACTGAACGTGAGTTATGATATTAGATTAATTCATCATCAGTCAGTTAAGTGCCATACGTGATACATGCTTTGGGCAACCATGTCTCGAAAGAGACATGACTGACTGGGCAGATTATCCTGCAGTAGGTTGCCATTGCTTTCTGCGGTAGACTGATTTCCAGCCAAGGTTAAAGAAGCTAATCTGTCCTGTTATTTAACCCATAACTGGAGGAAAGAGACGGATTAATACTTTTCCCAAAGGGTATTTGCGCATAAGTAAATGCAATGAATTCAACTGGAATTCGAACTCGGCTTCTAGATTTCTCGTTCCGAGCTGATATCCATCCTAGTATCTTAATACTTCCAAAATTTATTCATTATACTAAGTTTAATAAAAGCTGATAGAATAAAAAATAATAAAAATTATATTCTTGAATTCTTGGTTAAAAAAATTTTTTTAAACATAACAAAATCCTAATGCACTGCTGGTTTTTTATATTTCTTTGCGGCGCTTTTTCAGGCAGGATAGAGAATTTAGTGTTTATATTGTCCTTTGACCGGACTGGCTACCGCGCGTAAAAATGTCATTTTCATTCAGTTTTAAAGTAAAAGGTAAACACTTTTAAGAAAATTCTGTTAATGTAATTATGGCGTAATGTTTTGGTTTATGATTTATGGATGTTGGGCACTAAAAGGCTCACCTGGCAAAATTGTTGGATTTTTTTAGGCAAGTAATGAAAAAACTCTAAAACTCATCATAAATCTCAATTATCAATCAATATTTTTTAAATGCTGCCTATAAAATTGGAAAGTATTTGTTAGCTTTTCAGGACATTTTAGTTCTGTTTTTAACAAGTATTTTAGTTTTTTAGGCTAAGTTATTTTTCTTGTAATGTTCTTCATTTCCTTTTTATTCAGTACAAATGATTTTTTATTCGAGTTGCGAACATTTATGCATAAAAAAATCAAATTGTGGCGTTAAAAGATCTTTTTAAAAAATGAGAAAAATATCTCATCATTCGATAACTGCCTACTTTTGTCATTGTTCGTAAATGCGCCAAATAAAAAAATTAATAAAAAACAAATCAATAAGATTTTCTCTCTTTCTTTAGTCGAAAGAAAAAAAAGGCGGGTACATAAAGAAGAAGCTCTATGTTAAAATAAAAATATAGAAAATAGAACATCAATAAGAAATGAATCCGAATTAAACAAAAATCCTTGTTTTGTATATTACGAGTAAAAAAAGCTTACATTTGAAATGCTTTCCTCTGTAAGTACAACCAAAAAGAACCTTATCAATTAAATTGAACATGTGATGAAAAGGTCTGGAAATGTCAAAAATTTGACATTTGCAGTGAAAAATCTCACTTGCTAACAAAATTGCAATTATGCAAGTCGTGGTAAAGAGGAAAAGCAAGTAAAGGCAACTAAAAGAAAAATTAGTAACTATAAAAAAACTGCCTACTTGCACTTTGATGAACAGTTCAGTTACGGACAAATAATACACACATGAAAATGAAATGAACACAAAATGAGACCTTGTTAAAGATTTTAAAATTGTTTTTTTCTATGATTACATTTTTTTTTTATTTCAAAAAGTTGCTTATCTGTCAAAATTATTATGCATTTCATTAAACACCGAAAATTAATTTTTAAAATTTGAAATTATCAAGTTTTTGTGAGCATTACTTTTAAAATTTTTAAAAATGATCATTTTTAAAACACATTTTAAAAGTCAAGTAAATTAAACATTTTGTACGATAAATTCATTTTAAAATTTTAAATGTACATTTCTTTTAGTTTTAAATTACGTGTTTGCTTTCCTGTAAAAACATTTCAAACATACAAAAACAAATTATCAACTAAATAAAAGGAAGCAATTCAAATTTCTAATTTTTTAAATCAATCCTTTTCTTTAAAATCCTGAAAATAAGAGCAAAGATTTTTGCCTCGGATTTCTTTTGTATTTGAAATGCAAAAAGAAAGTCATACAAAATAGCAGAACCAATGTGATTGAGATCATTGAGTTGAGAGTGTATTGACAAAAAAATACAAAACAAGAAATATTTTTTAAAAAGTGAACAAATGAATCACTCATTTTCAGATTGAATATATTTTTACTTTTTGTGTGAAAATTGTTTTTTGTTTTTTCTTTTCATACATCTCAACAAGTTTAATTTACCAATAAATCAAATATCACTAAATAAATTTTAACTTTTTAGTTCGCTGTTACTAAGACCAAAGTTTTTGGAGACAAAAAGAAATTCCACTTTCTGAAAGAAGCAGAGAAAATGTGATAGCGGCTAAAAAATTATTTCTTGGAGAGCCAAAAAGTAGGCAACCTCAGACTAAGTCAGGATGCAATGTGGCGCTAATTTCAATTTTGAGATCGATGAAGTCACAAATCAGCACACGACTATATTTTGACTTTTTGAGGAAAATAAAATCAAAAAAATATTAACAAGATACAAGATTTCAAGGGTTTTTTTTTTTTACCTCAAATCCAACTATCAACATAAAACTAAAAAAGAAGAAAAGTAATGTTTACTTTACAAAGTTTGAAGGAAACAGAAAAATACAATGAATGATAACGTATTTAAAACTAAAAGGGGGATGTTTAACAATTTACTAAAAATAAAAAATAAACTATATCACATTTTTATTAATGACATTGTAATTCGGAATTTATTCGAATTGCACATTCATAATTTTTTGTGTTGAAGAAACTATCAGATATTTAAAAAAAAAAAAAAAAAAAAGAGAAAATGAATAAAAATTCGCAGGTCGCTACAATCTACAATCTACATCAAATAAATACAGAAAATAGTTTATTTACTAATTCCAAAACAAAAACCTACCTAGTTTTTACAAGATTTTCCAAGAAAATAAAAAAAGATCACAAGTAGTTTGTTTGTTTTTTTTTATTTAATAAATTAAAATGAATTTTTTAACTGATGACATTTTTATTTTTTCACTTGTCCATACTTCTGGAATACTGGAAATTTTAATTTACACTTTCTTTTAGAATTCCAGCTAATTTACTGATGAAAGATGATTTTAAGTAAATTTAGTATTTTTACGTTATTATTTATTTATTTATTGATAAACGATTTTTTAATTAAACCCGAAAATTAAAATAAACTAATGAAGTCGATATTTCCTATTTTCTCCACAGAAAAACTGACATTTTGCAGTAAAGCACTGCAAAAACGGATAATAAATTCTTTTTACTTAAATATGTTAGTTTTGCGGCACGAAAATTTGCTTACGCATGTTCTTTTGAAATTGTATTTTGAATATTTTGATTGTGTGTGCATGTTTCACAATCTTAACGTGCAAGTCTTTAAATATTTTTACGAAATGAATGATCGGATCATGAATTAAGAAATACGACAGTAAGTCTACCAATTTTTTATATTGCATTTAAAAAAGATTTATGCTGATAACTTAAAAACTACAGGCTTTTTTACCTTTGCCCAAGAAACTTAAAAAACGATTTACGTAGTAACTTTTAGTTCAGAGTGGACACCTTGATTCATTTCCTATACTCGCACCTGTTCTTATTACATCACAATAACAATAATTGTAGAATACAGCCTTACATTAATGACAACCTAAATTCTGTCAACAATTTTAGCCGCTTCGAGCAATGAAAATAATTTAAATAAAAACTTCAACTAGTACAATTCAGTAACAAGCAGCGAGAACTCGTCAAAAACAGAATCGTTGGATATTTTGAATACTTACTTATTTTCTGCAGTTGTAGAAATAATAGTAGTAATAATACTGATGGTTTGTCGATTATAGATTAGTACGTCAAGAGGAAATTTTAAAAAAATAAAAAAAAATTAGCTCAGTGGCTAAAGATGGATTTTCTGAAGCAATTCCTATTCAAGAAATTCCTGTCTTACTTCCGGCTCACGAGTTACTTCCCTTACATTTTACAATATTTTTCATTTTTTCAAAAATATTTATTAGTAATAAATATTTGTGTCATAATTGTGACATATGTATTTCGTATCAATAATAAATTTTATTATTGATACGAAATACATATGACACAATTATGCCAAATATTGGGGAAAGAGGAGAGCTGGTCATCATCTGTCCCATCTTTAATTTATGGAAATGACTGACCCAATCACTCAATAATAATCCAATTACCAAAGCTTTACATTCTTACCATTCTCACTTTATTCACTAAAATATCACCAAAAATCTGTATGAAATCTTAACTTGTCCCCATATGTATAATTTTTGTACAGAGGGATGATAACAAAAACTCTTTAAAAATGTTTTACAATGTACAAAAATATATATTCAGAAAACCAAAGAAAAAGACTGTTAGTAACAGGAGTTCCACACAATACTAATTGTACAGAAATATCTGTTAACTATACAAAATGATGCAAGACTGGATAATTGAAACACTTAACTCAAAAAAATCTTACTCAAATGCACACTTATCTAAACACAATAATAAATATGAAAACACACTCAAAATTTGCAAAAATCATCCTGCACCCACTAACATCTCTGTTACTTAAATGACGTAGGGGAGGATGAATTAAATTAAAAAGAAATAGGGGTCAACTTTCTCAAAAGTAATTGCAATTATTCATAAAACTTCATTAGATTTATGAGTTTAAAGTATATTATATATGAGTTGAGTAAATACAGTATAATAAATACATAAAATTTCATATGCTTAATTTTCTTTTCATTTCAAAATATAAAGAATTAAAAACTAATGAAGTGATTATCATTAAAAATAATCAGTGAAAATTATAAACAGCTGTAATCATAATAATGACATATAATGAAAATAATTATTATGATAAGCTGATTGGTTCAAGCAGTCAAAAATGTAATAATAATATAAGATCTCTTATTCATGAATGTTCAATTACTTTCACCATGGTTTCAAAAATTGTCCGACCAATTTTTTCAGTTGTTAATGATTCATATCCACATTTAAGCCACTATATACATATATATATATATATATATATATAGAATAAAATGTGTGAGAGGCAGTGAATATTTCGCTTAAAGTGTATATTTATTGCTGTTGTTATTATACATGTTTGGATACATTAAATGTCCATAATGGTATTTGTGACGCTACACGTGTTTTGAGTCTAAAGTTGACTCTCTTCAGGTGAATAAACTTGTGACTTTATCAAGATCTGGAAAACAAATCTCCATATGTAAAGTCACAAGTTTATTCACCTGAAGAGAGTCAACTTTAAACTCAAAACACGTGTAATATCACAAATACTATTATGGACACTTAATGTATTATAGCATATATAATAACAACAGCAATAAATCTACACTTTAAACAAAACATTCACGGTCTCTCACACTTTTTATTCTATACCAATTTATCTCTTTGGAACAACTCAGTTTTTTTTTATAATTTTCAGTTTTTCAGTTTTTGATATATATATATATATATATATATATATATATATATATAATCATATAATTATGAATTAATTGCACATTGCAACACGGAAATTTCGAGATAGATTCTCTTCATCAGGCAATGTTTGATGTTGGTTGTGCAAATGTTTTATATTTAAATACGGAAACATGTGGTTTGTTGTTTATGTATGTGGGAAGATATAAAATTTATGTGTGTTTCTTTTAACTAATCAGAGCAAAGATTTATTTTGGAATTTGGCCCCAAAGAATACATACTAACTTTTTCTCTTTTTTTTTCTCCTTTTTCCCTATCCTTCCTTTCCTCCTGTCTTCATTTTACTCCCTAAAGGTCAAGATGTCCAACTACTTTTAACCTAATTTTATCTTTTCTCCTTTTCACTTCTATTTTTATCGCTTCTCACTTAGTTTTATTGTCTTTAATGTGATGTGCATATTTAGTACCAAGACTGTCCTTTTTGCTTTCTTATCATTTTGGTCTCCTCTCCTAGAAAACAGAAGCGGGGGTGAAGAATGAGAAGAACATTGTTCTTCTTATCAGTGCTTTTCTAGTTCTAATTTTTTCAAAACTTTTGATTTATAAATAACATTTTTGTTTTTTCCTGATTTACTTCCTGCTATCATTCTCCCATCTTTCTAATATCTATTTATTTATTGTAAAACTTTTTTGTAAAAAAAATTTTTTATGAATAATTTTATGTTCCAATTTACTTTGTTTTGATATTTTGTCAGTAATTATTTTCCTTAAGCAACTTATTGGTCATATGTATGTTATTTCATTTAGAGTTTTTTATCCATATTCTAATGTGAACATTTTGCAATGTCTACATATGACATTTATCTCATTGTGATTATTTAATAGATTTTTATTCTTAAGTGATTTAACAATAAATAGTTTTTCATATAAACATAATGAATATGGTTCATTTAAGAACTTACATGTTTTAGCTTCTTTTACAATTTTCCACTTTATTGTGGGTGTTTGTTTTTTTGGTTTTTTTTGTTTCCTTTAGATACCAATGATATTTTGATACGGATGTTCTATTTTTGTAAATGAAGACATGTGCTGGTAAATGCACTGTTTGAGGGTATTCTTAGTACTCCCTATATAAATTTTTACATTACTGGTGTTTTCCTTTGAAGATATTTTGCATTGATAGACAATTGATTTTGTTAGGCACTTTTTTCTAACAAGCACTCTATAGGGTTTCAACAATTATATATTTTCTTGTTTAAATTATTTTTCATTATTAGGTTGCTTTTATTAATTTTGTTAAAGTTTAAAATATTATTATTGTGATTTTTTAATGATTTTTTTTTCTAGTTTGTTCATACAGCTGTAACTTAATTTAATAGTATTTTTATTAAAGATCTTACTTGATGGATTTTTTCCAGAAAGTGTTTCCTAATTAACATGAGAAATTTCCTCCCTAATTTACTACTAGTCATTTGGTTGAAAGGGGGTGTGTACCAAATAATATTTCTATTCCTATTTTTTTCTTCGGGGGTTGCTTTTCTCTTTTACATATTTAATATTTGGGTTTTTATATCCACTATTTTTTAAGGTAGTGTTATAAAATTTGCTATACTTATTAAATACTTCTTCATTTGCTGAATTTCTACTAATTCTGTATTCTGTTGATGAGGGTACATGTTTAATAAACAGATGTGGGGGTAGATTTTGGGCAGATGTATAAAGGATTAGTATTTGGTGTTTTGTATAGTTGGTGTATATTTTTCTCTAGATCTAAGGTTACATCAATGAAATCTACTTTTTTAAATTTGTTTTAATTGTTACTTTTAAATTAAGGTTTTTAAATTCTTTGTGTATCATCTTTCTAATTTTATCTATTTTAGAATTTGTGGCATTTCATAAATCTATCATCCCTATATAATCCAATGTCTTAAGTATCTACTTCCTTATAGGCTGTGAGATTATATAGTATTAATAATCCTACCAGATTTGAAGATTCTGTAGATGTAAATGTGGATTTAAGCCACTATGATCCACTATAAGCTACTCTTTAATGTGTATAGACTGATTGGATTATGGCTCAAACATTAATATAATTTACTGTAAGGTCAGTTACAGAAACCTTTGTAAATATATGGATTACAAGATTTGTAACTCCACTGTATGTCATGACAGGGAAAGTCAATCTGAAAAAGAATTATTGGTTTTCATAGATTGAAAATAACTTCTTTCCACCCAGTGTTATGGTTTAATAAAGAAAGCACACAGAACAAGTAAAACAGTAATTATTCTTAGTAAAGAATCATGGCTTTTAGCATTATCCTTACTATATGCAGTACATGTAATAAATCAGGATTCTCAACTTTTCTGCTGTAACTGTTTTTCAATATTAATTTACAAAATTTTGATCAGTCTACCTGAGTGGCAGATGATTCATCAAATATTAAGTTAACTAAGAATTTGTATAAACCACACTACAATTTGATCTTAATGACTTTTTAAAGAAAATTCTCATACTTTAAATAAACTTTACATTCCAAATGACCTTTCACCTTGTGATAAAATATAGCATCATTTGGAAGCATCTTTTATAAAAACCTACAAAGTTCTATAACATTCTCAAAAATATTTCCTTTTTGAAATAATAGTAAAACATCATATTGAAACATTCATAAATAAAATATTTTTTAAAATAAAATAACAAAGATTTTCTAGATAATATTTCAAACAATGAAAGTTTATGTTTAATTTAGGCTGACATCAGTGGGTACCTTAATAGATATGTACAATTCTAACCTTTATTGGTAATTCCAATAATTTAGATTAAAAAAAACTAACAATATTCCAAATAATTGAAAGAAATCATCTATATGAAGATGAATAATTTGGGACAAATAAAATGATGTTTTTTGTACTATTGGGAATTATTGGCAGGAACTATTCTGTATTTAGAATTTAACCATTAAATAAACTAGCATATGAAGATTTCAGAAGCAGATGAAAAAGTCACACTAAAAGACAGTCAACATAAATGGCAGGAAGAAGCCACCAAATTAAAATTTATTGACATTGTCATGGTATTCTTTACTTAAGGCCAATTCATAGTGCAACCCATGCCCAGAACTGGAGGCCTATCTTAAATCTCATCATCCCACTGGGAGCAAACATTTTCAGTTTTGATTTGGGTTTGCAGTAGTTCACTGAGGTAGTTGGCTTAAAAATGTTTGTTTTTTATGTTTGAAATAACTTTAGCTAGTAAGTAATTGAAGTAAGTATAAGATTTATTTATTTTATTTCTTTCGGATTTGCAATATCATTTTATGTTTTAATTGCAAAAGCAAACACTTCTTGTATGAAATTCACTAAAATATGTAATTTAGAAAACTTGGACTTGTTACTTGAAAGTTAATCTAAGATTTCTCACTTAAAGTTAATTTGATATTCATCTCCTTTAAATTTGTATTCATAAAAGTAAATGCACTAATGATCAACTTTATTTTTGCATAATCTATATTTCTGTTTCTAACAAATAAAAAGTATGTTGAATTTTTATCATGTTTCTTATACTGAAAATGTAATATTTTAATTGATTTAAAAAAATGATTTAGTAACTAAATTTTTTTAAATATTTTTCTTATTACAAATGTTACAAAATCTCTCCAAAGTTAATTTTAATGATGTTTTGTTTAATTTTTAACAAACTTTTCTTCTGAAGACATCTTCTTTGATTCAGTTTTTACACTGAAAATTTGATTTAAAAATGTTATTTTTTGTTACACAAAGTTAATTTAATATTTTTTCTATGATATTGTTATTCATAACAGCAAATATGATGATAAATTTATTTTTATAAGAAATTTCTGTTTTCCTTTCTAAAAAGTATTAAATACCTGGGAAGTGTTTTAACAGAAGACAGAAAGTGCAGCACTGAAATTCAAAGGCATATTGGTATGACCAAGGATGCATTACAGAAGCTAAATAAAGTATTAAGAGACAGGAAAATTTCACTGAAAACAGAGTACTGGATTGTGAAATGATGTCTGTCCTTCAAAATGGCAGCAAATGTTGGACAATCTCATGAAAGATGAAAGAAAGATTTGAAGCAACAAAAATGTGATTCTACAGAAGGATGCTGAGAATACCAAGGACAGAACATGTGAGCAATGGCAAGATTTTAGAGAGGATGAACACACAATGGAAACTGATACTTAACATCAAAAAAAGAGAGCTGAAGTTTTTGAGACATGTAATGAGGAAGGAGGGCTTGGAGAATCTGATGCTCACAGCATGGATAGAGAGAAGGCGAGACAAGAGAAAGCAATGTGCAACATACTTGACGAACTTGAGCAGATGAATGGCGGAGTAGGGTTTGAGTTGGATAACAGGAGAATGGGTGTTAAGAGCAACAAGGGATAAGAAGATGTGGAAAGCCATAATTGCCTACGTCCTGAAGAGACATGGCACATAGAAGAAAATGTTGAATTTTGGTTTAGTTTCCATTAGAACAAACATAAAATAGGAGCATATATGCTACAAAATTAATTAAAAATCATTAATAACTTTGCTATGTAAAGTTAATTTCATAATTAAATTTAACAAAATTTAATCAAATATTTTTAGATACTGAAAACAAGGTGTACAAATTCTAACCCTGCAACTAAACCATTTTTAAGAGTTAATTTTTTCTACTTCAATTTATCTTCTTTGATAATCATAAAAGAGTATATTTATGAAAAAATATGTTAGCATAACAATAATTACTTTATTTCAAAACAATAAAAAAAAATAAAAGTTACTTTCATGTTTATTTTGTTTCATATCACATTTTTGTTCCAGAATTCATAGTTCTGATGTTTTTTGTTTCATTAAAACTGTTTTAATGTGGATAATTAATTCAAAGATTAAAATTCATATGACATTTCATATATCCTTGTTAATGGAGTAGGAAGTGATTGATCAGAAGCTTTGCCAAATTATATATTAATTGTAATAAAATTATATATTAATTTTAAATAAAAAATATACCAAGCTAAAGAGGATAAGCTTTTTGAGTTAAATTATGGTCTTAATTTCTAAATTTTTTCTTTGAATTTCTTAAACTGACTACAGCAGTAAAATACAGAAAACCCAAACCAAAATTAAAAATCTTTGCTCCTAGTGAAAGAATGAGATTCGAAATAGGCCCCCAGTTCTAGGTGTGACATTGTTAAAGATCAAAGGATTCATTGACAACTGTATAACAGCTTCTCTAAGACCAATACACTCGTAATTCCATTTAAATTGTAAGTAGTGACAATTTTAACATTCTGTCAGACATATTTCAATTTATATATACAGTTCAAATAATAAGATACATTTGCAGAAAATGAACTTACATGCACCTCTCTGTATAAAAATTTTGTTATAAAAATGTAAATAAATTATAGCTTTAATTTTTTACACTTGTTATTGGAACTTTATTTACTATATTAACTGTGACTAAAAATCCTGCTATAAACTTAAAACTACTAGGCAATTAAATATCACTTTTATCCACTAGAGCATTGTTCCATAAAACATCAGGTAATGGAGCTTTTAAACTAATGTCTGTTTTTTAGTAAATCCCCATTTTCCCTTCCACATGTGACCAGCCATACTTGATTTCATAGAATCTTGACAGATTAGGTTTTAGAGGACTTGCTTTTCATTGAGTGATTAGTTCCACCTTTGTATTCTTTACTACAATTACTAGATAATACAAGCAAAATTATTGGTCAGGTTCTCTTCCTAGGTTTAAGGATCCAAAATGATTGGCCTAATGAATAAAGTGGGGATTAAGTGTTAAGCAATAAAAGTAATATATTTTTATTTATTGGTAACAGAAAAAAAGTGATATCACATTAAGAAGAATTAACTAATATGAGATAGTGTCTAGCATAGACAGTAATGAGAATAATCAATTCCCATGGAGCAAATAAAGGTTTTAGTTCAAAATTCCCAGAAGGTCAGTGAATCTGATGGACAAATGAAAAAGGTGAGAGAGTACAATGGCCAAAATGTTGTGATAATAGTAGTCAAGGTAAGTACACAAATAAATCAGTGTATAATAATTATTAATACTGTTGGAGCTACAGTACTGACAAGTATAAAAGGGTTTGGTTCAAGTGTACCATAACTTATACTAACAGAAAAGGAAAGACAGATGTCATGCAACAATGGAGAGGGGGTGTTGTGATAGAATTATACTGCATGTATTGCTCTGCACACATTTTGTAATATTTAAATTTTTAAGGCAATTGAGGAAAGAAACAAATTTGTTATAATAACAAATAATAATGTACTTCAACAAATATACAAAGATGAAAGAAGGTTAAATCAATTGCAAGCAATATTAGAGGAAATTAAAAATGTTGATTTAAAAAGTTCACAAGAGTGAGTCATGGTAAAATGGTGTATTGCATAAATAAACAGTTGTCTTGCTTAGAAAATTCTGTATTGCAATATTTTGCTGAAAATGAAAATGGATTACAATGTAGAAAAGATATTTTCTTGTTTGTATGTTCAAGATGTAATTTCATTGGATAGTTGAGTGAATGTTGTGAATGATGAAATATTTGTTGAAGAGTATTTTGTGTGAGGAAAAGTTTGTTGATTTCAGTTTGGAAGATGGATACAAACTTGAAGATTCAAGTTCACACCGCATGGTGAATAAAGTGGGTGATTGTTGTCCTTACATGGCGGATGTACACGGGTATCTGATTTCAGGCAGAACTGAACATTGTCGCAGGGTTTCTTCCTTTAAATAGTAGCTGAAGTGGATCAAAATGCCTCGGCAGGAAAATTACATCTCGTGCAGAAACAGATTTTAAAAGTGAATTAGCCAATCAGATTCTGAGCTTTAGAAAAATTCAGAAAGCTAGCTGAAGTCTACTTTAAAAAAAACTGCACAAAATTTGGCTAGCAAAAATAAAGTGATAAATAAATTGTTGTCAACCTGCAATTAGTAAATTGTCCTATGATATTTAGGTAGTATTTTTTCCAATGACATTGCGAGTTTCCATGAAATATGTGAAAAGAAATTTACACAAGTCTCTTTGTGAGGTGTACCACACAGTGTTAAAGTGTAAAATAGGGTTTATTATCATGATCACTTTGGGTGATATACCAAAATGGTTAGAGGGTTAGTTTTGGGATTTTGCTGCATACATAGGAATTGGTATTGCATTGTAGTTGTAGAGAAATATCACATGTGGAAAATATACATGCATAGGAAGAGTAGTTTTCCATCATGGAGTGGCTCTCACTTGCTACTGTTAACGTCAGACACCTGGTGCCTCTCTGATTGTCTTTGGTTTCTAGAACCAGGCTTCAGTGGGTCTTTAGTGAGCACCTGGCTACAATGAGTGAGAGACAGGCAAGTGGCAATAGTACTTCAAATGAGCTTTCTACCTTGGAGACAAATTGATGGTGGTTCATTTAGTGTTGGAATGGCTCAGTAAGAACTATGGTTGAAGCTGCAGGGATTATTTTTTGATGAGGAAAAAATATTTTTATAATCTTTTAATTTTTTTTATCACATCTGTGGCTTAGAATATCAGTTTACTGTATCGTGCTAGAAAGTTTTTCTTATCAGAATCCATCTTGCACATTTATAAATCTACCATTTGTTCATGCATTGAGCACTGTTGTCATAGCTGGTCAGGTGTTCCTGCTGTTCATCTTGGGGTTCTCAATAAAATCCAAAGGAGGTTCAGCAAAGTAATCAATTCTGATTTAGCAACTCAACTTCAATCACTTTCTTACCAATGGGCTGTAGCTTCCCTCTGTCTTTTCTACAAATATTTTCATGATTTCTACTCTGACAAGCTTTTTTTCCTGGTGCTCCAACCACATGAATTTACATGTGCTACTAGATTGGCATCTAGGTCCCACCCTTTTACCATCAAAACAGACAAATGTAACTGCCACTTTTATTCTAGGAGCTTCTTTTTTTGCACTTTCCACCTGTGGAACTCTCTTCCATATACTTGCTTCCCTGATAGCTACAATCTCCAAAAGTTTAAATGCAATGTCAGTTGCCATTTTCTTTCTTCTTGATTCCCATCTTTCTCTGATCCTTTCTTCAATATTCCCTGTAACTTGTTCATTTTTGCTTTTTTCTTACTGTAACCCTCAGTGGTGGTTCTGACTTGCTTTGGGTGAAACAATTATAAAAAAAATCTCAGAAATGGATGCATTAAGATGGCTTAAAAGTCAGTTTGTGTCATTTGAATGGTGTCTGTTAAGGTAAGCACTTCCATTTTCATTGAGTGGAAGTTCCAATAGGTTACATTTGAATTCCATCTCAGAAATTCAGACAGAACTTATATTAATAATATTAATATTAATAATACTAATTCTTTAATATAGAAAAGAAGCATATTTCATTTAATTATTTAAAAGATAAATATTATTCATCAGCCTATATATGTTCTATTTATTGGTGACATGAGGAATTGCAAAAAATACATAAAGATATAAAACAAAACACTGATTTCTTAGCTAAAATCACTCAACTAAAACAATATATATTGAATAAATAACAACCTGGTCAAATGCTTTGAATGGCTTGTAGTGAGTACCTGTAAAAAGAACAATAAAATAAAATACAAATATAAAACATATAAACAGAAATAAAAATAATTCAAATTAAAATAAGGCATTTGTCCTTTCCTTTAAAACCTTTATTTCTATCTTTCTCTCTCTCAACCTATAAGAATGCAACCCTCAAATAAAAAGAGGAAGATGAAGAAAAGATTGAATCCAGCCCAAAACAATGAAAGTTTGCAGAAGCAGATCCTAATTATTTGTGACTGAAAAATACCACAAATCAGGGTGGCTCTGCACATAACTTCTGTCATAAAAACAATGAAAAAGATAGAATGCCAGAAAATAATTTTGGCCAATCTAAATAATTGGCACAAGGAGACTTTTGATGTTCATGCCAAATTTTTAAGCCTGGTCAAAAGAATATAAACCTGACATTTCTGGGCTAGAATCAGAAGAAACAGTAGGAAAGAACAGAACAAAGGAACACTACCGCATAAAAACTAGCCACAAGCTAAAGCAGAAAATCTATTAACTTATATGAATACTGTTTATTAAATTAATTGATAATGCCTATTTAATCTATCTAGGATACAAGAATATTCAAAAAATGCTTTTAAAATATATTGCAGTGCCTTTAAAGGATTTTGAAAGATCTGTATAAATTATCCTCTAACAATAACACCCACTTTACTTGCTTCTTATGAAGTTTTACAGAAAGGTCCTTGACAATTTTCATTATTATATTTTATAATGTAATGAGACCTCATATTTCTTAAAGAGTATTTACAAATGCTCCTTAAGAAATATGAGCTTATATTGATTTATGCTACATGCAAAGACCAATTGGGATCTTATGGTTTATATAAAACTTGAATTTAACAATATCTACATTGTAACCTTGTCATAAAAAAGTATATTTAAAAAAAGCTCATATATTCCAATTTACAGTAATGTATAGTTTCTAATTCATGAGAAAATATTCTAACTTTATAAGTCTTTTATGGATAATGTGGGCAAAGGCAAAATTTCCAAAGATACAGTAGCGGTCATAATATAAGGAACGGAAACAACAAAGACATAAATATGTGTATTACTTAAAAAGTAATACATGATTAGCAATGAAATTTTTACCTAATAAAGATTAGGGTGTAATGCATAAATATTATACAAAGTTAAAAAAATTTAATTAAATCCTTTGTTCCATTTAATCTTTATTTAAAAACAACCTTCATTTCACAATTTGATAAGAACAATTGGGTTAAATCAAAAAATCATCCAGAAATACCGTAGCTCTGGAGCTTGCACAGAAACTCTATCAAACACTTTTGAGATATCAAGAGCAACAGCACAAGTTTTGCCATTCTTATCAAGAGCCTGGTATATATTCAGTAATGGTTGTAAAATCTTAAATAAATCAGTAATGCCTGTGGTAATTTTTAACATTAACTTGAGATTTTGCTTGTTAGAATGTTGAATAATTTTAATACATTCAACATTATGGTTAAAAAATAGTGTATTTTAGATAGTGTTTTTTTTTGAGCTAAACAAATTCATCAATTTAGATAACAAAAAAAGAGACTCCAGAATGATGTCAGAATCTGCAAAATATTTTCATGTTTTAATGGTCAGTTGTGCTTAGTTTAATTTGTGTCATATATAAATATAGATAGAACATAGCGAATGTTGATAAGATAGCAAGTGTTACAAAGCACTGCCTGGGAGCAGCAATCAAACTCCCCCTCTTCAAGGTAGTATATATTAGCCCTGCTGAGATTGAAAGAGTATTGTCTATTGTGAGCTCCTTCTTAAAAAAACAAAACAGCTATTTGATTCAAATACATACTGCTCTCAATTCGACAAACTGAAGGAATCCAGTGATTAAACATTCCTGGAATTAATTAATACAAAGGGTGTATTCCCTCAGGATAATGCTAAATGTTTTTGTGATCAGACAACAGTTGTAATTTGTAATAATTAAATTAATAAGTGAATACAGTAAGTATGTAATAAATAATTCTTACTGAAAAATGAGTCTGATCTTCACTGGGTGCTCCATATTTGGGATCTTGTGTCAAAATAAACTCAGCTATACAAATAACAATGAAATTATGGAGAACTGAAGATCATATAATCATTTTAAAATTTCTGTTATTTTCATTATTAACAATAATGATCCTGATTGATTGGTCATGATGTCTGTTACCCAGGAAGAAGAATAAAAAAATCTGGTACCATTATTATTTTAACTACCTTCACTCCTTGACAATGTTTGTTGTTTTAAAGTAATGTTTAGAATTGTAATAAAACCTAAACAAATGATGAAAGTGAATATATAGTTTTTTATTCTTGAGAATTTACAACAAAATTTTTAAAACTATTTATTTATTAGATTGTTTATTTACAAGAATAATTTTATATTTACAACATTCTAAAAACAAATACAATTGTATTAAAACTAACACAATGCAATATTTATCATTTACCAATTTATAAAGAATTAAATATGAAAGCAATTCTATATTCATAAATTTATAAACATTTCCTAAATTATTGAAATATGTAAACCAACAACAAGAAAATTCTTATTATTTACCATTTTATAAAGTTTAAATTGATTGGCAATAAGCCAATGTTTTGCCAACCATGTTGATAAACAATATAATAAATAAATAGTGTCAATAAACAATTTAATAAATAAATACTGTTTATTATTTTTGTTATAGATTCCCAAGAACTAAGAAAATATATAAATTTACTTTCATATGTTTATGCTTCATTAAAATTCTAATAATCAGTCTTTAAAACAATAAACATTGCCAAAGAGTGAAGGTGGTTAAAATAAAAACAGTGTCAACAGAAAAACTGCTCTTTTGATATACCATTTTTTTTGTCTTTTCACAAAAGACATCAGACACTGAGCAAATAAAATTTGATGGATATTTTGACTCTCAAGACTTATATTATTTAATCATTTTTTGAAAACATAACAGAGTTACACTTTAAAAAACCAAAACAAAGATGTTCTGTGTCCATTCTGTCAGATAAATCAAGAATTTCTCAATTATATCATTATCATAATTAAATATGATAATATCAATTGATGATAATTACTGACAATGACTGATCTGGTTAATTCTATCACTGATGATACTGATAATGAAGTTTGAAGGTAAAGATTACTATAGCTAAAGGATTGTAACATTGTAACTATTATTATTATTATTGATTTTGATGATCAGGGATTCTTCATGGTGATAATTTCCTTTATAATCTTTTTATCTTTTCTCTTCAAAACAACTAACATTGCTTTTTTTTGTAAATTAATGCTGATGTGTATAGTTAGGACTCATTATTGGACAGCAATTAGACAAATTATATTTTTTATCAATTTTCTCAAAAGATCACATCAAGATAATAGAAGGCAAGTCATGAGGGAAAAATCAATCATTTACTGTTTTTTATGTAAAGATCAATATATTTCTTCATTACACACCTCATTGCCACTAAAAATACCATACACACTCACACACAGTCACACACACACACACACACACACACACACACACACACACACACACACACAGTCACACATATGTATATTCACCACATATTTAGACAGAAGATTAATATGATTTCAATGATTTTTCATATCAGCAGTCAATCTTAGACCAAAAAGAAGAATGGGTGGAAATCTGTCTGTGCTTATTTTCATAAATTATACGATACACTGAATTATTGCAAAAGAATTTTGTTTGTAATAAATTTAGTCTCTTTCGCAAATTATCCGAAGGAAGATTTTCATGCAAAAACTCCTAGAAAAGGGGTATTTTTTATTTTTAACTCTATTATTACAGGATTTGTCACTGTGTTCTGACAGAAAAATATCAATTTCTTTTTTACATTTGATGAAATATATATATATATAATGGCTGGTCACTTGTATCCAAGAATGCCCATCTAGTAGGGTGGGGAGCTAACTCCCATTGCAGATGACTGCTCAGGTACATTTGTGTTTGTTCAACACCCACACAGCCCACCTGTGGTTTATACTGCAACTATGCTGAGTGTCCCTTAGTTACACTTTCTGGGTAAGAATGTGTTATCTAGCGTGATCAACAGTCTGAACAAGGCCAGCATAACTTGTGACTTCATGTTAGCACAACCATCTGTGGCTCTTTCACATAAAAGGCTTGGGTCAAACCGTGATGTGGTTTCCAAAGGGGCCACATGCTGGGATTGCTCCTTCAGACTGATAACATCAAGAATTCACCCTCCTGACAAATTGACCCTGGTGCAATTTGAACCCAGATTTCACATTCTAACCACTCAGCCACACACCCATAATATATATATATATATATATATATATATATATATATTAGTCATCCACATACAAGCCTGTTTCGCTGTATCACAGCTCATCAGTGTGGCTAGACACATCCACTTGCTTCTGGCCAGGATTGAAACTCAACCGAGTTGGTGTCAGTCCCTAAGCCATAGGCACATGGAATCAGAGAAGGGAAATTTTAACGTGTTGTATATAAGCAGTGTATGCACACACCAGTCACCGAAAGAACTCAATTCATTTCTGAAGAGTCACACATATAGCAGAAGTGGAAACTTTTTTTAATATTTTCTTCTCCAGAGAGCTCAGTTGTAATGAGAGCATAGTATATTCATCTACATATATATATATATATATATAGAGAGAGAGAGAGAGAGCATAATATGTATATATTAGTCTATATATATATATATATATATATATATATTTATAGAGCATAATATATTAGTCTATATATAATATATATATAATATATTTGACTATATATATATTAGCAGCATAGCCTGGCATTGCTCAGGTGTAATGAAAGCTTTCAAACTAATCCATGGTCCTGGAGCTCAGACTCTTTGGACGTTGGCACGAAAGACTAAAAAGCAATAGTTGTTAAAGCAAAACCATAGACTGAAAGAAAAATGAATGGTTGTAAGTCAAAATTTGATTTCCTGGTATCGATATCAAATAAGTTTTTTCGTCGTAAACTGAATTTTGAAGGCTAAATAAGTCCTCTGAGTAAAGGGTATCGTGGCTGAGATTAAGAACTACAATTATACTTACTTAGAGCCAAACCCGAAGCAAAAACTAAAATAAAAGAGCTGAAAAAATACAGACATACAGGCAGATAAACAGACACACACATAAACATCTTGCCTTTTTTATATATATATATTATCGATTTTCTGCACTATTGTAAGAACTGCAACCTTGAAACTTCTTAATATCATTTCTTATGTCTTTGTCTATGAGTGTATCAAATTTGATTAAAATCGGACCACTCCTTCTATAACCTGATTTTTTCGATTATCGATTTTCGATATTTATCGGGGGTACCTCGACACAAAACCTAGCTAAGAACATTTGCAGATGCTTATCGTACAACTGTATAAATTTTCAAGAAAATCGGTTCAGCCATTTCAGAGTCTATAGGTAACAGACACACACACACACAGACACATACACACACACACACAAAGTTCTATTTATAAATAAGTTTAAATATAGTCAAATGGAGATAGATATGAATTAATTAATTTTGTATGACAAATAGAAAGATGTAGATAAACAGAGAAATATAGAAAGATATGAATGGATTCTCACTGAGAGACAGAGACAGAGAGACATATGATTGACTGAGAGAGATGTGAAGAAAATGAAATAGATTAAATTCTATAAAATTTATATCTTCATATTATGTCTAATGTTGAGAAACTTTATAATTCCAAGATTTCTTCAGATTATACAACTCAGTCCTTGTAATGTATTTGTTGTGACTGAAATGTTTCACTCATTCACTCAATCAAAACTCTATGCTTATTCAAGAAAATGGTGACAGACAAATTAATTGGTACAGTTCATTCCAAGCAATGTGAACTACACAGGTCATTTCAACCAAAATAAAACAGATAGTTCCACATTTTTTATACATGGGGATGCTTTACATGTTCAGCAAAGAAATGTATATTTGCTTGCTTTATACACATGTTTATAATGTATACTGCTTCCTTCAATTTTCTTACTTTTCACTAATATGGAATCACCTAATATAGGTTGCTGTTTGTCTCAGATAGTTAAGAATTAACTGTACAGGTAAGTACATTTGTCGCTTTTTGTTCGTTATTATTTTCTGAAAAATATTCTTTCTTTATTGATTGCCCAATTGATGAAAGTTGCAGAATGAATTTACCAAAACGTTGAGACAACAACAAAAAAAAAAAAAAAAATGAGTTCAGTAGTTTTAGAAAGAATACATTCATTAACATCATTGATAGTAGTCATTCATCAGTCTCAGTAGGCACCAGAGTCTAATAAAGTACCAAGCTAATCCCTGATAAAGCCACTTGCTCAAGTATATTAGCATTTCTTCAACACTTAAAGGGCCAATCTGCAGTTGGTTAATACTGCAACTATGCTGAGCAGATGTCTTAGTGGAAAGATGCACAATCCGGCATAAACGTGCTCTTTATGCTGAGCCACAATGACATTGTGTAAGGTTTACAAGTGTTCACACAAATTTGTCACTCCACAAAAGGCACTGTGATAAAATTGTTGATGTTTATGGCATTAAACCCTGAAAAGTAATCAAGGACAAAGTGTACTTCTTATGGGATATAGTTACCAATGTATACCAATTGTGAGAACACCTCCAGTCGAGACCTCATAACCTGTATGGAATATAATGACAGCGGAACCCCCCACCCAGTGTCAGTATATGAATTTCTTCTTCTGCTCATAGGAAAGCATTTGGCCACCACTATGGTACAATTTGGTCAGATACTCTGCTACCTCTGACAACCTGAACAGTGGATGGAGTTTTGAGATAATGCCGGGTCGAAAAGCCATCATTTGCACCACAACTACTTGAGTGTAGAGGGCCAGATCATTGTGACCAGCCATAAACCAACTTGTTGGAAGTAAAGAGAGACTGGTCACATCTCTTCTTGTCCAGAAAAGAAGGCCACTGGAGTTCTGGCCCCCACTGATCCAAATCCCCCTCTACTCGAGTATATTATTTCAGTTTCATCAAACCGTATTTGGGGCAATTGCCTGTTATTGTTTCCTTGCTGGAACTGATTTACAACAATTAGATGAAGCAGGGGTCTATATCTCAACATACTAGGATTTGAGCTTCTTTGCCTCTCTCAATCTTTGGTTCAGAGGTAATTTGGGTTCAACTATAACCTATTCTCTTCCCTATTGTCTGCCCCTTCTAGTCTTTCCTCAGGGGATAATTCTGGTTCAACCTCTGACCTATTCTCTTCCCTGCTATCTGCCCCTTATAGTTTTTCCTCAAGGAATAATTTCTGGTTCAACCTCTAATTTATTCTCTTCCCTGCAGAGAGGTTGGCGCAGGGTGGAGAGCATACAGCAGTGGCACACAAGTCACTCCAGCCAGTCGGATTTGTCTAGTTTCCACTGGCTGGTTTCTTATCGCTACATTTTCATCCCCAGAATTGTCATCTGTTTCCATATCTTCTGGCTCCACTAGGGTTGATTTCCTGGTTTTGGCTTTTTTTTTTCTTTAGGTTCATCTATTTTTCATTCAGCTATTTTCACCAATTTCAGATCATTGGCACGGACTTTTCTTGTACATCTGGTCATTTGGTCCCAAACCACAAATGATATCGGCCTGGTTTACTCCACTATTCTGTAATAGGGCTTCCGTCTTTGATCTAGTTTTCTTTCCCTTAAGTGAATTTTGTGATAGACGAGGTTTCCAAACCCTCAATTCTACCTCTTTTCTTCTCTTATTCACCCTGTCATTTTTTTCTTTTGCACCCTTTTTATCTGGCATTGGACCTGCGTGAACAACTTATGTTGTTGTTCAATCACCAATTGATAGTGGTCCTCCCCTATATATTTCCTTCAGAGCTTAAGCAAGTTTTATATAATGGCAGTACCACATTTTGTCCATACAGCATGTAATACGGCAAAAACTCAGTAGTTTCATTTATGGCGAATCTTCCTGCCGCTAAAGCCTGTGCTAGGGTACAAATTCCAATTCTCAGGATTGTCCCTTGCTAACTTTGCTAACACATCTCATAGGGTTCTATGGAACCTTCCACCTTTGCATTGCCCTGGGAGTGATAGGGAGTGGTGGTTATATGTTTTATTTCAGGCTGAAAAACCATCCTGTGTGGGAAATGTGTACTGAAGCTAAACAGGGTGCCAAATCCGGGAAATATTTCAGTTATCAGTAACTCAACCATGGTCTGGGCCTTTTTATATGAATACAGCATATGCCTCTGGCTAATTTGTTAGCCAGTCTACAAAGCTCACTATGTACACATTTTCACTGTGGGTTTTTCCATATGGCCCAGACACATCCATACTGACCTTTTCAAAGATAAAATTGTGAATATCTGTTCCTTCCAGTGGGGTCATTTCTTGGTTCTTACTTTGTGTCTGACATACCTTGCAGTCTTGTGTCTTCTTTATACAATCCAAGCCAGTAGTAAGTTTTTCCTATCAGGTCACAGGTCATGCCACTGCCCCAATGTTTCTGCTCTCTGCTCCTGAGGTACAAACAATCTGTGCCTCATTTCTTCATCCTTGCCTGAGAGGTAATATAGTCTTTCATCATGTATTACACATTTGGTAGTTTCACCTACTTCCACCTGGGCTCTGAGGGCAGCTATTTCACTGTAATCCTGCCCTTGTTTTATTTTGTCCATCCAATGGGGGTCAGATGTCACTTGCAGGAGTCCTTCAGTACCCATTTCCCACACAGGATGGTTTTCTAGTCTATTTGAGTTTATTGCCCTTATTTGGTAGGCTCTATTGTCTACTCCTGGCTCCACTCTCACAGACTTAGTTTCCAGCTGTTTCTGAATTCTGGAGAGTAAATCTGCACAGGTATTCTCTCTTCCAGCAGATGCTTGATTTTGCAGTTGTAGCCACTCAATTTCAGTGCTCACTTGTTTGTCCACTCAGCCTTGAACAAATATTGAAGTGGTTTGTGGTCAGTTTTAATGGTGAAAACCACCTCATTCAAATAGTAAGTAATCCAGCTTCTGTAAGGCATACATAATAACATATACCTCCCTCTCTATGACGAGCCATATCTGTTGGGTCACGGATAGCTTATGTGACAGAAAATATAATGGGACTCTTTCTGGTATTCCAGGCACTGTGCATTCCTTTTCTGGACATGGCGATGTGAGGCCTGCCCCTATGCATTGTTCACTAGTGTTCATATACAGGACCATAGGCTTGCTGAAATCCAGATAAGTCAGTAAGGGAACAGCAGTCAGCTGTTGTTTAATGCCCTCTGGCAGTTGTCTGTTCATTTAACCTTGGCGTATTTTTTTTTAGAGTTATCAGAGGTGTGGCCAACCTAGAGAAGCCAGGCATGAATCTTCTATAATATCCTATTGCCCCTATAAAGCCTTACACCTGCCTCACTGTTGTTGGCTCTGGTATTGCTCTTATGACCACAACCTTGTCCAAATCTGGATTAATCTCTTCTTTACTCATTATGAAGCCTTTTTCCTTGTACTGATACATGAGACACCCTAGCTGTCTTCTTTCATCTCCTAATACCTTGGCTCGACTGCCAACCAGCCATGGGTGCTGGTAGTAACACATCTCCGGGGTCATCCACACAGGGGTCCCACTTTAGCCCCTTACTTATTTTGCACGTTTTCTGTCACCAAAGACAGCATCTCATTGGGTGGCCTGGTCTTTCACAATACCAGTACCTCCTCATAGTGCAATTTGATGAAAAATGACCCTCATGGCCACATGCCCAGCACCTCATTCCAGTCCTTCTGATACAGGCCACCCTTCTTACTACTGGGGTGACCCTTCTTCCCATTCTTCTGATTCCTTTTTGATGCAAGATGGTGAGGTGCCCCTGTAAAGTCCACATCATCTAGATCTGTACACCTTTTCACCACACCTGTTGCACTTATAATTTTTGAAGTTGAGGAGCCATCCCTGCTTTGTCGGGCAATTCATCATCCTGTGGCCTTCATGATCACAGATCCAGCAAACCAAATTATATCTACCCAGCATGGGTTCATAAAAACTATACCTTCTTCCAGGATCTTCTTCCCAAAACTTTTCATTCCCTACCAAAGATCATCAAAAATTACCTCCTTCTGCCTGTTTGCTTCACAACTTGAACTCTGTCCTGGATTATTGTTCTTGGTCCTCTGCTTGATTCCAGCACTGTCCTTTGCTATGGTCACCACAGTTGATAAGTTCAAGGAGCTCTCTTTTAGGATGTCATGGCAAATATGCTCCTCCTTGAGTGCTTCTAGATTTCAATGTCACATTTTCCATGATTACAAAAGCCAGATCTAACTACTTTATAAAAATAAGCAAAATAATTTTATATCCAGCAATTGATTATATATTTACTTTTCATCAACACCTAACAAATAGAAACTTAAACAGCTAGAAGTGCTGAAGTTTAGTTTTAACTCAGTAGTTAGTAAGCAAACAGATGAGTAAAAACTAAAAATAAAGTTAGAGTGATACTTAATTTTGAAATTGAAGAGATTCAAATCATCATCAAAACTGCTTTTAAAAACATTTCAAGGAATCTTGCAATAAATTGTACTACTTAATAAAGCTCAATTAACTTTCCTTTATTAAAGAACAAAGTTTTTAGTCATAAACACTGTAATTAGCTTTGAGAATGAGACTAAAATGACAATTAAACATAATCACTGTAATTTTCATTATTAAAATACTATGTGCAAACAATTTCAGTAAATAAATCTTTTTCAGTTGTGTTTCAGATCTAAATTGAAAAAAAAGCTCATTGGAAGCTTTTACACTCATCTAATAAAATTAAAACATGCAAACTTAGAAGACACTTGCAAACCAACGTGTATTTAATTCTTATTGGTTCCCACTCTATTGAATCACTCTACCAATCAGTTCACTTGTGCTGACTTACATGGGATTTTGTAATGTTGTGTTGAAATAACACGACAAACTTCATGACAGCTGCAAAATTCAAGCAAATTACTTGCATCATACTTTATGAGAAGAATAATTGATCAGTTTTTTGGCAAACATTCTTAAGGTTACATGCATTTCAAGATTTATTGAACATCAGTTCAAGAAGATAAGCCTTCAGGATTTCCAATCACTAGTAAAACAACAGAAAATATGAATTTACTCACAAGGATCAGTAATGAATTATCCACAACTGGAATAAAAAATGAAGTCTTCTAGCATATCTTTACTGACAATCTGAACGCACATTGAAAAGTCTGTAACCCACTGTGTGCATTTTTAAAGGTAATATTTCAAAGAAGACGGATATCTAATTTACTGAAGTAATAGTGTAATTATTTTCGGCCTAGTCTAGGAATTTTCTGATAACTCCTTGTATTGCAATTCCTGAATACAACTTCACCCTACATGTAACTATTATCTCCATTTTTCACCTTGATTTACTATCAAACTTTTAGTGTCTAGCTAATCCTTTATGTGAGATTTCATATCTTGATGAGAAGTGGATATTTTTTTAACTTTGCTAAAATTAAATACTTTGAAAATGATTTATTTTTAACTTAGTTATATATGATTTTCAAAAAATTCATTAATTATTGCTTTTATTAAAACTTTCTTATCAATTTTAATTTAAAATTTGTGGAATATTTTTATAAATACATTTTCAAGTCTAACATGTCCATTACCTTCCATTTGCAGTAGAAGCAATTCCTTTAATTTGAAAGTGCGTAAATATTTCTTATCTTCAGTTGTAATGTTTATTCTGGTAAAGATTATTAAGCTACAGAAAGAATATACATCATCCTCAAAAGCAATAACACAGCTTAGTAATAAAAGCTGTTTTTCTAGTTTTTCTTCTTTTCATCTCTACACACTCACTTTATCAGCCTCAAGTAATTAGCCCCTTTCAAACAGAATTTTCAAACCAAGAGACATTATTAGATTTTGCTATTCATCCATGATTTCCCCCTTATTCAGTTTTCTTTCTGAAGTGAAGCAGCAGACCATTCAAACTTGAAGAAGAATCAATAAAAATGGACGCCTTTCCTCCTTATTTGTTGCCTCCTTTTTATACTGCAAGAACAAAAAGTTAGGGCTAAAAAAAACCCTTCTTTTTATACTCATAACAGAGAGAGAGAGAGAGAGAGAGAGAGAGAGAGAGAGAGAGAGAGAGAGGATAAGAATGATAATGTTCTGATAGTCATAATCAGTTTCCCTGTCAGCCATTAGTGAACAGCAGATTTTAAGTAGCTTTAGCTTGTACTGAAGTAAGGACATTTTTAATTCAAGCAGTTTCCAACTGAATCAGCCTATTCTTAATAATAATCTAGCCAAGATACTTAAATAATGAAACACCTTCAGGAATTATTAGTAATAGCCTGATAAAAAAGAAAACATGACTTTATTTCAGAATTCACTTGTTATTGCTTGATGTTAACAAGGTTCTATTTATTTTTGAAATTGGAAAGATGTTGGTCTGCAGATTAGAAAATATACATCAGTAGGAGCAATTGGTAGCCAATCGTTGGAATAGCAACAAAGAGAAAAGTAGGAATTACCATGCCTGTGAGTCACACAAAGAAACATGACATGACGAGAATAATCAAAGATTTAGAAATAATAGGAAGTAATTTTCTAAAAAAATTGCTTCTTTTCCCAGAATAATTAAAGTCAGAATAAATAATCTTTCTTCTCACAAATACTTTTTTATCTGTATACATATCTTACATTATTAGCCCCTTATTTCATCAATAGATAAAATTGGAATTTAAAGGTTTATTTACTGAATTATGGCAGCATTTCTCAGAGTAATTAGAATGAAACTCAGTTCATTATATGCAGATATAAATAAACAGCAGCCATTAGTATGAAATGTTCTGAATTTCAAACTAGTAACCACTTTGTAACTTTGCAGTTTTAAAATTGTGTTTTTAAGGCTGACCTGATGAACAAAGAAATGTTTAATAACTTCAGAATTCACAAAAAGTAAACAATGCTGGAAATCATAAAAATGATTGGCAGAAACCAATTTCAATAGGAGTAGATAGGTTCACCTATTGTCTGGTTCACAATATTGTTATGGTCTTTTGAACAAGGGTAGAGGTTTTATCTCTTATTTCTTGTTTAGGATTGGGTTTCCAGTTTCTTCTAAAGTCTACTTCAACTCTATATTTATATTATCTCTGCCTAAACTCTGAAATTCTATATACTATTTATTTATCTCTTTTTTTCCTCAATAGGACTAGATAGGTTCCCATATCATCTGGTTCACAATCCTCCCTGGTATTTTGAACAGGAGTAAAGAATTATCTCTTGTTACTTGATTAGGATTAGGATTCTGGTTTCTTCTAATGACTTCTCATTCACTTTCACTCCCAGTAACTCCTTGCATCTTAATGGCATTATGACCTTTCTTGGGGAGAATTGGTTAAAAGTCATGATCAAACTGTGAAGAATTTCATTAAGGATCCTAGAGCACTCTTACATAGAACTGATAAGAGAAAATTGAGAGCATTTCTTGATATTCTGTGTCTTGTATTCATAAAACAATTTGTCTTTAAATAACTATTGAATTTTTAGGCAATATGGTTGAGAAAAGTGTTGAAAAGCACAAGATATCAGGTTCTAAGTCAAATGGAGGAGTATGTGAAACCAGTTAATCTTTTAGAAAAAAATCAAATTAGATGGACAGTAGAAGATATGAAGACCAGTTCTTCAAGAGTTCTTTGATAAAGGCTGTATTACTCTTGGTGGGGTAGGTAGATAGAGATAACACTGAGTAACTATTAGTGGAAACTGCCCTTATCAGTTGATACATCTATAATGAGTTTTTTTCATTACATTTCTCCTAATACAAGGCCCAAAAGCCACTCATTGTAGAGAGTTACTGAATGAGGTGTGAGATGTGAACATAAGAGAAGGAAGTAAGAAATAAAAATTGCAAGTATATGGTGAATAGATAACAACTGACCCTAGATTTGAAGAGGTTAAGATTGTAGTATACAGAGAAGCACCCACATGGGTGTCTGTTCCATAAGGAAACAGTTCTTAGGAAGGAGCTTTCAAAGAAGAGTTGGTGTGATGTTTTGTGATGGTGAAATGGTTGGCTGATGGTAACTTCAGATTCTATTAAGAAGAAAGCTCAGCTATATTTTTTTCTTTGAAGGAATGCTTAAATCCATAACCTAAGATGTCATCAAATACTTTCAGAAAGATGATTTTTATGCATGACAATACTCCATGTCATTGGTAAAGAAAATTGGTGAATATTGAATTAAAATAGGTTTCAAGGAAAGTATAGGAATTTTACTTTTATATAGAAAGAATAAAATAACAATCAGTAAAGATTGTACTAGGTATGCAAAAAAAAGAACTCTTACTCACCATGAAATTGAACAGAAAGAGTTTGTTTATTTACAATAATTTAAAACTGGAAAGGAAAGAAGAATATAAAACTTGTTCAAAATATTCTTTTGAACACCTAATAAAAATTAAGCTGGGTAAAGAAAAAATTTTCATTTAAATGTGAGGATTGACAATTGATAACATTAAAAGTCCTTTGTTAAAAGCATACAGTAAAAGTTCTCATATAGTTATGAAGTTTTGACCTGTCAACCATCAAGTTCAGCATAGCAGTTACAAAGAATTTTGTTGGTGAAGAAGGTTGAATGAAGAAATTTTGATAGCAGTGATGTTATGAATCTTGGTCTGTATCTCTTTGAAATTAGTTTCAGAAGAAATTGGGAGGTTATAGTTTTGTTGGTCATGTTGCCCAGAGCTTTTGGTTGGTCACATGGCATTTTGGAATGTCTTTTTTACTGTTATAATAAGTGTTTAGCTGCAAAAGTAAAGTAATAACAAGGATTAAGTTTATAAACAATTTACAAGATATTTTACAGTGCTATTGGAAAATTGGTGAAATGTTGATTTTGGTTACTGATCATCAGGAAGGTGACTAGATGTAAGTATAGTGCTGGAAGTTGACCAATGTCTTGGGTTGGTTTAACTGAGGATATAGTTGTTTGTTGGGTTTGATGCACATGTTGATCAATTAAGGTCACAGTGGTGAGTCAGTTCATGATAGGGTGTATTGGCTGATAAGGTGATGAGGGATTGGCGTAGCTGGTAGGCCCATGGTGGAATGTCTCACTGCAAGTGTATGCCTGTAGCAAGTCAGGCATGTGAAGGTGATAGCAGTGATGACAAGGAATTAGGTTTAGCCGGTAGGTTTGTGATGGAATTTCTCACTATAAGGGTATGCCTATAGTAAGTCAGATTGCCAAGGTGATGGCATTGGTGACGAGGAAGGTTTGTGGCTGGGTGGTGTCAACATTAAGATTTATAAATCATGATGGTTTGGCATCAGGAGCCTGGTGGTGTTGAATCTATATAGTCTGTCACATTCCATTATAATCATATTTGGTAATTGCCAACAGCCTGGCAATGTCGAGGCTGGTTTCTGTTGGATTCCATGTGTGAAGGGTCAGGTGATTAGTCAAGCCTAAGTGTTATAATGATTGTGTTGAGAGATGTGGACATGGCAGTGATCACAGAAACGTCCTGCATATTGGTAGGAGGCATTACAGCCCAACAAATGCTGCTGGACATCTGAAAGAGGCCTGCTTTTAAGCAGATCTGACAGTTCCAAGGAACATCACCTTTTCTATCATGAACATTTTTAATTTATCAGTGTCACTTTCATTGTGGGTGCTTACTTCATGGACCAGACATAATGCTCAGAGTCTATGCAGAGAAAACAACATTTTTATTTTGTTCTCTCTCTTCATGGCATTCACATTACTCTCAGCTGTAATGTTAATTGATATGGTTGTCTCCATATTTCTAACTATTCATTCTGACAATATATGAATGAATAGTGATTTTCATAAGTTAGCAAACTTGTTTATGTCCCTTACGCAAGTGGTGGACTTCCCCATGTGTTTCTTCAGTAACCCTAATGGAAGGGACTCACTACTAGACCTCTGCTTCACTTCCATCCCAGACTCTTGCACTACCAGACAGCTCTGCCCTCTCGGAAACTCTGACCACACTGTAGTTTTCGTCAACATTTCATTCCACTTCCACCCTACCCAAGAAACCCAGACCAGTAGAATATCCTACTGCTACCAAAGAGCAGACTAGGATTCATTCCGAGACTTCCTCTGTGACATCCCTTAGAACAACATCTTTAGTCTTCCCATTGAAGACTGTGCATCCGAGGTCTCCTCCTGGGTTAAGGCTGGCATCGATGCTTTCATCCCTTCCAGGAAATTTCAGCTTAAATCTCATTTGTGTCCATGGTTCTTGCCCACTTGCTTGGCCGCCATTGCTCACTGGAATCATTTCTTCCAATTCTATCGTAGCTACGTGTTGGACCAAAACAGGTGCCTTTTCACCTCAGCTCATAATAGGTGTAAAAAGATACTTAACAAAGCTAAGATGTTGTTTGCTGCCAGAATGAAGCAATGCATAGCATCCTGTAAGTTTGGCGCCAAAGACTACTGGCAACTCTGTAAAAGCATGCTTAACAAGAGCAAGTCCTCAATACACACAGTAATCAATGAATTTGAGGTCCTCACCTCCTCAGCGGACAAGGCTGAATGCTTTGCCCACAGATTCTCAACCAATTCAAAACTGGATTCATTTGGAGTATCTACATCTGAGTTCTCACTTAGAACTCAGGCTCAACTGAATGACGTCCACATTACACCCTCGCTGGTTTCTAACATAATCTCAAAACTTGACCCTCACAAAGCGAGTGGAGGGGACAGAATCCCAATCATAGTCTTGAAGAAATGTGCCCCTGAACTCTCCTCTGACCTCTCTAAGCTCTACAACTTCTGCCTATCTGCTTCCTGCTTTCCTAAATGTTGGAAGTCTTCCCCTGTAGTTCCTATATTTAAGAACATGGGAGAACCCTCGGACCCCGCAAATTATCACTCTATCAGCCTTCTTTCGATCTTTGGCAAAGAGTTTGAAACCATTATCAATGCCAAGGTGGTCCAGCATTTCACAGCCCACAAGCTCCTCTCAGACAAACAGTATGGCTTCTGTTTCACCAGGTCTACTGCTGATATGCTAACGGCCATCATCGAGTACATATACCAGGCTCTTGACAAGAATGGTGAAGCCCGAACCGTTGCCTTGGATATCTCTAAAGCGTTCGACAGAACCTGGCATGCTGGCCTTCTACGCAAACTGCGGAGCTATAGTATAACAGGACATTTGTTTGACCTAATCCAGTCATTCCTCTCTCACCGCACATTAAAGGTGGTATTAAATGGACATCCCTCCCAGATCTACCATACGAACGCGGGTGTCCCTCAAGGCTCTATCCTAAGTCCTACGCTCTTTCTGATCTACATTAATGATCTCCTTGATGCCATAAGTTCCCAAGTAGGTATGTACACACCACAGTCTACTCTTGCCTTAACCAAAAATCTAGTGTGAGTGACAAAGCTGAGCTTGAAAAGGACCTCCAATCCATAGTGGACTGTGGTGATAAGGGCTTGTAAATTTTAATGCTTCTAAAATGAAGCTGCTCTCAATTAACCATTATAGACAATTGCACCTACCTCCCATTAGCATGGACCAGACTTGCCTCCCAGAGAGTAAAATACTACACCTCCTTGGTCTCACACTTTCAGCGGACATCAAGTGGAATGACTATATCAAATCCATTGCTAAATCCGCTGCTATGAAAGTTGGTTCCCTGTGCAGGGCCTGAAAGTTTTTTCCTTCTGAATCTATCCTGCATATATATAAATCTACCATCCGCCCATGCATTGAATACTGCTGTCACATCTTGACAGATGCCCCTGCTATTCTCCTTGGGGTTCTTGACAAAATACAATACAATGGAGAGTCTGTAATGTGATTGATACTGACTTGGCAGACTGGCTGCATTCTCTCTCTCACCGGCATGACATGGCTTCCCTGTGTCTCTTCTATAAATACTTTTATGGCTTCTGCTCCAATGAACTTAGATCACTGGTGCCCCCTAGGTATGAATTTGCACGAGATACTAGATTAGCAACTAGGTCCCACCCTTTTACAGTGAAACCGATAAAATGTAACTGCAATTTCTACTCCAACAGCTTCTTTTCTCGCACTTCCTGACTGTGGAATTCCCTTCCACATGATTGCTTCTCCAACAGCTACAATCTCCAGGAGTTTAAATGTAAGGTCAACAGACACCTCCTAACACACTCTCAAACACTCTTCCCGTCTACCCAATCCTCAGCCTTGGTATCTTTACTTGTCTATCACCCTCCTTCTGACATTTCCTATATCTAACCACTCTTTCTCTTTACCTTCCCCTATATAACCCCTTGTGCAATAGTGGCAGTGGAATACCTTGCTTGGGGTGAAATGATTAAAAAAAAAAGTGGCCTGACTCACACAGTTACTGATTCAAATTGGTGGAAAACAATCTAAAGGAAGAGTTTTCCTTTTAGAATATTCAAGTTTTATTGTTCTGAGCCAGACATATCACTAAAAACATGTGCAAATCAAGGCATACCAAGAAAAGGCTATCCAAACACCTCATTGATTATTAGTCTTTGCTTTAGATAATGGAAGGAGCATAGATTCATAATTTTTCCTAGAAACCTTTATACTACCATTCATAGATTGTTTGTCTGAAAGTGAAAACTTCTGGAACATTGTGATTAAAAAGTTTCACATTGGCAGGTGCTAATTTACCAGCAAAGATGAACTTTGAAATGCTAATCTAGGTGCAGTGCAGTCTGTTTCAGATATTGAAATACAACTCACATTATTAATAGAGGAATGATCTTTAAATCTAATTTCAGAACATGGAATATACATTACACATTAATTTTGCCTTTATGATGTTGTCATCATTACAATGAGTCTTTTAAATTTTTTGTTCAGATTATTTGTCTTGGTAAATTTTGTGCATATTCTGTAATTATAAATTCTGGCCCATGATATGAAACTGAAAATTTGGTCAAATTCATAAAACTGTTGTCATCATAACAGCAGAAGTCTACTATAATTTATACATCTCAGGTGAGGTATCACTAATAGGGTAAATATTTTTATGAATCCTTTCATTACTTTTCTAAAAATTAGGAAAAATTAAAAGTGCTAATCCATTGAGACACTTCTTCTATATGCCATGTCCCCTCAAGATGTGGGAAATCATGGCTCTCAACAAGTTCCCATTATTTGTAGCTCTTAGTAATTTTGTCATTTCATTACTTCCTGTTCTGCCATTCATTTACACAAGATTGTGGGTTACTTGCTATTTTCATCTGCCTCTCTTGTTTTCAATATGTTGTATTAGTGTCAAATTCTCTAAGCTCTCTTGCCTCATTATAATCCTGAGAAATTTCAACTACTTCTTTCTGATTCTGAGTATGTGTTCTTTTCCTTTCCATTAACCTTAAAACTTCCTTGTTACTCACTTCTGTTCATGGTATTTTAAGTATTCTTCTGTAGAACCACATTACTGTTGCCTCAAATCTTCTATTCACCTATGAGGAGAATGCCGGTGTTCATTGCCACATAGGAGGACTGAGCATGCTTTTCTTTGTTTCTAATAATAAAAAAAGTTTCTTAATACTTTGCTTAGTTTTGGAAAAGCAACTTTTTACTATTCCAATGCACTTTCAGATTTCATGGTCACATTTTCCATCCTCTGTTAAGACACTTACCAGAAATTTAAATTTCTTAATTGCTTCATTTTTGATATCTCCAATTTGTAGCTCACATCTTGAGAAATCATAAAAAGGATGGCCACCACACAATAGAAGCAGCAAAAATTGCAAACTTTGTTTGAAGGAAAAGTTAGCAATAATCACCTTTAAAATCCAAAGCAAACTACTAAACAAGAAAAATGAAATAATAAGTAGATGCAGGCAATCAATTAAATAATTGCTTTGCCATTTAAATACTAATACAAACAAAGACAATATAAAATGCAATTCTATTACAAACGCAATTCACCACACCTAAAACCTTGCCCCAATAATACCAAACAAAAGTCAATCAGAAAAAAATAACCACAATATCAATAACAAATATATATCCAATACCCCCACTATCAAACCCACTAATAAAAAATACATGTAAAACTAACACATACACCTACCACAATATAAAAACCAACATGCAGTTACACTCATTACAACACAGAAATGCACATACAAAACACACAAAAACAGGCATACACACACACATGTATGCATATAACATATAAAAAGAAGTGCAAAAAGTTAACAAACTAATCTATCACCAAAAAATGCACCAATTTACATTAAAAACGCATACATAATTAACTCCCACAACCATGTGTGTATGTCTGTGCAAATGTATAAGCATGCATACATAAACACTCATTCAGATGCAAACAGTCATATGTGTGCACACGAGTACATGGACATGCACATATACATACACACAAGCATACACATGCAAACATTCGATCATCAACTTTAAAGCCAAGGAGTCAACACACCACAAAATAATGAATCACCAAGAATTCAGCTCTCTGTAAACATCAGCAGAAAACTAGAAGATAACAGAAGAAAGCAGAAAAAGAAAAAAAGAAATAAGAAAGAGAATAAAGAAGATAACCAGATAACATGACATTCATCAAAAGAACAAAACAAATCACACCCTCACAGACCTAAACACAAAAATATCAAATAACATCAGTGATACAAGAGTATATAAACACACAAATATGGAAAATATCAGCAAGGAAAATAGACAAGCCCTGGTGAGTGAACATATTTTTATACATTCATGAAACTTCAAATTTGGCATGACAGAAGTGATACTGATCAGTTAAGTGACAATTTTTAATATTAATCTAGTAATGCTCTATCTCCATCTCTGATATCGAGCACATTATTGCAAATCCTTGTTGCCCTAAAGGCTTTCCTACCAGTAAACCACCCAAAGTCAGCAGTTTTGGCATCGGTCTTTCAACTTTACACTATATTTTTATATATATATATAAGGTGAAACCCAAAAGTTTTAGGAATTTTAATGGTTTGAACAATCTGTTAATCTGTCAGTTTATCTGGTATTTACCATGCCTGATTGACCATTTCATACATTTTTTTGTATCACCCCAAACAAGGCAGTAAAGGCACTAAAATGAAAGGGGTTACAGGGTGTGGAAAAATTAGGAACAGAAGCATGAGTAAAAAGAAAAAAATGGTAATCAGGAGGACAGTAGCATTTAAAATTTTTGCAGAGTAAAGTTGGCTGGAAAGCATAGAGCTGGAAGGGAGTTCCACAACCGAGAAGTGTGAGAAAAGAAACTCTTAGCATCTAACTTACAGCTACATCTGGCCAACTCAACTGTAAATTGATGAGATCTTGGTGCCAGTCAAGTCTAGGTGCCAGATCAAAGAGGCAACTTTAAAGTGGATAAGTGACTGAAGCCAAACAGCCAGGTCAAGACCAACAGTATTGCTGATTCTTTTTTGGATCTTGTCAAGTAGCTCAAGGTAAATAGCAGGAGCACTGGATCATATGTGGTAAAATATTCTAAGCATGAGTGAATGGTAGACTTATTTTCTGTGAATAAAAAGCCAGAAAAAAAATGTTACTTTCTTATTAATTTTTTTCTTTCTTTGTTGAAATTATTTAATGCTTTCAATAAATTAACTTTTGGGTAGCATCTTGCATGCATAATTATTACTTTTAGTATCTACATAAAATATTAATGATTGTGTTACATATTAATGATTGTGTTACATATTAATGATTGTGTTACATATTAATGATTGTGTTACATTTACCTTTATTAAATATTGGTAGTTGTCCAACACATATACATACACATGCGCACACACAAACACATACAGAGTAAAAATATCATCGTACATTTATCTAACATATTGTTTTGGAGTTGGTCAGTATATCACATTTTGTGAATGCTACTTTTGTAAAATAAATTTTATTTTATATGCCTAAATTTAAAAACAATAAATATATAAATAAATAAGAGATAAGAGAAAAATCAATGATGTGAATGTTCACTGGGGATACGAGATAACATACCAGCAACAACAAAGTTTTGCCTCAAATATTATGTGTGTCAACAACAGCTGTTCTTCAAATTTATATCCATACATACACGTGTACATATGTAGACACTATGCACATATGTATATCTATATACACAATATACACACATGTACATTCATAAAGACAAATATATGTTCATCTATAAAAAAATACACACACATATATAGACACGCATGTATGTCAAAAACATGTACATTCTTACAAACATAGGCACATATATACAAATTATAAAATGTGTACATCCATATACAGGATGCAATGGATAAATTGTTGTTTAAATTACACAAAAATGAAAATAACACTGGCATCTCGTTTTAACAAATATATTTACCAAAATTGTACAAAAATATCTTGAAATGTTAAACAATAAATTTATTCAAAAAAATTGCCATTGGCTTTAGCCACAGCCTCCAGATGACTTTGTAATTTCCTGCATCTTCTCTGGACGGTCTCCTTGATTAAGTTGGTGAATCTTTGTCTTTAGTTCATCTTTGGTGTTACAAGGAGTTTTGGTGGTCTCTCACACAACCCATAATAATCAAAGGGGTTGCAGTTTGGGGAGTTACTTGCCAGATGTAAGGGGTGATGTGATTGCTGAAATTGTCAAACAGCTATGACCCAGTTTTCCTGCTTGTGTGGTATGGTGTAGAGTCCTGTTGCAAAACATAGGGCCTTGAGCAGCCACCTTTTTAACTCAAGGCACTTAGACTCTGTAAGAAGATGAATGGAGGCATAATGTTGCCATCACTAGTGATCACTTCAAAAATCATGATGTTGACTGGATATTTAATTTTCATCACTTTCGATCTTCTGTACTATCTTCAGATTGACACCAAAACACTCTGAAATTTTCATATTCGAGCTTCAGATGTGAATGCCAAGCAGTAGAGCATGCTATTCCTAAATTTCTGCTGTAGTGAATTGCATCATGGTGCTCTTTTGCTTACAAACAGTGCTCAACTGACTCTACTGTGCAGTTGAGAAAATTAAAACAAAAAACGCGTATGCATAAAATTAAAAATATAAAATAGCGACAATTTAACCATCGCACCCTGTATATGCACAATGTATATCCATATGCACATAACCATAAATACACACATATTCATATACAGAAATGCATAGTCATAGATGTACATTCATACACAGACATGCACTTTCATATCCATGTTACACATGTATACAGTCATATACTGACATGCATATGCATACATAATGCATAGACAAGATACATTCATTCACACATATGCATAAATAAATATGCATATGCATACACATATATGTACATTCACAAACATTCATATATATTTTCATGTACATGGATCACATGTACCAAACTGAATACTTTTCTTTTTGGAAAATCAAATCAAATATAAAATAAAATTTTAATAAATGCTCAATGGTTTCAGGCAAACAAAAATTTAAGCAGTTAAACATATTAAACTTGTCAGTTGAAAAGATTAAACAGGCCAAGAGAAAATTCAAATGTCATTTTCAATTTAATATGAGCTTGTTCATTAAAAACCAAAAGGAGATTTTTTTTTTCTGTTTAATGCAAAACAATTTTTTTTGTTTTCAATGTTTTGGGAATGCAGTTGTTTGTTTTTTCTAAAGTGTTATATTTTTCAGAAATGAATCTTTGTAAAATTATTTTTGATATTTTATATTCATATTTATAAATCAATTTTAAGGGATAATAAATATTTTTGGTAAATTTATTTAACTTGTTTATACTTTCATATTTGAAGATTAGCTACGTATATATTTACACGAGGCATAATGTACAAATGATTACACACACACACACACACACACACACACACACACACATACAAAACAGGCAATAAATATTTTCATACTTAGGTTATATGTATATATACTGTATATATATTTACTACCTCAAACTCTATCATGGTGGATACTTCAGATTTTAAAAAGATGCTACATTTTTGCTTATTAAACTGTGTATTACACCTATCAGTCTCTCTCTCTCTCTGTCTCTCTCTCTCTCTCTCTGTATATATATATATATTGCTCAATTTAGATGCAATGAACACCTAAAAATTTCTCAAAATCTACTGAAATCCTTATTTTAATGTCCTTGGTTTAGTTTTTTGTTCAGTTAAAAATCATCTGGAAAACATTTTTTAAATGCCCATAGCATCTAATCTATTTGTAAGAAAAGTAAAACAAAGCTAAAAATTAGTTTACTTCCAGAGAAAATTATGTGAGTTTCAACTTTTAGTTTCATATTTTTTTAACTATCAAATTTATAAGGTCCCAAAGTCAACAAAATGAAGAAAATGTATTGTAGAATTTTGTTCACAAAACAAAACTTCTGTCACATGATCTTTATACATTTAAGAATATGTGGTAAAAATATATAAATTTGATAACTGATAAATTATGTCATGAAAATAGGCATATGTTAAAAATTCAAGCAATTTTTAAACAATAATAATGGCAGGAGTGAATATGGTCACTGCATAGAAATAATCTATTAGATCATGAATGACAAGAAAACTAACTTGAATGTTGTATGCGACATACTTTGTAAATAAGAAATTCACAAAGTAAATAGCATCATTTTGCATTTCAGCCATTTTCAAGTCCTTATAAAATGAATGTACATAAGACATACCTGAAATAATTATACTTATCTAATTTCTCCTTAATAACAATTATTGTTACCAAATTTCAAATCTATACATGCAATATTCTTGAAGTTATGAATTTCAAAATTAAATTTTGCCTTGTTTAGCAAAATGTCAAAAAATGCAGTGAAATTTCAAGATGCTTTGTAACACTTTAAATGTTTCTTACGCACACACGTTAAAATAGTATTGACAGACCATGGATTCAAACCACCGGAATAGATATTTAGAGAATATCTCTGTGTATATTTATTTTTTCTTGGGAAGAGCTAAGAATGAGAGGAAGAGAGAAATAGGTGCTGGGAGTGGCTAGGAGAGATAGGAGAGAGGCGAAACACAAGGCATTAATGAAATAACATTGAACGATATGATAACAATTGGATATAGACCAAATGAAGGGCTTGCCTTGTGATCGAGAGAACTCTGTTTCATTCTTTTTTGCTTATTTCTTTCTCTCCATTTTTTCTTTTGGGGAAGCAATAAGGAGTGACTGACAATTGAACTGTCGGTTGATTCCAGAAATGACTACTCATGTAAGGATGAAAATTATAATTAACACTGGCAGGTAAATGCACAAAGTCAACAAAATCTTGACTCTAAACCTCCAGATCGGCAGACATCAGTGCAAAATTGTAAGTAGGGGATTTCAGCCAGATACACAAAATTGACATTAAACTTTTATGGAGAAACATTTTGATCAGTTACCAGCCCACACCATATCGAAGTGTTTTCAATAAAAAGGCAACGGATTTGAAAAATGAGTCAGAAGAAAGAAGAGAAAAGAGACCTGCTCAAAATGCATTGGAGTTAAGATGTGAAAAATCCTCTCTCCCATGCTAAAAGGCATGACCACTGTTTCCAAGCAGAACCCAAGGGAAGGGGAGCATAAAAACTGTATTATCTCTAACAACAAATAGATATAGTAGCAGCATGTGTGAACACTGAAAGAAGTTGGATTGTATTTTCTTATTAATTCTTCTCTCTCTCTCTCTCTCTCTCTCTATCTCTCTGTTGCTGTACAAAGAGTTGTAATGCAATCATTAGTCCAAATAAACTGGCCTTCACTACTGTCTTGTTATCTATTTTTGTTCTTGTCTGTTTCCCTTATTTGTGCACACAACCGTCTCTTGATTTCAGCTGTCAAGGAATGCAGCATGAAGACGACCCCCTCTTGAGTCCTTAACTTGCTCTGAGATAAAAAATCACAACATGGCAGGAGAAGTGAGGGATTTTGGCAGATCATTAACATCTTTGATCACCTGGGGATGGAGCGGAAGTGAACAGATGCAGACTCAGGTGCAACTAACTTCCAGCCAGTTAATGCATGCAACACATATAAATGCAAGGCTGAAACTGGGTTGGGGTGGAATGCATCATATTTGGTGCCAGTTGACTACAATTCGATCCGTTCGAGGCCACAATTATCGTCGTGATTGAAGATTCAACATGTTAGGGTACCATAACTGGCAGTCCACATTGGGAGCGGTTCAATTGAGGATCCAGCTCTTTTCGATCACCACAGAAGTACAAAAAAGCCAGCCCAGAGCCACAGACCTTGGTTGCAATAAACACAAAGCCTGAAATAGACTTTAATTTTAACAAAACGGTTAAAGCAGAGTTCAAGCGACAAAATAAGGTAAGGTGCATTTTTACTGACCAGTTCTCATTGTGATAATTTTTGTTCTTTGTCAATTTGTTGTTCCTGCCAGTGTTATTACCATTTGATTGATTAGAATTGTGTAATTGTTTTGTTGTGCTGACCATATCTTTAGCTTTAAATTGACGTAAAGTCCATAAGTGATGCTCAGACCACAGGAGGAGCTGGAGCTGTGGAGGCAGATATTACCAAAGCAAACTTAAAATTTAGGAATTCGATGGGGTATGGAGGGAGCCCGACTGAATTAAATGGGTGGCTGTCGGAATTGGAAAAGAAGAGAGCCATATATGGCCTATCGGACCAGGAGCTGGTTTTGTTATCCTATGAGGAAGCGACGGGGGTCGTGTCTCGATTTATATGTAGGCTATTCGATAAGGACCCAACCATGGAGTGGAAGCAAATGAAGGAGTCTCTAAAGAGACAGTACACCATGGAGCGTACCGCCATGGCCCATGCGAGGTTGCGAATCCAGCAGGGAGAGAAGGAGTCAGTCAGTGAGCTGAGGGATAGGATGGCCGAGTTGGCACGGATGGCCTATACCGATGATTAGCCAGAAAAGGGGCCGTGATACAGGATGCAAGACAACGACATAAGGAGGGATTTCATACGAGGGGTGGGGAGCTTCACCACGCTAGAAAGGGCAGTTGACCTAGCGTTTAAAGGAAAGAGATTCTGGGAGGGAGTTAGGGCCAGGAACAACTGGAACACAGGCCGAGAGAGCCCAGAACAGTGGGAGGAAAAGGCAAGAAGAAAGGCTTGGGATCTGACTGTAGGCTGAGTGGGTTGGTGTGCGGGTCTTGCAATTACCAGGACTATTAGGAAAATAAATACTCAGACCGTTGTTGGATAGATCCAAGATTCCTCCCCGATGCACCAACTGTGGCCATAAAACAAAGTGCTGCAGGGCTCCAGGGATCCTAGCGGAGCTCGGGCCGTGGGTTCAGGAAAACGAGGAAGGGGCCCCTAGCAAAAATTAGAAAGCCGGGTGGCTCCAATAAACAGATTACAGCAAGAGAGGGAAGGTGAGAGTGAAGAAGAAGAAACTAAGGCCTGCTTCCCGGGAAATGAGACCCCCAGGGAGGTTTAGGAACGCTTTGGAGACAAAAGCACACTAGGGAGAGTGCTGGGACCCAAACAGAGGAAGAAATCTGAACCGCAGACTGCTCTGAGCGAGACCCAGAGAACCAAAACATTCCGAGAAAAAAAACAAAAAAAAACGAGGAAAATTAAATTTAAACAAAAAAAAAAAAAGAAAAAGAGAAAAAAAATGTTAACGTCTCCATAAAAACGTCTGCTAACATTTCTATGGAGATTAATTTTTTCTTTTTTCCTTTTTCTTTCCTTTCCTTTCTTTTTTTCTTAGCTTACTTCCCTTTCAACCACCACTTCTTTCATTCTTTATCTTTCCACTTCCTTTTCTTAGAGCCAGACAAGACTAAATTTTAACTTACAACTCAGTTTAAACGTAAGGTTTTCCAAAAATCTAAAAATAGACATTGCTTTCTGTCTACTTTCTTTTAATCGGGCCCCTTCATTTTTTCTGTGATGCATATATTTTTTTTATCTTCCGCTGGTAATATATCTTGCTTTATTTTGAAATAAAGTTGCCGATGATGCGTGAAATTCCTCTTAGGGATTTAATGTAGAAATGGCCATACAACTGATTTAAACATCGAAATTTATTATATATATAGTCAACAAAAATTCATTTAATTTTTTTTTCTAAACTCAGCCAACAAAGTGTGTTTCCATTTTTTATTGTACATTTTTAAATCAGCTGTTGTATATCCAAATCAAAATTATATATAAACCGGTCAAAGTTCATGTTTTCGTTCTGTTTTTATTACTTTTCATCATTTTAGGTCATTATTATGAACTGATTTTTACCAATATGGTGGACAAGATTTTGATGGTTACATTTTAGAATTTTGGGGAAGGCTACATTTTAAAATCAGATATACATGTATAAGTGATGTTACGTGTATAATGGTTTCAAGAGTTTGACTGCACTAATAAATGAATGCAGCAAATATTTTATACAAATTATTATTATTATTATTATTATTATTATTATTATTATTATTATATGCATATTAAATATTCCAAACACACATTAAAATATCATATATTGTGGTGGAAGATGTTTCATGTGTTCTTTCTTTTGTACTATAGCTTTTAGTGTTCTGTGTCTTTCCTTGCAGTGAGTACTATATAATATTTGGGTATCTATGCTTTTTGCTAATAATTATATTTTGGTTGCTTGTGATGATATGATTGATATGTGAATGAATTGCACTAACTTTTGATAAATGACAAGATAACCTATGAGAGAATGGGGTGCTTGTGTGGCTAATGTAAGAACTTAATATTTTTTTTACTATTGATATTAGAGATGTAATCTCCCAAAATACTTGAGAATTCATAAAAAACAATGAGTTTACATGGAACGATTTTTGATATCCGAAGTTATTGGATATAATTGCAGTAGCTACTTCTTAAATATTTTATAATAGATACCTTCATTAATTTAATTTCTCGAAATTCCATGAAATTAAGTGGAATGTGTGGGTGGAGGGGTATTTTTAAAAAAATAATAATTTCAAAAATAATTTAATTCATTTGTGAATAAGTTCTGAAAGCTGCATGAAAATCTAACAATTTTATGTTTTTTACAAGAATTTCCAAATTAATGTTTTTCACCGGAAAAAATGAGTTTCATAATATTCATTATCCATACTAAAAACCGATAAAAAATTGGTCACCCACTAACGAGAAAAAAAAAAAGAACAAAATAAGATTTTCTTAACAAAAGTTTGAGCATGTTAGAAAGGATTAAAAAGTTTTTTTAAATAATTCAAAAAATACTTTGATTTTGTAGGGGCCTTGATTATGTCTATCAATTTGTCCTTGCGTCAAACACAATCAAAATCCCCACAATTTAAAATATCAGAAGGTTGATGGTTGGATGTTGGAAGGTAGAAGAATAAAATATTTCGTTTTGTATCTTAAAGTAAAATTTTATTAACTAAACAGGATAACAAATTTGTAAGAAAAAAGTTCAAAGAAAAATGTACATAGTTAAATATTCCAGAGAAATGGCAGTAATGAGTTAAATGTTTCAGAGAAATGGTAGTAATGAGTTAAATGAATCCAGAGCTTATAGTTGTTAGTAACCGAATGTGTGTATGTAGAAAGATTAAAAGGTTACTAATAAAAAGTATGTGTTCCTTTCCTTTTTTATGGCCGGTGAGAAAATGAAAAGGAAGGTGAAGCAATAAAGGAAAATATACTTATTGGACTTTAGTTTTTAGGAGTCAGTTGAAGTATCTTGTTGTTGTTGGTGGTGTCGTCGTCTTCTTTGTTGACTGTGAGAATGTTGAGGATGGAGAAGAAAAGGTAAAGGAAATAACATGAGTGAAAAAGGAGAACGAACGTGTGATGCGACCTTACGTCCTGGTTAGACTTGAAGTTTCTTTTGTTACATTTTAGTGTGTCGTCTCTCTCTGCTCCCATTTGACTGTCTTTGCTCAGTCAAGAGACGTGAATAAGTAAGGAAATCTAGTCATGTGGTTGGATACAACTGCATCCCCATTTTTTAGGTGTTAAGAAAATTTGACCGGGGTCTTAGTTCAGTTTTCTATTTCCTATCCAATCAGAATCCAGAATCTGGCCAGTCGGTATCAGGTTCTCCAAGCTCTCCCTCATCATTGTGTGTCTCAGGAACTTCAGTTGTCTCTTCCTGATGCTCAGTATTAATTTTCTTTTTGTTGCAATTTTTTCCAACACCTCGTCGTTGCTTGCATGCTCAGTCCACGATATCCGCAGCATCCTTCTGTAGAACCACATTTCAGCTGCTTCCAAGTTTCATGTCGACATGTGAAATTTTCCCAAGTCTGGTTGGGTGTGCAATTTTACTTTTTTGTTTAAGTTAGTTGTTGGATGATATCAAATTTGTATCCTATAATCTTTCTGCTTAATAAACACATAAACAGTTTAATCGAAAAACCTTGTTTTCATTAAGTTTGGGTCCTTTTTTTCTTTATGCTATGCTGTTTTATCAGAAAATTAGTGTAGGTACCTATTTTATAATAAATATAAGATTATTTATTGGAATCATTAATTGATTAGAAACAGGTGAATTATATCTCTAATGACTTTTTAGTCTTGTTTATAGTTAGGGTTCATTTTCATGGTAAAATAAGTTAATGATGTTTTTATTTTTTATGTAACCAACAAAATCTTGTTTACCACACTATCATCATTCAGTCATTGAAAATGGATGATGTGGTTAAAAGTAATAATGCGAAAAAATAAAGATGGACTTTACACTGATTATTCACAATTTTGACATTGGTGTGAAACTTATTTGAAAATTAAAAAAAAAAAGACAAACATTTTCAGTTAAACAAAATCTGTAATATATATATATATGCTGCACAGGGCTCAGTTAGTTGAACGTCTACAGATTTTAGAAGCTGTTTACATCAAGCATCATTGACCAACTTTGTGCAGGCAGAAGGAGAACTTTTTTTGTTTTCTGTGTCTCATGTATTGGTCATGAGTAATTTTTTTTTTTTAATGTGTTATACTCACTAGGGGCTTAATTTCACTGATTTGTTTGTTTTTAGTAATAAATTTATTTTAGTTGAGTCTTCTTTTTGTTATAAAACTGAATGCCACATCTCTGATTTACTGAATAAACTCAAATCTGCGTAGCACACATACAATTCTGGCTTCGAGTTGGATGTCTACATTTTATCTCAGAAACCTATTAAAACAGGCTCCGAGGTTCACTTGCTAAATATTGTTGTTTGATTGGTCCGTAAATGTAAATGTTATGTTGTTGCCTATGTCTGCACATCTGGATCGCTAACTAACACCACAAATTTCTTTTTTTCTTCATACATATGTGTGAAAATATTAATCAGTGAATGAGAACCTTGGAAACATACCAGGAAACAAAACCTGAGATAATATAACAAGCTTATGCAAAATTTGGTTTCGCTATATAAATCGCCGAGAAAGTTGAATTCATCAGAAGGGCTTACAGGATGCTACGCAGCTGGTCGATCAGCAACACCCTTGCCTTACCTTCTCCCCTTCACATCAAGTCCTTACCCCTATTTCTCATACATTATTGGCAAGGAAGAAAGAAGGAACAACCCGTCAATGTCACGATTACTACTATGGAAGGAAATAGAGAAAATCACAGAGCTACTGACTACCCACTTCACTTTTTGTGCGACACATATTTGTTCCCTTTCTTCTTCTCTCAACCTTCCGTCCCCTTCTCTCTAAAAACAACCACTTTGAGAAACCACACACATTCTCATGAACATCACATACAATTACTGACAGCCAGCCTAAAACAAATTATTACTGACATCTGATGCCAACTGGATAAGAATTAAGGACAAGCAAATTCGTAAACCACTCGCCTGTATTTATCCAATAAACAAGATAAATTTACAACTGCCTCTGTCATAATTCTTTTTGCAACCTTACGCTTGTTTATAACATTATTTAATGCAACAGTCTGTTTCATGCTTGAACACAACATTCAAGATGACCTGAAGATTTAATTCCACTTTTATCTATCTCTGATATTGAGCACTTTTGCCCATAGCATACCTTAAAACAATATTTTTATCATTTATATAAATATACTTGCTATATAAAAATATACCTGTTATATCACACACACACACATACGCATATACACACACATACACACACATATGCACACACACACACACATATATATATATTACACACACATTATGCAAACATGCACACTATCAGATTTTATTTTTAGTCAGTTTTTACAATAAACCTTATTATAATAACAACTAATATTAATCTAATAGAAAACTTGTTGACCATCATTAAAATAAATGTATATGAAAATGGAAAAGTGTATTCAAGCAAAGATGATCTCTGAGAAGAATTAAAAGCTGCTGCAAAGTTAAATTCACAATATAAAAGCTAACAAAATGAATAGAAGAAAAGATGAAGATTATAGAATATAAAGAAGTCCATATTGACGTATAGAAAATGCTGCAAGTAAAGTTAAACAGTAAAAAAGTTAACAAAATATGCTATACTGTGTTTATCCAATTTTTTTAGTAATCATTTCTTACAGTGAGAGAAAAGACTGGATACAGTGAGTATTGAAGAAAGGATAAAAGATAAACGCAATTCAAGAGGACAGAAGAAGGCAATTGATGTTACATTAACATTTTTCGAGATTGTAGCTATCAAAAAAAGCAAGTAAATGGAAGTGCAAGAGAAGAAAATATTTGAGTAGAACTGACAGTTACATTTAACTGTTTTAGTGGTAAAAGGGTGGTCAGGGCATCAGGGAAAAAAAGCTTGTCAGAACAATTGCCATGAAAATATTTGTAGAAAAGACAGAGGAAAGCCATATTGCGTCGGTGAGAAAGTGACTGAAGTAGAGATATCAAGTGTCACTGTTTCCCTTTCTGATTATAACTTTTTATACTCCAGTCATCTCCCTTATTTGTATGAGTTCATATTCTTTCTCATTTTCAATTTGTCTTTGCTTTCTATAATAATGATGATTACTACGGTACATTTGGGAATACTTTATTAAATTAATTTTGAGTATATTTTCTGCATGCCTAGCACATCACTCAATAAATCCTGGGCCTAACTAATGAAACAACAACTTTTAGGCAAAATTCAACTTTATTCATCAATATAGTCTCCTTCTAGGGTGATACACTGATTCCAACGCTTCCCTAATAATTCGATGCTTTTTTGTAGAACGGTTTGTCTTTGGCCTCACAATAAGCCTCAGTTTTCAATATCACTTCTTCATTGGAGCCCAATCTCTTTCCCTGGAATATTCTTTTGAGGTCTGCAAACAGCTAGTAGTCACTATGGGCCAGATCTGGAGAATAGGTTGGATACAGAAGCAATTCGGAGTGTAATTCATGTAGTTTTACCATTGTTGTGATCAATTTATTACACGGTGTGTTGTCTTGGTGAAAGATCACTTTTTTCATTTGTGGCCATTTTTTTGCGAGTTCTTCCTTCAAACGCAGCATTAATGCTATATAATATTCGCTATTCAAGTAATTGATGAACAAAATATTTTGCTCGTCCCAAAATATGGAGGCCAAAATCTTGCCTGCTGATGTTTACGTCTTTGGTCGCTTTCGACAACTTTCACCTGCTGCTGTTTACTCAGCTGACCGCCAATATGACTCTGGAGAGATATGGTGGGTCCATGTTTCCTCTATTGTCACATATTTACGCAAAAACTCCTTGTTGCGTTGAAACAGTTGCAAACAACGCTCTGATTTGTCAACGCGTTGTTTTTGATCACTGAGAGCAAATGTTGCACCCATTTTGAACACAGGTTTTCATTGACAAAGTGGTGAATACACTGCCTTCTGATGTGTTCAGCTCCTCTGCTATCTTACGCAACTTCAATTTACAATTGGCCAAAACGAGTTTGTGGATTTTTTTGTTTTTTTTTCCAGGACAACTGCCGGTTTTGGGCGACCTGACCATTGAGCATCAATGGTCAGGTCGCAACCGCGTTTAAAGTCAGCATACCACCTCTTAACAGTTGTTTCCGACGGCGCAGAGTCCGAATAACACTTATTAAGCCATTGCTTTGCTTGAACAGTATTTTCTCCCATCAAAAAGCAATGCTCTATCAACACACGAAATTCAGATTTTTCCATTGTTTTGAAAATTTGTAAACTAATAATCTGATCAGGCCCAAGATTTGTCACATACTATTTGAAGGTGAGTACTTCATAAAAATCGTATGGATATTTTATTTGTGGCGCCATCTGTATTTCAAGCCCGGGACTTATTGAGTGATATTTTCATTTTAGCTATTTATCTAAACAAATCTATTGCTGCATATTATTTTAAAGTCTGAAATAATACAGTATTTTTTTAACTATTAAAAGTTGAAATGTCCAAAGAAAGAAAATAAAAAGTCATTATGCTACCGGTATTGTATGTGTTGCTATAACAACAGGATATCTCATTTTCGCCAATAACAACACTCAGATTTTGACTAGTAAATATCTAAAGTTACGTTATTCTTCTTCTTCTTCTTCTTCTTCTTTTATGTGCCCTATTCTTTCAGGGCGTAGGTGACCATGGCTTTACATGTCACTCTATCCCTGGTGGCTCTTAGCACGCTTTCTCCTGTTACATCACAAAACCCTTGTTCTGTCATCCACCTGATCAAGCTCTTGCAATATGTTATCCCCTGTCTCTTTTTCCCTCTATCTGGCCTGTTAGCATCAGGTTCTCTAAGCCCTCCTTCCTCATTGTATGTCCTAAGAACTTTAGCTGTTTTTTCCTGATGCTCAGTATTAATTTCATTTTCATTTCCATCCTTTCCAAAACCTCATCATATGATATCCGCAGCATCCTTCTGTAGAACCACATTTCAATTGCTTCAAGTTTTTCCTTCATCTTTGATGAGATTGTCCAGCATTCACTGCCATATTGAAGAACTGACATCACATAGCAATCCAGTACTCTTTTCTTTGTTTCTAGCAAAATCTTCCTCTCTCTTAATAGTCTATTCAACTTTGGAAATGCGTCCTTCACCATGCCAATTCGCCTTCGGATCTCTATGTCACACTTTCCGTCTTCTGTTAGAACACATCCCAGATATTTAAATTTTTGTACCTGCATAATTTTAGTATTCCCCACCTGTATTTGACATTTTGGGCTGCTCTTTTTGCTGTTGAGCATGTATTCGTTTTTTTGCACTTTATTTGTAGTCCTTTCTTGTCACTCTCTTCAGCTACCTTCTGTAGGAGGTCTTGTAGTTTCCTTTCCGTGTCTGCTATCAGTAACGTATCATCTGTGTACCTTATGTTGTTCAAATTGTGGGCTCGGATGAAAATCCTGGCATAACATCTAGGTTAGAATAGTCTTGCTGTACGAGTTGAATAGCTCCGATGAAAAGATACATCCTTGTCTTATGCCCCTTTCTATCTTTGTATATCTGCTGAATTTGTTACCTGTCTGTATGCAGGTGGTTTGCTGTGAATAGAGATTCTTGATTACTCTTATGTCTTTCCCAAATATGTCGAGGCTACTGAGCATCTCCATCAATTCTTTGTGGTGTATTTTGTTGAATGCTTTTGCATAATTGATAAAACGTAGGTACAAGTCTTTCTTCATTTGCCCTTTCAGAGAGCATCCTAATCATAAACATGGTGTTCCTTGTTCCAGTGTCTTTGATGAACCTGCACTGTTCTTGTCCTATCTCTGGCCTGATTCTGCTTCTCGCTCTGTTCATCATGATTTGGACGATCAGTTTTGTAACATGGCTCATTAAAACTAAAGCTCTTATATATCACTGTTATTTCCAAGTATTTTCAAATAAACATTCTTTTTTTCCTTTGATTATTTTATAAACTCATGGCATAATGAGAATAGAAATGAATCATCAAATGTGTTCTTTGGACATTCACCAGTTTTTGACTGATACATTAGACAAGTGTTCATTTCTGTGAAAAAATAGAATGGTCTTTATATTTTTAAACAAAATTCAGTGGCTGAAAGAAATGATAGCTCATGCCACTTTTGCTCAGTTTGTTTCCTGCACTATGAGTAACACGGATGATACAATTCACAGCCAACAGTGTAAGCCAGCTGATAAATTGATACATGCTAATCTTAAGGTGATGACGGCTACATACTTTCTTTTCTTTGTCATTAATCTCTACACCTATATAGTATTCCCATCCACTCACTTCTCTTCAATATCAGATCTGTTTTAACTTGAAATTTTCTCATTTTCAGCATTACTGCTCATTTCCAAGCATGCTCATTCACCCAAGCCCATTTATATTTTTTCAATACTCAAAGTGCTAACCTGAGGTTTATACTAGAACTATGTTGTGTGGACCTTATTTATTGTTTAAATGTTTTAACAGGGCAACATAGTTTTAAATTCAGAGTTTTCCTTCTTCTAGACTAGTTACCAGCCACAGCTAGAGCATCAAGTCTACCCTACACATCTCTTTACTACACCTTAATCCTGTTCTCTTCTTTTGCTATCTTAGCCCTGCTGCTAGCAAACAACTTGTTTAGCCAATGTACTTCTCTTTGGCCTTTCTTTCTTTGAAAACTAATGACATTTGTTAATTGGTTGACTACTCTTATTACTGCAGATGAATTGGTGTAAACAAGTTCTGATATCAGCAAATCTCTTCAATGCTCCAGCTAAGTCTTGCATATTACTTTCAATCATTGTCTTTTGTAAAAGAAGGTCAAAGGCACCAGTGCAAAGACAAATGCAACAGACTGAGCTAGAATTTGAACTCAGCTCAGATTCCACACCAATAACTGTTATGCTACCTGCACAAACCTTGGTTACTTCTTCTTCTATGTGCCACATTCCTACAAGACATATCTGATAATGACTCTCCCCAACGTCCTGTTCCTTGCGGCCCCTTTTTTCTTCCACATCGTTCTATCCATTTGCACAAGCTCATCAGGTAGGTGGTTTGCTATCTTCCGCCATCTGCTTTGCTTTTAATGTCCTGTGAGGGTTAAATTTTCCAAGCCCTCTTTCCTCATTGTGTTCAAAGAATTTCAAGTATTTTTTTCTAATTCTGAGTGTAAGAGTTCTTTCTATTACCATTTTCTTTAATACTTTCATGTTGCTTACTCTCTCCATCCATGGAGTTTTTAGTACCTTTCAGTAGAAACACATTTCTGCTGCCTCCGTTTTTTTTATTTTCAACCATAAGGAGATTGTACAGCATTCACTGCCATATAAGAGGATGGATATTGTATAGCAATCCAGTACATTTTTTTTAGTTTCTAATGAAATTTTTGCTGTTTCTCAGCCTCTTTCAAGTTTTTCGGAATGTTTCTTTCTCTAGTACAATATGTGTTCAGATCTTGGTGTTTCATTTTCTATTCTTTGTTAAAATACATTCCAGAGATTTAAACTTCTGCATCTGCTTGATGCTGACATCTCTAATTTTTAATTCGCATTTTGGATTTTTCTCTTGCTGATGACCTCTACTTTCTTTCTCCTTGCAGTTAACTTGCCTTTCTCTTTCCTAAATTAGATTTTCTCATAGACAGTGAGATGATTTGAAAGTTGGAACCTTACAGAAGCCAACAATAGAAGTTATACTAATTAAGAAAATCCTACATTTATTAAATCTTAGTATTGTGCAGGTTGCCACTAAGATATATTCTGAATATAACTTTTTTTTATCTCCCCTACCAAGGAAAGTGGCTGGGGACACTCATTGTAACATTTCCCACTAACAGTTATTGATTGAAAATTAGCAGTTTCATAAGTGATTGTAGACCAGACTCATACTTTGAAAACAGCAATATACAAATTTTGTCTCTATTTAACAAGAATACTAATAATAATGGCTATGATTCAAAGAAATGTTATGAGTTAGCAGAAAATATCTGAATCCACTTGAAGATTTTTTTTTAATGTATCAATGAAGACTAAACACTTCTCATAGAAATTCTAAATTGATCTCATATAGAGTATGCACAATATTCAAAATCACTTCCCTAAGGTGATGTTTTTTTACCTTTTTATCAGTGTTTGAAGGATTTAAACCAAATTTCATGTTTTGCTAAAACTCATCTTAGTTTTCTATATACATCAAATTATTACGCCATTTTGCTGTTCTCAAAATTTGACAACTTTTAGATAAATCATATTTGTGAGAATGCAATTTCAAAAACAATGTTGATTGAATGACTTCGTACTGAAGAAATTAAAATAAATTTAAATTTATATTGCTAGATTTTTTTTTTTTTAAATTATATTTTCTCCAAAAATTTCTATTCTCAGCAGAAACTTACTCAATTGATGTTTTTCCTTAAAAGTAAAGTAAAGAAAAAAAAAAAAAAAAAAAAAAAAAAAAACAAGACTCCTTTGGTGGTAAATAGATTTATTTAAAATTCAGTTTTCCAATTTTCATTCTTCGTGTGTTCAGTTCACAAAGCGAGTTGGATTCAAATTTCATCTAATCGTTGACATTTTCTTTTTACCATGTTAATTATTTCCAGCTCAAGGGAAGTAACTTTGATTGAACTTTTAAAAGGGACCCTTGTGAGAAAGCTATTTTAAAGTTCTCCTTTCATAGGAAAGAATAAGAAAATTAAAAGCTAAATGATTAATGACGATTTTAATTATCCTTAGAGGAAATAATATTGATACGTTATGCCAGACTAAATAAAACTTAGTAAATATGCTTGGCATGAATGGACACATAAGTGAAAAATTACTTGGAATTTTCAAAATTTGTACCAAATTCAGAACACATGGAAATCAGACTAAAATAAACCAATATTTCAAAATTATTAGTGTTCTAATTATGCTGATAAGCTAGATCCATAGAAATTCTAAATACATCTTTATAATTTATGAATCAAAATAATTCAGCTATTTTAATAACACACAAAAAGTGAGTCATAATAATGAAAAACAGCACAAACACTAGCATAAAAGTAGAGTTGAGAATTTTTTTACTGCAACAATTCTATTATTTGGCCAATTTATTTGAAGATTGGATTATTATAAATTTACACACAAAGAAAAAAAAAACAATAAAATAAAACATTTCTTATTAATAAGACATCATTTAATCATTAAATTTTTCATAATTGAACAATTCCTCAATATGGGAAATGATAAAACAAAAAATTTACAAACAGAAATTATCTTTAATTGGACCTAATAGATACTTAATCTTCAGAAAAATACTATTGATCAGTTTTTATAGACTTCATAGCTTCAAAAGAAAATGAAAATGGTAGCTTCACATTTAGAAAGAGAGACTGAATTAGATTAGGTGGTACTTTGAGTTTCAGTTGAAGAGAATAGTGCTCACACTGAGAGGTTGTAAAGGGTTCAGCCTTGTATTGATTTACTGGGCAATTAGTTCGCCCCATACAGACACAGCTTGTTTGATAATTATTATTCTTTAAATAAGTTTCAAAACATTGGTAACCATCTCTCCAATTCCATCAAAAATTTCATGAACCCCAGTTTCACACATGAATGCAGGAGCAGTTACAATTTTGTTGTTGGTATCTACATGGGCCTCGTAAAAAACAAATCAGTTAAGGTAAAATAACAGAAATTCAAATAAAATTGTTGTAAACTCAGCAAAATTATATAAAATGCACTACAAACAAATTTTCTTTTGAAATAATTTGCTAAGATTTTGAACAGTGCATATGAATTCTAATAACAATTCATGCTTTGAGTAAAATGACTCTTAGAATCATATTTAAGATAACTATTTTTAATGTTGAAAATAAAAAATAAAAAAATAAATGTCCATAAAGTACTTTTTTTCTTCATAATAAAACTCAAAATCTTTTGTTTTGTGGGGAAAAAAAAGAAAAAAAGTTGTTTGTGTTTTGGTTAACTCTCTCATACATGCTAAAATTAACCTATTTTTACAGTACATCATAATCAACTAACAAAGATGTGCAATGCCAGTCTTAGAGATAGAAAATCATCAGAGAAGTTAAAAAAATAGGCTGCTGGGTATTGCTAACAGATGCTATGCGTCAAGCAAGACTTAGATGGTTTGGACATCTTGAGAGAATAGACATAGTAAACCCAGTTAGCAATTACAGGTTTATTGAGGTCAATGGTCAAAGAAGAATATGTAAACCATGTAAAACATGGAGCCAGCCTATTAATAACAATTTGAGATTACAGCCAGGCCTTATACAGAAGCAGGCAACCTGGAAAAGAACCATCAAGAAAACCCCATCCAACCCATGATGATGATGTTATTTATCATCATCATTGTTTAATGTATGTTTCCATGCTAAATGAAACATGACAATACTTTCCAAGTTATTATAAATATGAAAACCTAAAAACTGATATTCATATACTAATAATATATATGTAATAGTGGGAATCAGTTGATTCAGTAATGATTAAAAAATAATTGTCTAACATATACATGCTATTATTTATATGACAACATTAACAGATTGTTATAGAACTTAAAATACAGTTCTTTAAGCATTAAGTGTAACAAAATCTTTCTGATCTCTAAATTTAAAGATATTTCTTTAATAAATCAAATACAAGTCAATTTTCTACAACAGTGTAAAGATAATTTTCTAATTGGGGAAAAATGTTTAACCCATAAAATCTCCAAATTTATACAAAACCTTATTTAAAATTGACTTTGGTTTGGCTTGTTGTATGGCATATCAACCCCAATTGATTATTTTATGCTGATAAGAGTTTTACAATAGATTTGTATGAATAGAATATATATTCTTTGTAAGAAATTGCTTTGTAAATCAAATTTTAGATCATATTTTATTAATGCATTTTTGTAAAGAGAACTTTGACAAGAGTCAAATGTGTTGCTGGTAATATGATTTTCTTCAAAAAGGTAATACTGAAAATTTTTTTTCTCTCACAAAAATGTTTTTCTGGTAATATATTTTCTTGTAGAGGGCAACCACTTTTAGATATGATTGTGTTTTTCATATTTACATTTTCAAATAGATCAAGCATGCTATCAGTATTATAAAGTTATTGTCTAGAAAGAGCTCGTTCTGGACACTGTCAACATATGTTTAATCAATAATACTTTTTTTTTTTTACATGCTTGGCACACCAGCTGAACTTCATTAGTAAGTAAGAAAGAATGTGTCATTCTCGTATGATCTATGCACAAGCAGGCTATTACAACTTCTTTTTGAGACTTCCTGAAAGATGTATAACTTACTCCAAACTTGGGCTGGATTGCATGGAGTTTATTATGTGGATAATAATCCCAGTACTTCTTCCATTGTTTGAAAATGTATTTCCTCCTAAAAATCTGTTTATGAGACCTTTATCCCTGTATCCACATTCATGTCCAAATGCAAATTTGGCTGCCAAGTCTGCTTTAGAACTACCTTTTATTTCATTGTGGCTAGGGATCCAACATAATACCCCATTTCTCTTTTGTTTAATGCGATAATAATTTAGTGATCATTAGATTTGTTCCCCTCCAAGGCTGATAGGATGGAGAGTGAGTCTAAAAAAATTAAGAAGTTCTTTAGTTTGCTCTCAGTGATGATGTCTAGAGCCAACTCAATGGCCTAAGCCTCTGCAGTGAATATCAAACTTCCCCTTGGGAGACATTTCTTTTTGGTAATTTTTTTGACTGACTGCTGCACATCCTATTTTGTCCCCATTTTTAAACCGTCTGTATATATTTTTGTGTAGTTGTGGAAGTTTTCCAGTATTTTCTGGAATGTGTCTACAAATGTGAGAGGGTGGTGTTTTTTCTCTGGAAAAAAAAAAACGCATTTCCAGGATAACTTGAGGATGTTTAATCAACCAGGGTGGAATTCTGCATACTGTTGTTTCTTGGATATTTGATAGCCTACCATTGGGACCTGTCAAGAGGGAAATCCAATTGCTTTAACATGTCAGACCAGCATACTCGCACTTGTGAGAGACCTGGAGCACCCGTCACCACATTTGTTGCATTACCCAAAATTTTAGTGAATAACCAGAATAGTTAACAGCCATGTCTAAGTCTAAATGTCTCTACAAGCCAACTGACCCTTAGCCAGCACCTCCTAAAGCCTATATATTAGGTTGTTATTTATCCACCAGTTTATTTAGGTAGTTTCCATAAAGTATTCAATTTGCTATCTTTATAGGTGTTAGGAACTAGCCAATTGATCAGATTGAGCCTCTCCGACCGCCTGTCTAGTCCAGGTAAGAGTCAAAGTGGTAATTTGGGAACTGGAAGTACTAACCCTGACCGCCTTAAACCCACAACTACCAGGATCCCGTCCCCAGACATCACGGGTCACCACCCATGGCTAACAGGGGGGTACCTCTCTGCAGAGGTGTAGTTGGTGTATTCTGAAGCCCCAGCTGACAGGGTGATTGACTTTGGTATTTAAGCAACAGAAACAGAACATTTGTATATTTAAAAATGGATTGTTTAGCTACTATTTAGAATAAAATACAAGCATTAATAACAAATATCTATCTAACCAGTCTGTGATAATGGTATTAACAAACTTAAACATTACTTGTTTCTACAATAACTGAATGAAGTCAACTTTTTTTTTAAGAAACACAAAGGATATTGTCACAGCTTTTTTCACATGTTTGGCTCCAAGCTTTTCAATGGCTCCAGCTGTTCCAGCATAAGGCCATTTGCCACCTTCTTCTTCATCTGACCCAACTGTAACTTCACAACCTGGAATAACTTTGGCTGCCAGTACAGGAGCAATACAGCAAAGACTAAAGGAAAAGAAAAAAATATAATTTCAGTTTATTAATGATAACATAACTTCACTTTTATTATGATAATCAAATTCATATTGCTGAAATTTTAACAACAGTTAACTTTTAAAAAGTTACAAAGAATTATAAAAGAAATTCTGGTCTATATGCAATTCAAAATGACAGAAGTATTCATATTTACGTAGGCTTGTGACAGCAGGCAAGATTCTCTAATATATTCTTGATCACTTTGAACTGAAAGTCACTAAGTTATATTCAAAATTAAGAAAAATAAAATGTAATGATAGGTTTTTAGTGAGAAATTATTTTTTTCAAAGTTTCTTATATAATTATCTTGCAATAGGAAAATATTAATTTATATCTCTTACCCAACTGGTTTCTTGGCTTCGTGGAATTCTTTTAAAACCCGTTCCACATCAGGGATAACTTTTAGGTCTGCTCCTTCAGATGCAAATGAAGATCTGAAAAAAACAAAATGTAGAAAAATAACCTTGTAAGATTATCTAATTGTAAGAATACAGAAATATTTGATTAGAGGCACAAAAAATCTGTATCCCTTAATTTTTATTTACACCACTAAAAATAAAAACTTTTTCGAGATGAACAATTTGGTACTGATATTTTTTTATTTACAGATATTGGTTATAAAAAGAACTTTAGAATATAGAAAATAAAAATGAAAGCCAATAAAGACAAGTATCAATATTTGACTTTCAGACTTAAGCTCTGCTTTTCAAATCTAGTACAGTTACCTGACTTGTAATACAAGCAAAGTTAGCAGATTGTTCTTGGTTTAATTTTATTAGATATTTTAACATATGTTTATAAAATATAATAAATGATAAAAATTATCTCAGACAACAACTTAGAATTTACTTGTGAAGAAAAATAATTATTACTAACAAGTTTTTTGCAGCACCAAATCCACCTGGGAAAATAACAGCATCAAATCCATTTGCTTGAAGGCCAGAGAGTGCTTCAATTTTCCCTCGAGCAATTCGAGCAGACTCAATCAGCACATTCCTTGAAGGAAAAAAAAAAAAAAAGAAAAAAAGTGTTTATAAATTACCCTGATTGACAATGAGCATTACTGTTCATTCTGCTTCTAACACGTATTTGTTTTTTATAATATAGAAACAAAATTAATTAGTTTATTTTAGTTCTCACATTCTTATTTTTTTCTTACTTATTTGTTATTTCTATTTGAAGATATTACTTGAAAATCAAGCTGTAGTATTTTTTTTAATCATTTGTAAAGAATCAAGAAAAAACATGTACATTTGTACTAAAAAGATTTTGTGACATTCTTTAATATTTGTCATTATCTCTTTTCAAGATGGTAAATCTGCCACAAAATCATTGCAGAGTTGAAAGATGTACACATTTATTAATTTAATATTTTGAAACACATTCATTGCTTTTACAGCAATTTTATGTTTCCAGTTAATTGAAATAGATTTTTGTTATTTACATCTTTAAGATATTTTCTCAGCATAAATATAAATATAGTAAATAAACATTTCTTTGCTGTATTATTGAAATGTGAAGGAAGCTTTCAGCTCTTTTGAAACTGGAATGTTACTAAATAAAATATCAGCTCGAATGTTTTACATAATGTTAGAGATTGTCTTCATCTGATCAGTGGGAGATTATATTAAAACTGACATGGGAAAGATAAAAACACTGAGCAAACCAGCCCTGAGAAATAAAAAGGAAAGATAATTGTCACAGACAGAAACAATGATACATTCATTTGGTGGAAGGGACGGAGAGAGAGAGAACTAAACTTGTAACCGATACAGCTTACTTTTCACTTTGCACTATTGCTTGATATTTTGAAAGTAATTGGTTTCTATTTTGAGAGGTTTTTCAGAACATTTTCTTGCCTTGTTTCCAAAAGAAACCCATAACAGGTTTACATGTTTTTCACTCGCAGGCCTTTGACAATTGTTTCTAAGTTGAAAATCAACCTCCTGTAAACTCAGCACTGATTGTTGCAGTTAACACATGGTTATGCAATACAAACATACACAAAATACATATACAAGTTACCTGTTTGGCTCCATTGGTTCTCCTTTCGTATGGTTAATAGTGTGCATTTGATCAATGTTAGGAGCAAACATAGATACTTGGGCCTGGTTACGGCTCAGATGCACAAGGACACTGAGGAAAAGTAAATTAAAAGTTTACAAAAATAAAAAATGAAAGTTAAAATAAAAAAAAAAAAAGAAAAGAATTCTGGTTTCAGGTAGCAACTCAAAACAAAGTGATTAAATAAACTTATTTTAATTTCATGAAATTACACAATTAAAAAGGAAGATGACTACAGAAAAATTTTTGAAAAGAACCAGAAAATTTATCATCAAGATTATGAAAATGTGGTGCTACGGAAAAGTTTGTTTTTTGGTAGATTATAAAAAAACATCTTTATTAAATCTGAACTTCAACTAGAATATGATACTTGCATTTTGTGATTCTAAATACAAGTATACCTCACCTTACGTTGGTAATTTTTTCAAGGAAAAACAATTTAAGTTGACAAACGTCTCAAGTCAAATTTACTTGTCACTACACTAAACCACAAATAACCATGCCCAGTTATGTATTTTATTTAGAAATGTATTTTTAATAATATATGTTCAATAAGAATCTATTTTAAGCTTACAAACAAATATGTTTTAGTTTTTTATATAGCACAGAAAAAAAGTAATCTAAATTTATGAATACATGTACGTACATACTTGTAAATGTAGATGTTTACAATTTAGTGATCTTTACATTGCAGACTCTTTATTTGCGAATCTGGCTTGCTCTAAGACATTATAAAATAAAATAATTATGTAAGGCCAAATAACAAATACGGTTATTAAAATTATTTTGCAATGGTAAAAAATAAACTAATTTTTGTTAAATTTGCCAATAACTACCTTCGGTTTGTTTATTTAAATAGATGGCCGTGTGTAATATAATAATCTGGCCCCACCCGAAGAAGGCGATGAAGCGTGGGTGTTTCCGGTCATTGAAAGGAACGGATGTTTGTTTGACCCTATTTCCGACAGATGCGGAAGTGACTCTGAGAAATTACGTAGGCGTCGAGTAGGCGTCGCGAATCGAGGCAAAACTTGGAAGATATATAAAGGCCTCGAAACAAGAAGTCACAGACGAGTCTCCAGAAGTCGACAGTAGAAGAGAAGTCGAGTCCCAGTCAGCCTCGACAGGAGTCAGGCTCGACAGGCAGTCTAGGCAGAGAGCCAGACAAGACCAGAAGTCTCGAGAAGTCGAAGAAGAAGCTAGACGAGCTAAGCAGAGAGGCCAGCTCCCGTCGAACCCCATTAGAAGCGCTCTCAATTCTCTGCCCTTGTGCCACACGGTCCATCGTTCATCAATAAAAATATAAGTCATATATTTTTATATACACCCGTGTTTGTTATTTGTCGCTATATAACACGTGTATCGTCAGACTTCAATATTTGTGGCAGAAAGACAAAGTCAAATAAAATGATTTAAATTTTATTTTTCTATATTTTTTTTTTTGACAAACAATGTATAATCAAGAACAACTTGAAACGATGTAAACCTGAGGTATACCTGTATTAAAAAAAAATATTTGTAAAAAAAACAAAAAAATCCACAGAAAGTTACTATTTGAGGTTTTTAGGAGGCTTCAAAAATATTAAATGGGCATGTGTGTGTGTAAATGATATATAAAAAAAAAAGATAAAAATAAACATTAACTTATTATCAATGATTTGTCAAAGTGAAGAATAATTTATATAAATTAAAATTCTGTTGCTTTAACATAAGATTTTAAAATCTTTATTCATCCAAGCACTCAATTTACAGATCTGCTAAATTTTTTTGTAGCTCACACAACCGGACTTCATTGAAAACAAGGCAAATTGCCAGTAGGAAGTATTTTGCATATGTCCTTACTTTAGCTTTAACCCTAACACTTAATAAAATTCATGTCAAGAGATCGACTTGGCCACAAGTCACATAATTTTTTTTATTGAATCTACAATGTTCAAGTCTTCTGTTGTATGACAAATCTCCATCTACCCTGACCTCAAACAAACTATACAGTTTTGGTTTAAATAACTGTTAGTGAATATTAAGTTCTCTTACAAAAAGAAGACATTTTATCTGAAGTAATATTTAATAATTAACTCAAAAGCTGTAATTAAATAGCTCCATGAAAAAAAAAAAAAACACGTTCAGGAGTGGACTACAGATGTTTTAAACAAAATTCTTTGCTTGTCAATTTCCAGATCCATACAAAAACTGAAATGAGGAATCAACTGAAAAAAAAAAAGGACACTGAACTTTTAACTCAAAGTGTTTGTCCACTGTCTCAATTGTATACCATTTTCTCTACTTAATGCTGGTGGGTTCAAGTGATTTTCAGTCCACTTTGCAAGGGAGTTTTTTTTAGTCTCCTTATTATATAATGAGGATGTGTGTTGTGGTACAGTGGATATCGGCTCGGAATGAGAAACCGGGGAGCCGAGTTCGAATTCCAGTTGAATCCATTGTATTCACTTACGCACAAATACCCTTAGGAAAGGTATTAATCCATCTCTTCCTTCCAGTTATGGGTTAAATAGCAGGACAGATTGGGTTCTATAGCCTTGGTTGGCAACTAGTCTACCGCAGAAAGCAATGGCAATCTACTGCGAGATAATCTTCTGCTCAGTCAGTCATGTCTCTTTCGAGACATGATCGCCCAAGCGTGTATCACGTATAGCACTTAACTGACTGATTATATAATGACATTGTTCTAAAGACTCTGAGACATGGTGGCTTCCTTTCTTTCATTCAGGAATTGTATAATCACAGATGAAAGTGGAATTTCCAATTTCAATTTTGATTATTAATTGCCAATGCATCCTTTTTTTGAAACCTTAAAATTTTTATGTTCCTGAGTACAAGGTATTATGAACTGATTGGATTTCATACACAAATTGAGTAATTTTCATTTATTAAATGTAAAACTTAGTAAATTCCAACAATCCATTCATGTGCCTGTATTTTAATAAGCAAGAGCAATATGTACAGAGATTGGTTACCTAACATATTAATATAAATACAGATCATAATTCATATAATGTTAATAACAAACAAAAACGATCTTTATATTCTTTCTGACTCTTCATAGAGAAGAATATGTTTTTTTCTAGGGAATGGCAACATAGAAATTATGATACTTACGCTGATGCCTCATGGATTTCACTTCCATCATAGACACCACAACCTGATAAAACCTAGAGAAAACAATTTTAACAAAATGGTCCATTTCAAAGAAAAAGCAAAGTAGAAGTTCAATATAACTTTATCATTACTTTTATTTTCTTAATTTTGATACTTTTTCAGATTTAACGTCTTCCTTCTTATTAATTAGGAAGCTTTTGACCAGAACACCATTCAGTTTTCTTTAGCTACATACCACACCTAGGCTATGACTGATACTTGAAGGCTTGAGAGGGAATTAACAAATATATAACAAAAAACAACAAAAGATGAGGATGCTGCTATAAAAATCAATAAATGATTGCCAATAGTGCATCTCAAAATTTAAGATAAAGCTTTCTTTGTCATAACAAATCTTCTGTATGAATCACGAAAAGGACATAAATAATTTACATCTAAATTTAAAAAATGACGCACTATCATTATTTAGAGTCAGATTAATATCCTCATTTATGTAACGATTATCATAAAGATTTGGCTATTGTGTGCTCCAATTTTAATGTGTCAAGTAACCTTCAGGTAATTTTGAATTGAACCTTCTCATTCACAGAATTACATTCCATTCTTCAAATCTAGAAATGGGTTCTTTTTAGTAATGCTCAGTTATTGCTTGCCCTGTTTTCACCAAGTCCATGTTCATATTATTTGGCATATGGATCGAACTTGATTACTATGTCTTCTACTTGTATGAGCTATGTCCCTTCAGGATGTAGGCAATCATGGCTTTCCACGTCTCCCTATCCCTGGTGGCTCTTAACACACTTTCTTCTGTTACCCCACTTAAACACCACCCTGCCATCCACCTGATCAGGCCTATCAAATATGTTACCCACTGCTTCCCCATCTTTCTTTCCATCTGACCTGAGAGTATCAGATTCTATAAGCCGTCCTTCCTCATCACATGTCCCAGGAACTTTAGCTGTCTTTTCTTGATGCTCAGTATTAATTTCCTTTTCATTTCCAGATTACTATGTCACCAAATTCAAATAAATTGTCACAAGATAATAGCTTAGTAAATTAAAGCATTGGTGTGTAAATTGTTCTCATTTCGTTGTCCATGCCAAGGGATATTTTGTTCTTTTTAGTATTGCTCCGTTCATGCCAAAACACTGAATGTAGCAATAAATGAACAGTACTAAGAAGAAGACAAGATGAAATATCCCTAGATATGGACTGTAGCCAATAGGATAATCTATTCCTGTAAAGTAAAGGATTCGGCTCTAAATTCTCTGAAAGTTACTTGGAACAACAGGCACCTGAATGCTAATGGCTAAAACATTGCGATAATAGGAACAACAATGAAGGTATTAGCTTGAATGCTAATAAGGTTCCTTTTGCAGTTTTGTATATGCTATAAATTCAGTCTACATAAAATATGTAGTTTTCTGAAAAAATCAGTTGCTTCACCGAAAGAAAATATTGACAAGTTCATTTACAGTTTCTTTATTCAGAGAAAATTGAAATTAATAAATTTTTCTTTCAACAAATTTCTATTTTTTTTTCCAAATGTTATTAGAGCCTTTCTATTTCTTTTCAGTATCTGAATTATTATTTGCCCACTGGGTTTTGATTTTAAAGAAATTAATTATTATATCTTCAAATAGAAAATTTTCAAAAAAAGAATTTGCTATAAGTAGAAGAAATATTTGTGTATTTTTGGCATACAGAATATATTCCCTTTCCTTAAAAGGATTTAAAATATTTCAGCAGATCAACAAGTCTGACAGCTGAATTTTGATGGAAAATCTTCATTTCACAAAGTTCATTCTGTGACTATTAGAAAAGTGTTGAGTACATTAACAAGGAATGAGATTATGTTGAAAGTTTTGTTTGTAATAATTGTTTTTTTTAGGCTACAGACTTATTAACTTACTAATGTATACTGGAATAAATACCAGACATTTAGGTAGGTTTAGGGAGTCAGATTACCTCTTCATTGTTTTTACTAAATTTAAAGATTAATAGAAAATCAAAATAACCAGACCAGAATTTTGAACCCAGTTTATGCAAAGATTTAAAATATTTATTTACAAGACAGACAGGCTTTTTTTTCTCATTCCTTTGCTTGCTATTTGCTCTTGTACCAGACAAAGCTAAATAAATGTCCCTAATAAGTAAAGAGAAAAAGAGAGATACAATTAAGTTTATTTTTTTTAAGAAAAAAGTAAAGACTGTTCTCATATGAAGTAATGAAGTATTTAAATCTAATTTATAAATCTTATTTTTTAACCTGTAACACTTGACTTAGATGTCCTTAAAATTTTAATCTATTACAATGTTGGGGGTGCAAAATGAGAAGTCACATAAATTGAAGGGCAGAAAACAACTTTCTTTTTAGAAGATCAGTTGATAGCAAAATGTCATAAACTGGAAAATTACTTTGATGCAACAAAAGAAAAAAAATGTAATTCTAATTACTTCAGCAATTTATCATTTATTAAGTAGGTAGCTTCAAATATTTGCTTCAAAAGAATGATACATGAAGAAATGTCCAAAACAACATTTTATTGTCAAAATCAGTTATTATTATGAAGGAAATACAAAAAGAAATTACAAAAACACAAGGATTTTTTATGTAAATTTAATAGGGATTTTATTTTTCTATTCTTTATAGATCATTGGAAATTTAGTGGGATGAAAACAAGACATTAGATTTGAACAAAATTTGAGTCTTTTGGAAAATCTTGCAAAAATCAGAAAAATGTCAGATTCTAATGAAATTTTCTAGAAATGAACTTTTTTTTAATAAAAATGGAGGATTTAAAGGATCAAAATTCTTTGGTCAAACAGGATGCACAGTTGCAGAAAATATGAATCATAAAATAAAAAATGCAATAAAATCAAGATGCTTTTTATCCCGAACGTCTTATTTCTTTTATTCATAAAAGCAATACTTTTATGAATATATATTATAAACACTACTTTCCTAAGAATTTCGCTGAATAATACATTTTCAAAAGTATTGTTTACATTATATTTTTTTAATTGGAATAATTAATAAACTTTTAAATTCTATATTAAATTAACATTAAATTATTAATAAAGCAACCAAGTTATATTGTTAATAAATTAAAACTATTTACTAATCATAAATGGAAAAGCTCACTATGATTCAAAGACCTTCACTATTTTAAAAAGAATTCTGAATCCTTTTTTTGTGTGTGTATCTGTGGAATATATATATTGTCAATTTTTATAAATTATAGATACCATAAAAATAGGTACTGTCAAAGAAATCCAATACTCGAGATTTAAAATGAATTTATTAAAAATGAAAAATCTTTCCTTAAGCTTTTATTTTAGTTTTAATTTCAAGCTAATAGATTAAATTTAATATTTCCAATAAACACAATACTTTGCTGTATTTCACTAATTTAAATTGACTGAAAGGAGTTTTTGTTTTAAAATTGCTGAGTTTTGAGTTTGAATTTTTAGCTATTTTTTATCTTCCAAAAATAAAATATACTTTTCTGAAACTTTATTTGAGGAATATTAGCTGATTTAAAATTTAATTAACTTGATTTGAAACAAATATTACTTCAGCCTTTACTTTTCCAGGGCATTTTTGGTTGCGGAAATCACATGTCCTGCACATCACATAAGATGCATAGGACAGACAAAGGGTTAAAGTTTAAATTATGACAGAAATGCATTTTAACACCCTGCTTGCTGTTTAAGGTGATGACAGCTTTAATGATAAATGGAAATTTATGTAATATTTTTCTATGGTGGATATATCTGTAAAAAATAATTGAGGAATATAATGTGAACACAGCTTTTATATAATTTTTAAATACTCAGTAATCTTAATAATTTAGGAAAATATTCTTCATAATCTAATTTTTTTTATTTAATTTTAGATACTTTGGCTTTAAATTTACTATAGTTATTGCTTTTATTTTCTAATATGATGTATGAACATTCGTATCTACAAAAATCAGCACATTTATAAACATAAAAAAAGAAAAAGAAAATTTTTTAAAATATTGGTGTTTAATGAAGTGTACTAAGCTTTTCAATTTATATTAAATATAGTTTTAACTTAATGACAATATTACTTAAACTGCACAAAGCAATACAGAAATTTAAAAAAAAATGAAAAACTTTATGAATTATTCTAATTGAACAATGAAAACAATTCTTTGTAAAAATTCATTATTTATCAAAAACAATTTTTTTTTATTAAAGACAATAGTGTTCATAATTCATAAAAGCAATTAAAAGTTTTTTAATGTCTTAGTTTTATGAATTTTTTTATTTTACAATTCAGAGCAGATTTTCACTAACTGGTGTTCTTGTTTTACAAAAGAATTAATAAATAAATTCTCCAAGGTGTTCTGCTTTTAACTAATTAGTAGTGAAACAGAGGGAGAACAGCCGCCTTGGGACACAAAATCACTCGGTGGTTGGCAAATTCATTACCAGGAATGAGTGTGAATTGCAAGTGAAATGTGCCACTTCCAATATTTTCATAAATAAAATAAAATGTGAAAATCTTACCAAACTAACTAGATCTAATATAATCAAACTTATTTAGATGTGGTGAAAAATTAAGACGAAGTTAGGTTAGGGTAGGCTAAGTTTTAATTCAAAAAGTGGTGAAAGAGGGCCTAAAATTTGCTCATTTTTATTTACCATATCCTTTTTGTGACTACTTGTAGATACTTATTAATGGCATAACATGAATTATTCTACCATGGAAGGCAAAGAAAACAGTTTTATTGGATGCTTCTGATCAGCTTTCATTTTTGTTTTGTTGCCAATCTGATGAACATGCACAATATGGTGAAATGAAATATGTAGTATTAACCAAGGTGTAGGTTGCTTAAATTTTGATATAAATAAATTTTTTCTGACAGATGGTTTTCTTTCAAACTGCATAGAAAAAAATCTACACAATTTTTTTTTTAAAATTACTTATCAATCATTTTTAGTGCAATTTTCAAACTCATTCCATTGCTGTTAAGAGTCATTTTTATTAAATAAATACATATTTGTAGAATTGAAAAATGTTTTTTAAAAATGCCTAAAAATTATACACTGAAATTAATTTTTCTTTTAATTATGATTAGCTTTTGAGGCTATGGTCTTTAAGTAAGACTGAAGTTTAATTTCAAAGAAGGTATATTATTTAAAATGAATTTTTCGTTCTTTTTTTTTCGGAAATCTGTAGCAGTAGTGTGATACCTCTTGGAATTTATTTTTACATATTATCCCAGTTTTTAATTCTTTTTTAATTATTTATTAAATTTTTGTATGCAGTTTTTATTACTTATGGAATTATTTGCACTTTTAAATAAAAAGGGAAGATGCATTGTCAGGAACTGTTTTGTAAGCAGAACAACCCTTTAAAACACATGGCTTTTTTTTACTGATAATATCGTGCCTGGATGCCTTTATTGTTTATTAACCTTTTTTCAACAAGTATCTTTAAAAAAAAATCATCTGTGTAGTATTAGGAAAAAAATGAAAACAGAAACAAAAGGAACAGTTTTACTTAGCATCAGAAAGAGACAAATGAAATTTCTAGAGCACATAAGGAGGAAAGAAGGCCTTAGAATGTTTGACACTTATACATACTAACTTTTTGAGTGATTTATTGAAAGTCTTTTCAATAAATCACTCAAGTTTTGTATTGATAGATCCATCAGTATGCATGAATTTGTTAAGGTTTCTGCTAAAGGTGGCAAAGATTCCAATTTAAATCAATCTAAATTAATTTTGTTCATGGGGAATATTAAATTTATTTTTGAATTAAAACTAAAAGTAAAACTATTTACACTATTCAGTTGTCATATTCATGACGCTTGTACTCTCCGGCCTTCATCAAGTGATATACGTTGGAATTTCAAACAAAACCCTTCATCTTTTAGTCCACCAAGGTAAATTGTTCTAGTTCCACATGTCATGCCTTTCCTGACTATTGATTTCAGTTACTCGTCATGAATATGACAAAAAAAAAAAAAAAGACGAGGACAACAGTCCAAATAAAACAAATAACCTCATTTCAGAAATTTAGACAGAACTAAAACTACAAGAAAGTTTATTTTTATTGTATTTTAAAATCTGGTATATATCTTTCTTTTTTGTGGGGAGTTACCTACTTTTTTTTTTAAAGTAAATGAAATTTTTAAAAAAATCTATAACAACATTTACTTTTCAAATTACATTATTTTTTTTTTCCACGGTTGTCTCTAATCCAACAAAAAGTAAACAATCGGTATGAAGTGAAAGAATTTAAAACTTTTTTTAGAACTATAAAGTAAGCAGCTATAAGCTTTTAACAAGGGGATCCTAAAGGATCATCCATTTGTTGCAAAAAAAAAACCTTGCAAACAAAATGATGGCATTTTTTTATACAATTTGACCTGAATGTGTACGAGGGAAAACAAAATATTTTTACTTTATTAGTTCAAACAATTTTAACCTTACGTGCTGAACAATGCACTTTAAAATATTACACGAGAAGGTTAACCAACATAGGGTCATTTATATAACTTTCTTATCAGTTCATCTTTTCAATGCTAGAGTCGAATGCAATACGAAAAATGTTGTCAGAACATTTTTAATTTTTCAAACAATTATAATTATTTGTACATTTTTGAACGAATCAGCGTAAATTCTTTTTTTATCCAATTTTTACAAAGATTTGATAATTCTACTAAACAATCGATAAATAAATGTAAATTTAAATTTTAATGTTCGCAAATTTCGAGGTGCTTTAAAGAAAAAAAAGTACTTGATTGCTAACGGACAAATTAAGTTTTTTTCGATTTTACTTAAAGTGCTTTTTATTTCTTTTTTAAATCACGTTTGTTTTTTTATCAGCTTCATCGCTAATGAACGAAATGCTATCTTCTTTTAGCCCCGAATTTGTTCTTTCACTACGCGACGTATCAACCTTAGTATTTCAATTTAAATGTGGGAAACAAAACTTTAAAATTTATTTTCTAACATTTCAAAGTAAAAAAATAAATCAAAAATTAAAGATGAAAAAAAAGGGTCATGAAAAGTACTACTTAAGTTTCGCTTCATCAATTTGAGAATTATCAAAGAAAAAAAAAAAGAAGATAAATGATTGAAAATTATAAATTTTTACTCTTTTTACTGAAAAGTCGTGTCCCAACATTAAAAACAAATTTAATTATTTTCAAAACTCAAAAAAGGTATAAAAAATTTGTTTAATTGAATTCTTTTAATCTTTGGGCAACTAAAATAACTTACACCTCATGTAACAGAATAATATTAAGAATCTTTTTATGGAACTGTCAATTCAGTCTTTATTTATATGTAGAACTTACCACAGCAACTTTAGCATTCATTGGGACTGATGTGTGCAATGCGTTGCGTAGAATATGTTGGGAACCGGCGTAAATTGCCCGACCAGTCGTTGCTGTAAAGGACAACATGGCGACTGCTGCTGATGTTCAACAGCCTTTCTTCATAGAATATTTGGGAGAACAAAAAGGAAGCAAAAATTATTTCAATAACTTTAAAGTCACAGCTCATAAAAAAATAACCTGTACTGTTTACCTTAAATTTTTTTTTATTAGTACAGACAGATTTCTCCTTTATGATTTTTTTTCGTAGAAAAGAAGAAAAAAATTTACTTTAAAAAAATTGATTCCAACGAGTAAAAATGTATTTACCTCCCTTGCATTAGGGAGCCTCGGCGTGATGTGATGGTTAGAAAGCATGTCGTGTTTGACCGATCAGTGAGTTTGATCCTTGCTAGGTGCCCCATACTTTTCGCTCCAGTGTGGAGAACAGGGTAAATAAATTACCTTCCTTGCATTAACAATGCAATGATAAATCACAACCAGAAGGCTCCCTTTTTAATAATAAAAAACAATTGTTCATTTTTGTTCTTTGTTTTTTTTTTCGGCCGTTTAAATGTTTGAACTGAATAACAAATTATAATTATGTGTTCTGATTTTATAAATTCTTAGATTTGTAATTTTTAACATTCCAGAGTGAATTATGACCATCAATATCAAATAAATGTTAAAATTTCTACACCTTTAAAATAATTTTAGATTTATTTTTGTGCTAAATATTTAAATGAACTGTGGTTGTTCAGATATAACTGATTCTCTTGGTCTGTTACATTTATAATGGGAGAAAGCAAACTACTTCCATTCCACAAAGAAATTATTAAAGAGTACATCTTCAATCATTTCTTTCTTATGTAAGAATGAAGAACATTTGGAAAACTTCTTTTATAGTGCAATCTGCCTGTTCATTTTTATTATTAGTAGGTAGCTTATAAAGTAGTTTTCGATTTTATTTAGATAGAATTTTGAAGTTTTTGGTGAAAAGAAACTTGGGAAACCTGAATTGATATCTTCATAGTAATTAATGTCCTGATAGTCAAAAAAAAATGTTCTATGAATTAAAACATATAATAATTCAAACATGTGGGGTTTGGTGAGTAAAGAGCATAAGCTAAGATTTTATTTGATTCTTTTGAGTTACAAGAAATTATCTTAATGAATTTACTTACTTGTTTTATGCATAATATGTTGATCATTATTTTAATTCAGAAATAAAATTAAATGTATTCCTCATCAAATTCTTTCAAATTGTCTTGATGGGTTCAATCTTTGGTCTTCTATAAATATTCTTTATTTTCTTCTTTATTTTATCAGGCAAAAGATGCTATGTCTCATGTATTTGGTTATACTGTGGCACATGATGTCAGTGCAAGGGACTGGCAGATGAAAAAGAATGGAAGACAATGGCTTTTAGGGAAAACTATGGATAGTTTCTGTCCCCTTGGACCCTGTATAGTTATGAAAGAAAATATTGCCCCAGAGAAAATACTTTCAATTAATTTCCCTTTTTTTATTTTCCTTTCTATTTTATTTGCTTCCTTGCTCTGCTTAATTCATGCACATTAAGAGACATCAAGGACATATTTGCATGCTAACCAATTTCAATTCACCAATAAGATAATGCAGTTTCTTCAGTTATTCCTCATTTATACTTTATCACTTTGTTTTCTTCTAATTGTGTTTCTTTCTAGACTGTCTGTGTACTCTAGTTGTTTAATTTCAGTTGTTTAATTTCAGTTTCTTTAATTTCTTCTGTACAATACTCAAGCTAATACATTCAAAAGATTTAGTGCTATGAGATTCAGTATAAAACTTTGCTCTGATATATAATTCCAGATAGCTCACCATCAACATTAAATTAAAAGAATGCAGGGTCCAACTTGGAAATTTTAATTCTTGCTTGCAGCAGTAGTTCCTTTAACTTAAGGTACCATGTTCCTGCTTCATCACTCAAACTGTAGACTGTTTTCTTCAGTAGCTATAATTGTTCCCTGGATAATTCTTTTGAAGTCTTTTCTCTATTAACTGTATTCCCTTATAAATAGACGACATCAACATTCAACAAATTACATTTCCAACAAAAGATGCATACTAGAGAGTTGATTTTCTATTTGCCACTTAGATGTGATGCAAGGCTAAAAGTATGAGGTACCCAGTGAGGATCAAACTCACTACTCAGTTACAATAGGTTTTAGCAAAACAAACTTGCTAACTAATACACTATGTCAAGTTTCCCAGAGGTGCGCAACAGAGAGACTGCAAGTCTTAAAAAACTTTGGAACATGTAGGAGAGTTTTTGCAATTTCTGGAGTTTCCTAAAACACCTCTTACAATAAGTAGAGCTTTCACTATTTTCACTTTTTCTGCCCCCACCACAATCTCATTGATATATATGACTGCTCCTCATTTCACTGATATATATGACTGTCCCTACCACAATCTCACTGATATATATGACTGCTTCGATCTTACGGATATATATGACTGCTCCCCCCATTTCACTGATATATATGATTATTTCATATCTTTCACCTTTTCAAACACTTGGGACTTTTTCCAACCTCTGCAATCTTTGCATCCAGCCATTTATTGATCATAGAAGTTTGCAAGGCTTCCTCTTCATCCACCTTTTGCAACTGATCTGCATGATTTCCCAGGTCAATCCATTCATCTGTACCATTCTGTGAATATTAAAATAGTTCCTCTATTGACCTGAAGCTTTTCCATCAGAATTGTCTGCTGTTATTTTTAGTGAACATCTTATGTAATTGCCAATCTTTGTTTCAGCTATTTTTAGAATAACTTTTGGAATATTCTGTGGATACATTTACATTACCATATTTGGCTTTTTCACTATCATTGTCATCTTCATTGTTTTCATTGTGGTTGCCATTATTGCGTTCATTATTTTGACTGTAATAACTGGGACCACTTTTGCTGGACATGTTTTCCTTTGATGTTTAATGTTGTAGTGATTCCCAGTAAAAAAAATACATTAAAATAAGATATAAAAATAAAATATATAAACAAAATAAAAAGAATTTAAAATAAGGCATTTTCACTTTCCTTTAAAATCATTATATCTTTCTTTCTTTCTCCCTAAGTACTTCTTTTTCAACTAACAAGAAAGCAATCCTCAAAGAAAAAGAGGAAGAAAAAGAAAAGATTGAACCCTTTTGAAAATGCCAAAAGTTTTAAGGAGCAGAACTTACTTATTTGTGAATGAAAAATATTAAAAATCAGAGATGCTTCATGCATAACTTCTGTTATAAAAAATGCAAAAAAAGGAACACTAGAAAATAAAATAATTTTGGCAAATTAAAAAAATTGACACTAAAAGACTTTTGACGTGAGTCAACACCAGTGTTCCCACTAAATTCTTGAGTCTGGTCCAAAAAGATATAAACATGACACCTCTGGGCTAGTGTCAGATAAGACAAGGAGAGAATAAACAGAGATATTACCACATAGAAACTAGCCATGTGTAATGAATGAAGAAGTAGTTAAGACGTCAATAATATTTCTGTCCTGCTTAGGGCCAAGAAAAAAACATTAGTTTGACACTGACCTATTTGTAAGATGACTATGACTACTATCAAGTACTGACTTCTCAAATTCTCAAATAACAGGCCAAAATGGATATTTCTCCAGGTCCTACCAATATCTGCCTCATTAACAAACTTTTTCCTATGCTGAATATCAAAGGACTTACTAATCACTCTAAAGAAAATTAGTAAAAGTATATTATTTGTTTTAAACCCTTGGATCTGTTCATTTTATTCTAAAGTTTTCAATAAAGAAAATACTTATCACAATAGCCACAATGGTGTTTACTCACTGCCACTTAGTCCTTTGGAGTCTTCAAATGTGATAGATCCAATTACAACTCTGTCTCCATTTTTAAGGATTCCAGGCAGTTTTCTATCTCACATTACTAGATAGAATTTGATTTAGTTTTGTGCAGGTGTTGTTACTCCATGGACTCTGTGCTACCATGTTCAGAAATTGAATACCAAATAAAACTTCTAAATTCCTCACGAATTCATTATTGAATTCACCTCCATTGTCTCTGAGGAATGATTTAAGAGATGCTGAAATAAGCAATTCAATTAGTAAAAATAGCATGTATTATAGCATCTTCATTTATATTATTTATCATAGCTGCTATGCATTAGAGGATGGTCAGTTCTACCAAAACTCAAAAATAGTCCATTTTCACAATTTAATTAAACAAAGAGGCAAAGATACTATGAAATGGGGGAGGACATTTTTATACAGCTTACACACATCACAAGTCTCATATCTTTTTTACAGCTTCAATTAACACATTTTCACATCCAGCATTAATCAGTACTTGATTAAGTTTTTTATCTGAGGAGAATACAAATTGTTTATGCAGTTTGACTGAGATTTTCTGCTTATCAGTATTGTTTTTTCAACTAAAATCACTTTTACAGTCTCTAAGGTAGGTGTCCTAAAATAGGGAGCTTGTAGTGTCCACAACAGGATGCAATCTGTTGAAAATATTTTTCAAAAACATTCAGCAAGTTTTCTTTATTAAGTCGACCACCATAAATGCTCATTGCACTAATGACTTGGTCATCAACAACAATGGTCTTCTTTATTACTTTTTCCAGTCATGATACAAGGCATGCTGACACTTTGCAGAATTCTCACTTTGTACATCTTCAAATTTCTACGTTAATTTGACGGCTCAGTTTTAACTGATTATTTCATCCTCATCAGAAGTATCTGAAAAGGGAGTAACCATGCTTGTTCATAGTTTTCAAGCAACCCAGATGCAGAAGAACAAGACCAATAGACTCTTTTGTTAAAGAATTTGGTATTTGAGTTAGTGGTTTTTCTGAAGCCATTAACAAAATCTACATCTCCTCAGTTTCACTCTCATTATCGTATGGACAACCACGAGGCAAAATTCATAAATAAAACATTTTAACTTCATCATCAACACCAAATGGGTCATTTTCTCCTCTTATTTGCATGTTGTGAAGAGCTTCAGCCTTCATATCTGAATCATACTTCACTAAGATTTTGGTACAATCATTTCCAGGAGCAGCCACTATCATACCGCATTTATAGTTTCTTCAATGTTTGTCTCATGTTATCAAATATCATTTCTGGTGTTGTTGCTAAGGCAATTTTGGAAGTGCATGTCACTTAGGTTACAGTTCTTCAACAACTTACATGCAAGTATGGCATCACGTAGGTCCACATTGACTTCTTAGTTTATATAGTTTGCTATCAAAAATACTTAAGTATTCTTCAATTTTTCCTCTGGGCTCCCATTTTTAAATTTTCAAATACTAAATAGGTTTAAAAGCATCTTCAGTTGTTATATTGTCAAAATATCAACTTTCAGTGTATTATGGCATTGGTGATAGAAGGAGCACTGGCCTTGGGATAAACAATGAATCTCCCCTTCAGCCAAGTGCACCCTGCTCAAAGACAGGAAAGTGGTTTTGGCATCTTCCTTCCAGAAGCTAACGTTCTCGTCATCATGCAAGCACATCTTCTTTGATACACTTAGATAAGATTTTCATTGACACTCTTCTACCAAGCATTAAAGTTTATTCACATAGATTCACCAAATACAATAAAATTATCACCATATTTATTCATATAAAAATTACATAAAATATGGCACAAGACCAAAACAGAAATGGGAAGGCTGGTCCTAACTGTTCCTAATTTTTAACTTATCTAGTCACAACAATGTTTCAAGACATCACACCGTAATTCCATATTTAAACAGAAACATTAAAACAATGTATTCTATCCTTGTAACTGCAATCCTAACATCCCATATTTACAAAGCATGTGAAGAGGGAGGTAAAATATTTTACATGATTTTTCCTCATTAAATATCTCAAGAATTTCAGCTGTCTTTTTTTGGTATTAAGTATTAGTTTTCTTATTGCTTCCATTCTCTCCAAAATCTCACATGTTCTGTCCATTTTATTTTACTTTATTTTATAGAGAGAGGCAATTGGTAGAAAATGATAAGTTCCACCTGGGTTTATTATTTAGTATATGAAAGTGGAAAGAAATGCTTAACCATCAATTGTAAGCAAACATAATGTATGGCTGTTAACAGGAAGAAGATTTCAAGGTACAAGCTAGAAATTGAAGATATCAAAACTTAGCAAGTATTTTAACAGATGGCAAAAATTGCAATGCAAGAATCTGAAGGCACATTGCAATACAAAAACATGCCTTCCAAAAGCTAAATAAAGTATTAAGTAACAGTAAAATACCATTAGGAACAAAAAAAAAAAACAAGTTAACTTGGCAAAAAAACAGTAGGAAAGTGTAGAGAAAAAAAAATGTAATATTCCCACTACTCCAGGGAAGTATGCCTTCTGTCATCTACAAGAGGGTGGGATAGGAGTAAAAAAAAATAAATGTGAGAGATTTAAAAAGGGAGCCAATGCCCATTCACATTGTCATTGAGCTAAACATGTTGAGACAAACAAGAGACAGAAAAGTACTATTCTAACCTAAGTTGGCTGACATGTATTTCCCAAAAGAACAAGTCCTTCAATGAGTCAACTCAAGATTCCACTCATAGAAAGTCTCTCACTGATGAGAAGAGAAAAGCAGTGCCCTGTGAACTTCATCCATCCTTATCAACATACTACCATTTGCATCAAAGTTAGCAAGCGCAGAAGCATATCTATTTTTTTGAATGTTATATAATTATTCTTATAACTTTATCAAAATAAATTTATTGAGCTTTATATTTTGGAATTATATAATTTACTTTTATATTTTTATTTTTCCTTGATAAAACATTCTATGAAGATTTAAAATAAATAGTTATTTCACATTTAGACTTTTTCTTAACATCGTTCTGATCTTTATGCTTTCTACTGTAGGTAGAATTCATTCAAGCATTATTTCAGATGTTAACATACATTCAAAGAAAGTAACTTTTGAGTTACTTCTCTTTTCCATGAATTTAATGGCATCTTGAATTGTAGCCTCTCATGTGGTATATTAGGCCATATATATTAATAGGCCATGTTCAAATCACAAAAGAATTTGCTGACCCAAGGCTCATTTGAAACTGTCATTCAGGTGAGTGATGCTTTATTATTAGGGAGTCATTTTAACCCAGGCGACCATAGTTATATGGAGCAAAATTCCTTACTCATCAGACCAGGCACTTTGATCATATTGACATGAATGCCTCCCCACTCCCACTAACTAACACCCAATATAATGCTTTTCTTGACAATGGCTGGATCTCAGAGAGGCCTATCTGTATTCAGAAAAAAAAAACTTTCAGTGTGTTATGGCATTCATGATAGAAGGAGCACTGGCCTTGGGATAAATGGTGAATCTTCTCTGCAGCCGAGTACACACTCCTCAAAGACAGGAAAATGGTTTTGACATCTTCCTTCCAGAAGGTAACATTCTCATTATTGTGTGAGCACATCCGATCAATGAATTGCAATTGTAAATTACTAATCGTGTTTGTCCTTGCATAGAAACTTCACCACAGTCTTAGTGAAACATTGGGGAATAATCCCCCCTTTCATCCAGTGATTGAAGAGAATATCTATTCTGCTGCTGTTGATGGAGGAAGCTTCAATGTGGAAGGTCTAGGTGAAGAAAATTTGGACGGAGGAGAAAGTATCTTCTTGTGAAGAGTTGTTTTAGAAGTGGGAGAAATAGAGTGCGGACTGAGGAAACATTTTCAGTTATAGGTTTGTATATTTTTGATGAAGTGGTTTTCCTTTTTAGGGAAGATTTGCTGCTGGAAGAGGCAATTCCCCACCACTTTCCTTTCCTTGATTTTCTTGTCCAGTTTTGCTTTCAGTTTAATTAATTTGTCTCTTTTTTCATTTTCACTATTGGCCCAAGTTCCTATTTTTAATTTCAAAGTTTCAACATAGGATTTATCTCCTGAAATGTCAGAACTGGGACTTAACAAGAACTTTTGTTTCATCGTACGCTTCTTTTTCCCATTTATGATCCCCTTCAATTCCTCGTCATTGTCCGTCGGCTTTTCGTGTATTGGAAAGGTCAGAGGAGGACATGTATTATGTCAACATTTTTCCCCTCTGTCTTGGTGGGATGTGAAGCACATTTCCTTTCTAGGTGTTTTCCTGACACACACTGCAGATAGATGACCTGTTACTCCACACAACCAACATGCCGACTTGCTTCCTGAAAGTATGACAAAGTTTTCGTTCATTCAATACCCGCTCATTAAAGATGGCATTGAATTCATTTCGATCAAGCAATTTCATCATATTGCTAAAAAAAGCACAGATTTGTTTCCCTTAGTGCCTTAAGAACGATAACTCTTGTTTTTTGCTGTCCTTTATACTCCACCTTTATCACATTCTTTATTCTGGATGACTTTCTTCATTATCGCTACACAATCTTTGAGGATGGGCAAAAGTATGTACCACAAGTTGAAACTTTTGTCCCTTCGCGATATATTGCACGCGAACAATCAGTTTAATGAACCACATGAAAAAACACATAATCCAGATTCTGATGAACAGAGTGCGCAATAGAATTGGCCCAAAGGACAAGAACAGTGTGGCTTCGTTAAAGATACTGAAATGATGAATGCAATATTCATGCTCAGAATGCTCCCTGAAAGAGTAATACAAATGCAGAATGGCCTTTATCTGTGCTTTATAGACTACGCAAAACGTTTGACAAAATATGTCATAAAGACCTAATAGAGATGCTCGACATTTTTTGAAAAGACATTAGGATAATCAAGAATCTATATTGACAGCAAACCGCTTGTGTACGGATAAGTAGTAAACTCAGCAAATATACAAAAATAGAAAGTGGGTAAGACAAGGATGTGTTTTCTCACCGGATCTATTCACCCTGTACAGCCAAGCAACTGTGAGAGAAATTAAAGCCTTGCCGGGATTCGTCATTGGTGGCCACAATCTCAACAATATAAGATACGCGGATGACACGGTGCTGATAGCCGACACGGAAAGGAAAATGCAGGACCTCCTACAGAAGGTAGCAAAAAAAAAAAAAAAAAAAAAACCAGAAAAAAGAACTGAGCTTAAAATTAAAGAAAACTGAATGTATAGTCATCAGCAAAAGAAAAGCCCAATATGCCAAGTACAAGTCGGAGAAACTAAAATGAAGCAAGGAAATAAATGTAAATACCTGGGAAGTGTTCTGACGGAGGATGGGAAGTGCGACAATGAAATCCAAACACGCATTGGTATGGCCAAGGACGCATTTCAGAAGCTTACTGATAGGAAAATCTCATTGGAAACAAAGAAAAGAGTGCTGGATTGCTATGTGATATCTGTCCTTCTGTATGGATGTGAATGTTGGATGATCTAATCAAGGATGAAGGAGAGGCTTGAGACAGCAGAAATGTGGTTTTACAGAAGGATGCTGAGGATACCATGAACGGAGCGCGTGAGCAACGATGAGGTGTTGGAGAGGATGCAAACGAGAAGAAAAATCAGACTTAACATCAGGAAGAGAAAGATGAGGTTCCTGGGATACGTAATGAGGAAGGAGGGCCTGGATAATTTAATACTCGGAGGAGGAAAAAGAGACGGGGGAAGCAGTGCGAGTCCTACTTGATCGGTCTGAGCAAATGAATAGCGGAGTAGGGTGTGGAAGAGATACCAAGAGGAAAAATATTGAGAGCGACAAGAGACAAAGCCAAGTGGCAGTCCATGATCGCCTACGTCCTGAAGGGACACGAAGAAGAAGAATGAATTTTCCACCAGGACTTTGATTATATAATCTTTCGACGATCTTATTCTACTTCTTGTCCATAATGAAGATGGAAATAATCCTGTCTTCTATAATCTTAAGCTCTTCTATGTCTACAAGCAGTTCATTTGGTTTTCCGAGATGTAAGCCTGCATATCTCAGTCGGTAGAGCATCAGACTTTTAAGGATACTTGGTAATGTATCTTGAGAACTCCTCTGCTTTTATAAGGAACGGAGGGGAGAGTTCCATGCCCGGATGTAACACTCTTGTTTGTTATTTTACCACTGGGAGACATTTTGAGCGGTCTTTCTCCGATTGTGTCCTTTTTTTTTTTTATCTGCGATCAAGAAAAGACCTTTACAACCCTGGCGACGTCCTCTTCGTCTACCTACCAAAGTAAGGCGCGATTATGTCAAATACAGAAAAATATAATCAAATGCAAAACAAGAAAATAAAATAAGCCACTTGCCCAATGTGTCGTTCAGTCGAACAAAATTTAATTAATTGCAGAATAATAATTCTCAACAATTATTCTCTTACAATAAAATCTTTACAAACGAAACAATTATTAGGAGTTTTATTTTAATTTGTAGGTGTGTGTGTGGGGGGGGGTATTATAAGAGTATTAAAGTGTATTAAAACTTAAAAGTATTACTTTTAACTTGAATGCTTGGGTTAAATCCTGCAACTATTAAACAGCACATCCTTTGGATTCTGAAACATTTACCTTTTTTACCTTATTGTACATGAACAGGGACAAGATGCCATTTTAAAACAAAGTAATACAAGAAACTTCTTTGCAATTGAAGGAACAACCTTTTGAAAGTAAGACATTGTTCTGTGACAGGTTATTTGAGGCCATATATACCACTCTCGCTTAGAAAAAACATTGAGCATTTTCACAACCTTTCACACCCAGGACGTCAGCTGCTCTCAAATTTACTACTCGTTTTGCCTGGCTTAACATGAACACTGACATAATAAAGTGGACACAGACCTGTCTGAACTTTCAGAAAAGCAAAGTTATTCAATACACAAAATCTTCTCCTGGTCAATTTTTTCAACCAGATGGTAGGTTTACTAAATTGCATATTGATTTAGATAGTAGGCCTTTGTCAGAACTAAATGTTTACTCATTTTTATTAACGATTGTAGATCGTTTTACGAGTGAACCTGTCGTAATTCTCCTAAGAGAGACATTAACTCAAACAGTTTCTAAAATTATCCTACACGAGTGGATAACTGTATTTGGTTGTCCATCTGAATTAACAAAAGATCGGGGTACACAATTTCAGTTAACTTTTTAATGATTTCACAAAATTACTGGCGATGAAATATATCAAAAGGACTGTGTATTATCTTTGTACCAATGGCCTAATAAAACGTTTTCACAGGCAAACTATCGCTCGGTTCACACTCCAGCCACGTCTATTGAACAGGTGAAGAGGCTCATCCCTTGTTCCCTGTTTAGGATGTGGTTTCCAGTTTTCTCTTTTCCAATCTTTTCACTCCTTTTTCTTTCTTTTTTTTTTCAATTGGAGTAGATAGACTAAACTATCGCCCGGTTCACACTCTACCCTCGTCTATTGAGCAGGTGAAGAGGCTCATCCCTTGTTCCCTGTTTAGGATGTGGTTTCCGGTTTTCTCTTTTCCAATCTCTTCACTCTTACGTAGTCCCCTGCACATCAGTGGCGTTACCGCGTTGCTCGGGGGGATATGATTAAAAAAAAACTTAAAGCAGCCCTTACAACAAAAAATTATTCCGGAACTTGCTTTAAAAATGCCAGTAGTTTTTGTTTCCATCTGGAATACAATCATACAAGATTTGGGATGCGCAGCGTCAGAAATTTGGCTTTGGGGACAACATTAACGCTTTTGGGTGAATTTTCTGAAAAAAAGCAAAATTAAACAAAATCATTTTTCGTTCAAGATTTTAAACAAAGGATGAACAATCTAAAATTTATTCCTACTTGGACATATACGTAAATAAATTAAAAACTGAAAAATTGTTAACTGGCCTATTTATAAATTTTTTATTTTTACTACTTTTAAAATGTTAATCTTGAATAAATGTTTAAATGTCAAGGTTGTTTTTTTAATACACTTCTTTTGAGTGAAGTGTATTTATATGAAGGCTGGATGATTTTTGTAAAACATTGTTATACTTGTATATCATTTACGGTTCAAAGGTTAAAAACTGACAAATTTGTCAGGGATCTATTTACAGATTTTTGAAAATTATTCATTCGAATATACTGACCAAATGAGAAACGTGATCTTGTGGTGATACCGAGCAAAAGCGAGGGACCGGATGTTTGCTCTATAACAACCAGAAAGCAAATGACCAAAACTCGTCGGTGCGCAGATGTTCCGGTTGAAAAATAAAAAATTAATCAAATATCAAATTTCCATTTCGCGAGCCTACGCGAATTTTATTTACTAGCCAATGGGAAGCCCAGAATCAAATTCAAGTGTGAAATCCCAAACGAGCTGCTTTTGATCCAAAAAGCAGATATAAAAAGCCGAGACAGAAAGCACCCAACAGACAGACCGAAGGAGGTAGACCTCAGGAGAAGAGTGTAAACGATATCCCCTTGACTTAAGTCAAGCGGCTACTACGTTGGCCTCTCTTCACCTCTCCTTACCTTCTTCCCTGTCTCAAAAAGTACTTACTGACCTAAGGAGCGAATACATCAAAGACATTCCTTACTCACAACGCTCCCACATTCCTAAACCTTAAATCTCTTTCAGCTTATTATTTGCCATGAACATTTTAACCTCCGTTGGACCTATATTCAAGTATTACTTTGATTGTAAAAACATTAATTGATATGTATATATATAAATGTTAATTTCAACTCAGTTTGCTTTTCTTGATTTTAAAATTATTTTATGACTTATAGTGGGCTATCTACCACAAGGCCAAATTCCGTTAACCTGCAACAGTATATAATTACCTTTCACTAGAATGGACTCCCACTACAACTAACGGAAAGGAATAAATAAGATATCCCCTATAATCTCAAATACTAGTAAGAATCCAAACGGGGGTCTTGTGAGCCTATTTTTCCAAAGAAATAAGATCTTAGGCCAAAAGAGGGAGGAAAAAACGTTTTGACAGCAAGGGGACAAAGCAACACAACATCAAGGAGCAGAAAGCATTTTACATCAAGTATAGAAGAGCATCAAGAAGAAGCTTATAAGCCAACTGCAGAGATTAAAGAATTTTGAACTTTAAGTAAAAATTTTCCTTCGGTTGGACAACAAACAACGGAAAGAATTCAAATACATTTTCTCAACTCTGAATTTAAAAGGGACTTTTCTTACATTACTATGTCCCAGAAACGCTGGTGGAGCAAGTAAAAATAGGTGTTTTCATTTTTTCCGAACGATAGTTGCACCTTTGTTTTCTACCGTCTTCAAATGTTTTCTCTTTTGTCATTTTGAAATCCTTGTCTTTTCCCAAACTGTAATTTTTTTTCCATTTTTTAGATGTAACCCTTTACACCAGAAAATTCTAATCCGGCCTTAATCGGCGTACGAAAAATTTAGGGGCAAATTTTGCATTTTTGCCTTTTTTGTACTTGTAATAAATGTTTTTCCTTTAAAGTTTTACACAGTAGTTGAGTCTTATGTTTTTATTTTGTGCCTTTTATGACTTGCTATTCCTACTAACTAGGTTTTTGTATTTGACACAAGAACTTAGATTTAGTATAGAATAACATTTTTATGTATGTTTTCACCTGCATTTTCGATACTGACACAGTAATAAACATTTTTAAAATTTTATCAATTTAGTGGGTATTTGTAGGCACATTACCCCTAATTTAGCAAATAAAGTTTCATTAGATGGCATACATATGTAACACCCCAACGGTCCGTCCTAACAATTTCTCCGGCGGCCGTTCTCCACGCTGTGATGTTGCCGGAAATTTGTAGGAAATGTTGGACGAACAGCTGGGGGTACAAGATTGACTATAAGGAACGAACTTCCACAACTTGGATGAGTTGAAAAGGATGCTTTATTCGTTTAGAGTTAGCCTTTTCGGTTGGGGCCGGCGAATGTGACACACAGCTCTAACTCTAATTAATGGAGATCAACAAATCCGAACTGAACGAAACAAGACGAACGGAGAATCTTACTTCAAGCTCGCGCCCGGCGGGACTCTCAACTCTCTAACTTAACTGTCTTAACTGACTCGGAAAAATTACCTGAATTTATCCAAAATTGACCGGAAATCTGGAAATCCGGAAATGCTTTAGACCACCGGTGACAAACACCGGCGACTGTAAGTCTGAAATTTCAGTTATCTTTTTTTTTTTTTATCTTAATAAGGCTTCCGCCTGAAAAGGCTTAATGTGTGGTCAAGATACAGTAAAGGACAGCCTTTGACAGGGTCATCGAAAACCCACCTGCTGAACTGTATCACTGAGTCAAATATTTACCGGAGGACAATTTTCCTCATAAAAGAAAAAACGTTTATTTATTTATTTTTTTCCTCTTCTTTTTCACTTTTGTTAGATATGTTTTTAAACTATTTTCTATTCTAATCTATTTTCTATTTTAATCTATTATAATAAAATACATATATATCTAGTTATCGTGTCACACATACTAATCATACCATTTTTACTGCAATGAACATAACTCACAAGCAGCAGCAGCTCATACAAACAAACACCCACGCAAACCTCCTACACTCAGACAGCAATCGCCTACGCACGAAAAGTGATAGACTGTTTCGACAGTCAGTCCGATATAAGAGACCGCATGTTGTCTTAACAGCGATTCTAATAGCAGCTTCAACCAACTAGTCAGTAGTCACACACAGAACTGCTCAATAAATCTCACACATGCTGCTCAACTTTCGATGTACTCAGTAAGTCACTTATAAACTCTACATGAAACAAAGACAAATTTTCTAGGTTACACACATAGAAAGGACTTTTTCCTTGTAATCTCTCTTAAATTGTATAAAATGTTTTGTTTATTAAACACTTTCTTCATAATTATTTGCATTTTTTGATGGCATTCCGATACTCAAATTATTTATCGAAGTTTGGGTTGACGAATCATTTCCTTAAAGAAACGGAAATGCGTGATGCTCGTTACCGGTAGAAAACCAATGTGTTGGAAGTCTGGCGAGACTAATCACTTCCTCTCTTTCTGCCCATCAAAGGCTTCGGCCGTCTCAACCACATCAAAAATACCTATGCAGCTGAAAATTCTAGTTCCGGGACACATGTAATGAACCAGGCCGCTGCTAGGACTGGTGGCCAAAAGACTCCTACTGGATCTCTTGTGAGGATCACATTTCTTGACACTCTTTTGTCTGTTGTAAGTGTGATCAAGAAGAAGAGTTAAGTAAAATGGTTAATTGCTTCAGACGAAGCGCGAAGCTGTGGAACATCAGTCTCCTTAAACCACCTAGTGTAAGGGCACTAACAATCCCCTTTCCAAGGGTGAGGCCTCCAACTAGCTATGCTGAAAAGATAATTAAACAGACAAAAATATGACGCGTCATTTGGCAGAATACAAAGGCTGGGAAAGCCTTTACACCGTCTTCCCCAACTACCAGGAAAATGATGTCCGCCTCCCCCAGTGACTAGTTCACTAACCACTCACCCTTCCAAAATGATCACACTTCATAACACTACCCCTCGACTTCATTACGGTTCATTCTTGTCCAGTTTCTACTACCATCACATTTTCAACTGAGGTCAGTTTCGCAGGGTGGGACTAAGTCGCTACCTCCAGTGCCTAGGAGTGAATTTTTGTTGTATACAGGAGACAAGGCTTTTGTTGTATACAGGAGACAAGGCTTTATAGTAACATCCAGTACTGGATGTTACTATAAAGAATGTGGCGCAGCGTCTTATTAGGGTTTATGCATCCAATGACCATGGGAGCAGCCTGTTTTGTTTCGGCGTATCGGGCTGTACTGATAACATCACGACTAGTAGTTCTAGCGGGGGATTGCAATGTCGTCCTTGACCCCTTATTTAGATCGCACAGGGAAAATATTGGGCGGATGTTAAAAAGTTTCGAGATTTTATAGGCAAGTCTGATATTGTCGATAAGTTGCGTAATGAGCACCCCAAGATGTAGCATGGACTTGAACTAATAGGGGTAACCTCAGGTCAGGGTGTACCTGGTAACAACAGTAACTGAGAAGTGGTTCCACGCTTCTCAAAATCTCCAATCTTTCGCCTTACTGTAGGATGTAGTTTATCGTCATAGCTAGAACTAGATTAACTCTAGTGTTAGATCTAACTAAGGGAAACAATTAAATATATCCCCAAGTTTAGTACTAGGGATAGATGCTAGATAAAAATATTGATAGGGTTAGAGATAGGGATAGTTTATGTAAAGATAACCTCTCTATTATAATAATTGTGTATTTATTTATGTGTACATACATACATACATACATACATACATACATACATACATACATATAGATATATATAACTAATATATAAGAAAGTTAAAACCCACTGTTCAAGCATTTTTATATAGAGTGCTCGATACAACGGAGAGCTTAATATTGTAATATTTTTTTATTACAATGGTTTATAAAAGCATTATATCACTACACAAACTTTTTCAGGTTTCAGAACAATACTGTTTTTCATCTGGTGATAGTTTAAAATTATTTGTGAAAATGACTTATTTGGAAAATATAAGATGAATTCATGGTTATTAAGAAACTGAAGGGGTAATAGTAGAAGGGGTAGGTAAAGAATATGCTTGTAGGAGTGTCAATATTGTTCAATCAAAAATGAGAATTATGTAACTACGAAGTTAAAAATTTGGGTCGCGAAATGAAGCAGAATTGTCTGGTGTCAAGGCATGTCACTTTTTAATTTTGTTTACGAGTTCGTGATGTCAAAATCAAGCAAGTACAGAAATTGTGTTTTAACAGGTGACGGAAAATGTTACACAGAAATCCGAAGGTGTGGTGGAAAAGCGAAAGTTGCCTTCAAAAATCTAAACAAAGTATTAAGAAACAGGACATTTTCATTAGAAACAGAGAAAAAAAAAGTAAATTTCTATGGAATATTAATTTTTCTATATGGTAATGAATGTTGATCAACTTCTACATAGGTGTAAATCAAATGAAATGTGGTTCTGTAAAAAACTAGCTGAGAATACTACGGACGGAGAACGGCCCAAAAGATACATTGAAAGCAAGATGGACGGAGGGAAACAGTGAGTAACGAGCTTGCAAATGAGTCACAAGCTTGTGTAAATGAATGACAGAACAATGATTAGGAGGGATAGTAAGAAGGAAAATATTATTGAGAGCTACAAAGGATTGGGCGTTGTAGTGACCTTGATGAAGCACACATTGAAGAGTCACGGCACATTAAAGAAAAAGTTATTTTTATTATAATCAGTCATCAGGTATAGCAGCATGGTCGCTCTTGACCGCAACTGATCTTATATGCGTGGTGGTGTTAGTGGAAGAGTTTATCATAATTTTATTGAAAAACAGGAAATGATTTGGATGACGCACGATGGTGTGCCTGTTGATTGACGAAAATGAAGGATTGGCAGTAAGATAAAGCTGTCGTGCACCAAATGAGCTCTCTTGATAAAAAAATGTATCGATTAAGGTCGATAGTCATGAGGGCTACCGTAGAAACGTACCTAACCGGGTAGGTGGTATGGGAATTTTTTTTCCCATATAGGAAAACAATAAAATTAAATTAGTTGGTCATTAGTCGCACAAGAACTCGGTGTGAAATTGAACAGAAAGAATTTGTTTACTTACAGTTGATTTAATTGAACAGTATGAACGTTTGCTCAAAATATTATTTTGAATGCTACATGAATATTAAGCTGGGCAGAGAGAAAGTACTTGTAAAAGTGGAAATTACTGTTGATAAAGTTTAAAATATTCTTTGTTATAGGGGTAAATTTTTGATGAATGTTTTTACGGTCTACCCATCTTTTGCAGGTTACTTAAAGCTAAAAATATTTCAAGATTGTAAGAAATCTTTGGAGATAATATTGATTTAATGATACAAGTTTTACTAGTTCACCCATAATGTGGAGGAGAAGTGAGTTCATACTTGTTTGAAGGGTATTTTCGTGCAAGTGAATATACCGAACTAGAATTGAAATGGAAGTCGATGGATAATTCCGAGCCATTATCCATTACACCAACTACCCATCCAAACTTACAGCACCTGGTACACCGAAGCTGTCACCCACCCAGACTCGCCCATTAAAATGGTACAATGGAAATTGTAATATAGTTGTGAATGTTCTAAATTGTCAAGAGTCGATGTCAATCGTTGATGAACAATGCCAATGAAGAATATTAGTATCTTTGTGATTTCGAGGAAGGCTTGATCTACGATAGTTTCAGGTGAAATTGTTTTTAAATTCGGTTTTACTGTCCGGAATTTTTCGTTGGCAACTTGGTATTTCGAACTCTTCTTCCTACTTTAAAATGCAAATATTAATTAATATAATTACTTCTATTTTTGTGTGACTATGCGACGTATGGAATAAATAATGAGGCATTAGTTATATTTAGGTCACCTCAGTTAGCTTTTCAACTTGTCACTGTTTTGAAATTCCATTCCTCTGCCCGCTTAGGAATGGAATATCTCGAAGAATTTTATTTTCGATCCTTTGGGTTTTTGTTTTTTAGAATATACGATTTTTATTGCTTAAAACCGAAGACTCTTCGGTTTTTAGTGTCGCCATAAATAGGCTCAAAATCTGTGCTTATCGAGAAAAGGACATCCTGACCCTCGATTGTTCATTATAGTTTTCTCTTTTAAGTAGTGGTAAGAGTGTCGGCTCAGAACGAGAAATCGGGGAGCCGAGTTCTAATTCCGGTTGAATTTCTTGCATTCACTTACGCGCAAATACCATTGGGAAAAGTATTAATCTGTTTCTTCCCTCCAGTTATGGGTTAAATAACAGAGAGTGGGTGAGTTCTATAGCCTTGGCTAGCAACCAGTCTACTGCAGAAAGCAATGGCAACCTACTACGGGATAATCTTCTGTCCAGTTAGTCATGTCACTTTCGAGACGTGATCGCCCAAGCGTGTATCACGTATGGCACTTAACTGACTGACTGAAGAGTCTTTTTAAGAAATGATAAGCGCCAGGGTATATATATATATATATATATATATATATATATATATTCTTCATTTGTAAACAAGTTTTTACGCGACCTAGGTTTCTACCATGTGGTCTTTTCAGGCGATTTGCAATTACTGATTTTACCGGTTTTTTTTCGAACGCTCACGTAACGGGGATTTTTTGAGGGTGCAATGGAATAGTGAAAGGTGCCTTTCAAAAGCCAAACAAAGTATATAGAAACATAACATTTTCATTAGAAACAGAAAAATTATTATTCTTCCTATATGGTAGTGAATGTTGGACAATTTTCTCACAGATCTAGATGACATGAAATATGGTTCTATATAAAGAAAGCTAAGAATACCATGAACAGGGCATACGAATCACAAGAAACTTTTAAGAAAAATGGAAACAAAAAGACACTTACAATCAGGAAGAAAAAGTTGAAATTTCTGTAACAAATAATAAGAAAAATGTTTAGAGAATGTAACACTCAAAAGACATGTTGAAAGCAAGAGGGGTAGAGGGAAACTGAATTACCTAACATGCTTGTTACCTGATAAGCGTGTCTTTGATGCCTTTTAAGTGAAAATTTGTAGGTTATGATATAAATAAACTTTCGATGAAACCTTGGATATAGGTTTCATTCGAGAAAGTATCTCCAAAAAGCTGATATTTGGTTGCTAAATATGGCGGGTGAATCTACTGTGTACGCTGTCACTGCAGTACAGATATTAGCATGCTCCAAATGTATTCTTAACTGCCAGCTATGGTTAGAAGTAATGATAATAAATTCGTCTTTACAAATGGTTTCCCAAAAAGAAAATTATGCATTTACTGTTGAATATTTCTTTATGCGTTATGTCCGTTAATGACATGGCTGATCACCGTCCTCTACTGCTTTCTGTCTTTTGTTACTTTCACCAATACTTACTATTCTTTCTCTTTGTACTGTGGGCTACACACACACACACATATACCACACAACAAATGACCATTGACAAGAGATCACAAATAGCAACCAACTCTTAAATTATGTATAATGCTCGCGTTTGGTTTCTAGAAGGAAAAGAAAATCGGCTTCGGATTAAATTTTGAGGACATAATAAAAAACACATCAGTTGTTCGCTTTGATAAGATAGTTAACCAATCAGATAGTTTCATTTAGTTTTAAAAAAACCAAAATCTGGGCCCCGGCAGTTATTTCGAAGGCAAATAAGACACCAGTTGCTAATTGACAGTTTACCTTTTTCTCCTTCTGAACATATGTACTTTCTTATTGATATACTCTCTCTCTCTCTCTCTCTCTCTCTCTCTCTCCACACACACACACACACACACACACACACACACACACACACACACTTCCTCTTTTACAGACATGCATGCTCAGAGACCTATTTTAAGTGACATGAGGCTCAAAGTTAATATTGTGAACCCTAAACTTGAATCTTTCTATAAATTTTTGTTACGGTTTTGTATGATTACTGATATATAAATGTTTACTCGTATATTCAATTTTTTAAAACTCATTTTTGATATTGTTGGAAATTTAAAACTCTATTCAAATATTGTTAGTGATGTAGTTAGCTGTCTGCGAAAATAGAGGTTGACACTTCTGTGGCAGGAATAAAAATAAGATACATTTTCCAATTAGAAATTTGTTAAAAATATTTCAGCCAATGAGAAAACTCCGCGCCATAAACTCTCTGGAGCCTCACATTCATCGAGGAAGCTGGCCATTCAACTCTTCCACAGCCGAAAGTGTCACTTTCGTGTTCCTTCCTACTTGAGTTTGAGTTCACTTATAATACTATCTGTATGTGTTGTTACATTCCCGTGAATGTGAATTAATCAAATACGAACACTATTTTTTTCAGTGAATTCTCGAAAAAAAAGTCTTTATTCACCTGAATGAAAAACACGTTTTATGACATGAAATATATTTTATTCTACGTATTTTGTATTCTCTTGTATCTATATCAGTCAGTCATGTCTCTTTCGAGACATGATCGCCCAAACGTGTATCACGTATGGCACTTAACTGACTGACAATTCACATCAAATCACAAGAACTATTAAGAACATTCACATTTTATACCTTGAAGGTAAATATACCCTTTTAATAGTGTTCGATCTCACTAAAATTATTTTATTACACCTTCGTTCTTGTAATTTGCCTTGTTTTGTATCCGCTGAAATTTTTTCTTGTGATATTTCTTCATGTTATTTGATTGATTTTGATTGTGACCTTTATATATTTCCCACAACTACCATTGAGCCTTATTTAAAAAAAAAAATAAAGTTACTTGTCCAGAAATTTATTTTCCTCTTTTTCCGGTGCACAAACCACCAAATGTGTGCATTTAGTAAAATTTTATTTTATTTTATTTTAATAAAATTGTTTTAGCTTTATATGACACTGTCACATGACACTGAGTATCTCTCGTCATTTTTTACGGTGCACCATATTGTTGCTTGATCTTCATTCTCCTCAATCTTCTAACCGAACTCTCAGAAATATACATTAATAGTTTTTTAAACTTTTTTCATGCCATTTAAAGATTATTCGGGGTTATTAGAATATTTATCACCATCCTAAATATTAACCTTTTTCTCTTACAGTTTGTAGTATATGTCTAATTTTAATTAATTGAATAAAAACTTTATTTATTTGCAAAATGAAAGATTTTAAATAATGAATAAAATAGCATATAGATTCCAATATATTCCAAATGTCGATTCTTTGTATTTAGTTAAATCTATGAGGATATGGAAAGTATTTTCATTTTATGCCCCCTGATACCAAACAATACTTTGTGGTCTCATGTGAGTCCGGATGAAAAAGAACGCAAAACATGGAATTCAAGCAAACAACAATTAATAAATGTATTAACAAGACATGTTACAGGAGAATGAAGAAAGAAACAAAGTTGAAGTTATGAACAATTCAATACAATTATCAGTTTGTATCCCCTCTCCAAAAAAAGAAATGAAAGAAAAAAAAATAGCTTTTCAAATATCGCGTCGCTGTGATTATCATCAGGGGGCAGTAATCTAACAAATCTTCATTCTTACAATTCTAAGAATGTCAAATTTTAATAATACAATGACTTCTTGTCAACTACCATATCACCAGATAATTTTTTCAAGGTGGTGGGTTTATCTATTTTACGTAATCACATGCATATGGAAAATTTAAAATAAACACATACTCCTATGCATGAGTTCACAGTTCCAACGCAGGTAGGTTAGAAAGTTGTGCGGAAATATGTAGCATAGACCTGGTTTAAGGTATATAAAACATACGATGACAACATATATATATATATATATATATATATATATATATATATATATATATATATATATATATTATGCTCTCATTATGATTGAGCTCTCTGGAGAAGAAAATTTTGAAAACAGTTTCCACTTCTGCTATATGCGTGACTCTTCAGAAATGAATCGAGTTCTCTCGGTGACTGGCGTGTGCATACACTGCTTATATACAACACGTAAAAATATCCCTTCTCTGATTCCATGCGTTGATGCCTTAGGGAGTAGCGACTCCGACTGACACCAAATCGGTCGAGTTTCGATCCCGGCCAGAAGCAAGTGGATGCGTCTAGCCACACTGATGAGCTGTGATACAGCGAAACAGGCTTGTATGTGGATGACTAATATATATATCTATATAGATAGATAGATAGATAGATAGATGTGAGTTTTGTGGCCCTGGGTTTCACAAACTCACACCTATCTATATCAATATGTCAGCTCTATCACTAATATTTAACGCTTTGAAATAAATACCGCGCATATATAATATATATACCAAATTGCATATATATATATTTATATACATACACATTTCACACACACACACACACACACACACACAAACACACACATATATATATGAAAAGTTCAAACAAAGCACAAAAGTCTTCGTATAAAAATACTTGTATATTTTATATCCGATATTCTTAATACATAGTTTAAATTTATCTACTTGCAAAAGACTGGCTAGCAAAAACAATATAAGTTTTGTACTTATCAATCTGGTTCTTCAGTCAGTTATACACGCTTGGGCAATTATGTTTTGAAGGAGACATGGAAGACTAGGCAAAATATTTTTCCGCAGTAGGTTGCTATTACGTTCTGCGGTAAACTAGTTGCCAACCAAGGCTATAGAACTCAATCTATTCAACCCATAACTGGAGGGATAAGGACGGATTAATACCTTTCCCAAGGATATTTGCGCGTAAGTGGATGCAACATATTCAACTGGAATTTGAATTCAGTTTTCGGATTTCTCGTTCCGAGTTGATATCCACTGCACCATATTACCACAGCGCACATCAAATCTGGTTGTTACGAGCCTGAAAGTGTGCGTCTTGTTATTTCACGGAGCAAAAAGAGAAAGATTGATTTTCTCAACTAACGATGTCTCGTGCGTGTCTTATCAGATCACGTGAATATATTTTTTTTTTTATTATTCTCGTTAATTAATATTAATTAGTTTTTATTGCTATTTTTTGTTTTGTTCAAGAGTAGATAACTTTTGTCTCTTGCTATAAAGTAATACCAAAGTTATGTACCTTTATATAATAAGATAGATAACTCTTTATTTTGTGTAATGCACCGTTTAGGTTGGTTGATGTGTAAAGGATCGCATTGCGTGTGCTGGTAGCGTAAACTTTAAATAATCTTCATTGTTTACCATCACAAAGGTCGAATAGATTAGAATAATGCTTGCACGCATTAAAACGACTCGAGTTATGTACTTCTATCACTTCGTTCGTTCGGCTCCAGTTATTTCGAAAGGGAAAAATAATGGAATATTGCTAAATCGAACAGCAAACTTACTTTTAGTTTTAAATCACCGTAATCCTCCCATTACTTTTAATTCGTCTTCTTATTGCACTATCAGTTCCTCTACTCACACTACTACAGCCACAACATCTGGTACTGCCTATAACTTGTGGTGGAATAACCCTCACTGTCACTACCACTACCACACACGGCAAAACAGACTATATAATAAAACTATAAACACAATCGGTTACATTCAGATACAGTTATTGCATACCAGCAGAGTTGACAACATGAAGTTTGTACAATTTAGTAAGACTTCTAATGGGACCCAAACACGTGGCCTTGGTGTTATTGTTGAGAAGTCCCCTTCAGATATTGTAGACTTGTCTGCATTTGACTCCACGATACCCACAGATATGAAGACCTTTTTGGAAGACTCCCGGACACACCTGGTTAAAGCTTTACGGTGAGTTTAACCAAGCGTAAAGTTAGTTGTCAGATGTTGGGTGTTACTGTAAAAAGGAGATGAGTAGTTCAGTTTGTAGTTTGCTGTGATTAAGAAAACATTGAGAAAATTTGTCTTATTTTTTTTTAAATACTTGTCATTTCGTATACTTGTAAAACTCACATTGCACTTGAATAAAACTAGGTATCTCTAAAAGATTTGCTAAAAAAAAAAAATGAACGTACATGAACAAATTTCCTAAATTAATAAAAAAAAAAATAATGCTTTATCTTCAAAATCTTTGTTATTAAGAGGAAAGATCAAACGAGTTTTTATTAAATTTTCTAATTCTTTGTAGAACACTTTAAATTTTTTTTGTTTATTTTTTTTGCGTCAACGTCATTAATTTTAAGTTTTGCATTATTTTTTCATCATTTCAAATTATTAAATTGAATTAAGAATTACTTATTTTTAGTAAAGTAAATTATTTTTATTGAATGAATTTTCACTACAAAGATTATTTGATATTAAATTATATTGTATACCTACTTAACAGCTGACGATTTTAAAGCACTATGAAATGAAACTTTAATTGAAAAAACACCACTACTTGCTAATCAATGCTGCTGCCTGAGTTCATTCCATTTTAATTTTTTAGTGAACTGACTTTATAACTTTGACCTCTTCTACAATACTTTCTTCTTTTGAATGTATGTTATGAAAAGTATGTCAGTAATTGTGTTTGAATATTTATTGTAATTTTGAGAAAATCTGTTCCATTCTTTCCTCAATTATTTTTTGTCCCATATAGCATCTACAAATGATATTTTAGCAACTAATGCAAGTCCAGTATATTTTTTTCTAGGTCTCACAAACATTTTGAGTCTATTCTCCTTAAATATGTACAGAAAATTTGTTAAACGAAAAAGCTGAAAATCAATTAATTCATCTCTAGTTTGGAGAAAATATTGCTAATATGAATATTTATTTAACATCAGTAGATCAAGCTAATATATGAATCTTGCAGTCATCAACCAGATAAAGCTTGGTGTATATCTAAAAAGAATAACTCAATGAAAACCCAGATTCAGGAGATTTGGCCTGAGAGGCTCAAACAAATCAAGCAGCGAGATCCTTTCTACTTGATTTGCTACAATCACAGATTTTATGAACGTTGTTCATCTGGATGTGAAAAAGAGAAAAATTGAAATCATCCAAACAGTTTTTAATTTTCTGAACTAAATTCATTTTAATATTTCATCACAAACAAGTGTTTTGAGATGTAGAAAACTGTATTTTATCTTGTAAAATGACTTTTTTTTCCTAATAATTTGAATTATCCAAACATATTTCTTCAACAACCTCACCCCACAGTGCCTAGATAATCAAAACTAGTGTAATTTGCTACTTACAAAAGAAAGTAAATAATATGGTATTATTATGAATGAATATTTGCTGAATTCTGTTAAGGCCAACAGGGAAAAGTTATCTTTTCCACAACAACTGCAAGAGAGATTTTAGCAAATGATGGAGACTCTGGACTTGTTGCACTGCCTCTTCTTCTCTTTTGTTGCAATTTACTTCAGTGAGGAAGATAACCTGATAAACCTTATACCACCATGCTGACTTGTCAATTGCCCTTATTTCCTACAAGAGATGCAGTTCTTTTTCAAAGAATTCTTCAGTGACAACTTTTTGAACAGGAGTATCTTTGAAAGATAATACTCGCTCTGGCCAACTGCAACTGGATCTTTTGCAGTATAGATGTATAATACAGATAAATAAAATACATCTCACTTTTATATGAAACTGATGGTGTAATTAATATTGAAGTAATTTAAATGATTTTTCAAATTTTCATTTTCCTTTTAATTAATGCAACTCAAAGTGAATACCACCACTCTTCACTTAATGTCCTTACCTGTTTTACAATCACTCCAAACTTATGACTAACTATAAAATGTCATAAAATATAGTTAAAAAATCCAGATGGCATTGTACATTGTATGAAAACTTTGATTGTTATTGTTTTTCAATTCTTCAATATTCATAAATTTTTACAAGCACCAAATCAGCCTAAAATGGACTACTGTTGTCATATTTGGGTGGAAGCTGCCTAGACTGCACTTTCCAGCCTCAATAGTCCAAAAGTGTTTCTGAGTTCTTGTGGGTGACAAATTATTCTCCTCTCTCCAAGCCTTTCACTGCTATCACTACTTTTATAGAAAATCCTCAGACAAACTACATTCCTTGGTTCTGCCGGGCAAGGACCCACCATGTGACTTACATCAATTTATTCATATCCCCACTGCATTCCACCGGTAAGAAATAATTTCCTTCTTGAATAGCTTCTTCCTGTGGACAACTACACAGTGGAAGAACCTGATCATTAAGGGAAGAAATTTGTATTTTGAAAGTTAAAAATTCTACCAGAAAGTTATAGCCTTTCATACAACTTGACCCTTTACACACCATAAGGATAACTTAGACTAGTGGTTCCTAAACTATGCAACACACCTCATAGGTTTAGATGAAGAGGATAGCAGTTAGATGAAGAGGATAGCAGGTGAGGCAGAATGATTGAAAGACAAAGATTTAGAAACAGTTTCAAAAAATTCATATACCAAAGATAAATGATTTCAAAACTTAAAATATCATTATGGCTTACATGTAATTGCATGTATGAGTCCCAGTATAAATAGTTTTAAATAATTTGTAACTGATTTTATCATTGTGATATTTGTATTATATCAAGTATTAACAATATAGTAACTGATTTTATCATTGTGATATTTGTATTATATCACGTATTAACAATATAGTAACTGATTTTATCATTGTGATATTTGTATTATATCAAGTATTAACAATATAGTAACTAGGATTTGCAAATTGGAGTTATTAATGCTAATGTTCTGACTTCAAATCCATGGATATTTCCCTTCAACCCCCCACCTCTCTCTCTATTCCGTAAGGCAGTTTGCACCTTTTCACTGGGATTTCACTTTTTTAGGCACAAATTTTCATTCCAAAAATGTGGCCCCCTGCAAAAAAAGTTTGAGAACCATTGACTTAGACAAACAGCCCAGTCAGATATATAATACCTTTGAACTGTCCTATTTACCAATGTCACTCCTTTTCAAAGTCACAAGTTTTTATCTAATCAAATGAGAAACATGATAAATCTCATTAATGAATGTGCTGTACATTAATTTAGTCATGTTAATCTCATTTGCTAAATAGAATTTGAAATTTATAAATTATAAATTAGCTTATTTTTCAACAGATATTCTTAATGAGTTTGATTAGTCTTACAAGCAAACATTTCTTGTCTTTCAAGCTATAAATTAAAAAGTAGGATAGACTAGGCTCTCAAGTCTTGGTTAGCAGCCAGTGTAGGAGAATGAACACTGAATTTAAAACCATTTGTCCTCTCCAATAATACGTTGAGTCAGAAATTAACTAAATACAATATGCCACATTGCTTGGATAGAAAATGTGAGTCACCAAGTGATTCACATTTCCCTAAGAAATGCCAATGATCATGTGTTGAAGTGAATGACAAAATGAATTTTAATTTTAGAAAATGTGAGTGAATATTATTGTTTCCTATTAATATTCAGTTTGTGTGAATCATATCCTCACAGTTAATAATGAAACCAGCTTTTCTTTGTAACAAGTCAAACTTTTCTAAGATTTAAATATTAAAATGTTTAAAACATGTCAGGTTACTTAGGCTTGTTTAATGCATGCTTCTATCAATGTATTTAGAAAGAAAAGACTGTTGATTGAGAAAACATTCAGTTTTTGCTCTAAGATTGATTGCACCATAAAAGATGAATGTACTTTACGGTTTCGTATTCCATTGTTGGGATGAATATATGACCACACCTACTTGAACATGTTTTTTTGAATATGAGAATGAGAAATTTGAGTCAAGTTTGTGTTGTTGCTTTACAAATGGTTTGAGATAATAAGTTATATTGAATTGAGTTTCACAGAAAATATGATTAACTAGAAAAGAAACATTAAAGCTGTAACTTAATATGTCAAAAGATGAAATACAGGTCATAACTTGTTAGAGAGGAAAATAGCAAATATGTCTAACTTGAAGAGAGGGTGTAGTGAGTTCACTTATGTCATTCCTAGACATGATAAATAACCACTCACTAGTTTTGAAAAGATAAAACAATTCCTGAATTGGGTTTCTTTTGTTCCAGTATGGTGAGTGGAAGATAATCCAATATTCCTTAGTCTCATCTCTACATAATCTTTTATTTTATTGCTCTAACTTGTTTGGCATATGAAAGTCACACATACTTTCCTTCCTTTGCTATGATTCTTTTCACTCTAATTTAGTGGATGTGATGTACCCCAATGAGACTAGCTTTGTTTTCACATCTTTACTTGATGATGTCCAGTGAAGAAAGACATAGTTATAGTTGTTAACACAAATCTTGAACTGTTATAATCTGGAAAGGCAGTGATTGGTCCCTGCTAAACAATCAGTGTTTCTCTTCCATATCTGGTTGACTGCAGAGGCATCAAATAAAATTCTTATAAGTTATTTGGTGTATTTGTGGAGGGAGTATTTCATTTTCTGCTTTTTTTTCACCTTTCTTTTGTCCTTTTTATTAGTTAATTTTATTTTTTTGTGAAGGTGGGATTTATTATGTTAGGATAATTTTCATAAATAATTACAATGAGGTGCTGAAATGTTCTTGGCAAGATCCACTTCCCAAAATCTGAAAAAATGATGAAATTTCAGAATTTTTAAAATTTTCTTTTTGCACCTTAGTCAGTCACAAAGTAAATGCAAATTGCAAACTGAATTTCTAATATAGCATGTGTCCATTTATAAAGTATGACAAATATAGAAAATAATAGAAATTATTTTGATTGAAACAAAAAAGAAATTTACTTTTCAAGTAAATAAGTGTAGCACTCCAGGTTATGTCATAATAGACTTTGCACTCAGTACCCTTCAGAGAAATCAGGGGCTAATTGCCAGGTTCACTTGATGTAACCTCAACAGGCAAACACATGTTGGCCCAGTTGCACTTAGAATGTACACGTGAGAAAGAGTTGCATGACAGGCATATAAGCACCCACCTAAGTGGTAATCTCTCAGAAATTGATGAGAATATAAAGTTCACATTTTGAATGAAATGTCTGTGGCAAAAACACTGACCAAGAATAATTGATGAAGTCAAGAGCTGAATAAAATGCAATGTTATCTATGAAGCATTCAGTCTCATGTTATTATTCATTAATTGGCACAATGACTTCATTACATAAATCCCTTTACTAATAGTATATATGTACCAACTAACAAAGCAAGGCAGTTCTACTTAAATAGACTGGTCCACTCGTAACAAAAAATAGGGAAAATTTTGTTTAAGAAAAAATTTTCATAGATTAGCATTCCTTAAACTTTTCTTAGGCTGTAACATGTTAGAATTGAAAAATGTAAGTATTTTTATTGATTTAGAAAGTAGAGTGGTTTTGCTTATGATACTGATACCATGTCAAATCAAGCCCTGATTTTTATAAAGTTATTGGTCTTCAGGTTTTTTGTTTTCTTTTTTTTTTTTTTAGTTAAATTTCTCTTAAATAACAAATAGATACATACATTTTTATGTAAATAGCAAAATTTTTTTTTTTTTTAATCATGTCACCCCAAGCAAGGCATTCCACTGCCACTATAGCACAGGGGGTTACACGGTGATAGATGACTTAGGATGTACATAGGGGGAGAGTTGGAGAGAATGGGTGTGAGTTAGTGTGTTAGGAGGTGTCTATTGACCTTACATTTAAACTCCTGGAGGTTATAGCCATCGGGGAAGCAAGCATGCAGAAGGGAATTCCACAGGCAGGAAGTGTGAGAAAAGAAGCTGTTGGAGTAGAAATTGCGGTTACATTTCATTGGTTTCACTGTTAAAGGGTGGGACCTAGTTGCCAATCTAGTATCTTGTGCAAACTCACACCTAGGGGGCACCAGTGATTTAAATTCATCAGAGCAGAAGCCATGAAAGTATTTATAGAAGAGGCACAGGGAAGCCACATCAAGCCGGTGAGAGAGTGACTGCAGGCAGTCAGCTAAGTCAGTATCAATCACATTACAGATTCTTCGCTGTATTTTGTCAAGAAGCCCGAGGAGAATAAATTTACATAAATTACTAAAATTATGTATCCATTTATTCTTAATTTAAGATAAATAATTATGAATAATTTTTGTATATGTGCTTCTGAAAAATTCCATACAATATATATATATATATATATATATAAAACAAGAAATTGTAGGAGGATTTGAAATAATTAAATGATTCATCAAGTTTTACTAAACCTCAACATAATGCAGAAAGCACTATATGACTGTTTTGTCCTATATTTGGGACTCATCAGCATTTCACATCCACTACCAGGAATTGAAACCCAGACAGTTACATTATTAAGCAAATGTCATACCAACTGTACCATGGGCCCTGGTGATGAAGAGGTAATGAATTAGACTCGATATAGCACCGCTCATTCACACACATATATATATTAATTTTTATTTGTTTAACAATATTATTTTTTAATGGATACTCCTATTTGAGTAAAAAATTTGTTTATTTTTATATATATAGTTAAACAGTACATTATAATTTTCACTGGCCTTAATCATTTGAGATATCGTTTGGAAAATATGTCTTTTCTAGCAGAAATCGAACCTGCATTCTCCTACACCGGAGAGATGCCGTCTTTAGATCAGATGTGTCTTACCAATCAACCCACAAAAGGTTTCATGGCAAACATGATTCAATTTAACCTTTATATAGATATTCTCCTGATTTTTATTGAAAAATTAATATCTGTTCAGATTGTATTAAATGCAAACAAACTCAACCGGAGACAAGATTCAAATATGTTGGCTAATGCCAGTTTTGTAAATTTCCATATAACTCCAGGTTTTTTCTGTTGCTGAGGTGATGTGTCATCCCCCGTGGGGATCTTCATATCGAAATGGCCATTCAACATCTTTGAATTAATCCTTTTTTAATATATATATATATATATATATATTTGTTTCCTGTCCTGCTCATGGAGAGAAAGACAATAGCAAGGCAGTGTCAGCTCAGCTCATTCTCTTTAATACTAGTTATTAAACTTTACTACAGTTATGAATGTTCTTAATGCATGTTTGCTGTTTAACAGCACCTTATTTGATTTTTTTGCAGTAACTATGTAGAGTAGTGAAACATATGTATCCTTTTTATAAAAAACTTGTGTATATATATATATAATTATCTGCTGTCTCAATATATATATATATATATATATATATATATATATATATATATATATTATATATAAATTTAGGAAGCAAATTTTCTTTTAGGCATGTCAGATTAAATAAATTGCAAACATTGTGTCTGCTTATTTTTAATAAAATCCATTCACAGATAATCTTTCATGTATTATAATTGATATGAGCTGTAACTCTTTTATTATATATTTCTTTATGTTCTAACGTACTTTTAATCCCCTTTCAAGATCACACACTATGATAAAAATAAATCATAAACTGTTATATTGTACACTCTATCTGGTTTCGAAATGGCACTATGCATGAGTTCATAACAAATGCTAAGGACCAACATTTCAGTTTCTTGAAACTGTGTGTGTATACATATATATATATATCTTGACAGAAGGTATCAAGATGTTTAAGAACATTACAACTGTGTTAAATATTCAGATTAAACATGTTGCCTTAGAATGCTTACAGCCTAAGTGGGCAGGGAGAAAATTAGTGACTTGTCTATTTGAAATTCACACTTAAATGTAGAATATAGTATCTTGTTTTACTTGGGTAAAATTATCTCAACTGTTTGGTTTAAAATGAGTTTTAATGCTTGAAAAACATCACATAATCTACTGAGAATGTTGTTACTTACTCCTCCCCATCCCCACGTCAACATGCATGTCTACCTATCTACATTGTATCATGTTACATCACAAGTCCCATAACCCATTCAGGTACTACATGTACAGCAACTGTAGCAGCAGTGGTGTGTTTAAGGTAAAGTAGCCTGACAGGACCCATCTTTCTTCAGGCTGGTTTTGAATTCAGTTTTATTTCTCTTAGACTGGTTGCAACCCTGAAGAAAAAGAACCCAGTCTAACATTTTGCTTAACTTATAGCTGGTGGAGGATGATTGATATTTTTCTAAGGGTGTTAGTACAAAGTGCACAAAACAGAATCAATTGGAAGTTGAACTGGATGCACCAATTTCTTTTCTATTGATAACTGCTGCACTCTCTGCAAGTCTAATCCTATTTACACACACACACACACACTTGTAGAGGACAAATTTATGCCAGTTTTAATAAAGTGTAATGTCTATAAAAAAATAAGAAAAAGAGATCAGACTTCAATAAAATTTTAATATCAGTATTTATCTCTTCTAAGTAATAAAAAGAAACAATTATTAACCAATCAATGAAGAACAGCCAAAAATATTTCTTGTCCAGTGTTGATAAGTGCATACATTCAGGTTAGGTTCAAATTGCCAGTAGGTTTGATTTTCTCTAAAATCAATATATCATGAATACAGATCCACTCTCCTTACAGATGAAATTTTATATTTCATTCATTTTTAATAATTCATCTTGTTCCTGATTGCAATGTTTTAAGCAGTCTTGCTCTAATGAATATCAAGCATATTAGCAGTATTTCTACTACAGTATAAAATAAGTTTATACAACTGCTCCCAAAAATTTATCTAGTTCAATCACTTACATACTTACTCACACATTGTCACACCATGAGTCATGTGACCATTAGGGTTATAGGGCACCAAATATACTGCTGCCATGACAATAATTTTGTGTGTATTTCAAGATAGCCTGACAGAACACATGTCTCTTCAGGCTGGTTTTACATTCAGTTTCTCTTCCTCTAGACTAGTTGCTACCTGAAAGCAAGAGAATTCAATCAGCCCTGCTATTAGCCAATAGTTGCGGGGAAAGAGATGGATTCATAAGATTTTTTTTTTTTTATAAGCGTTTCACCCCGAGCAAGGCATGTCACTGCCACTACTGAGCAGGGGGCTACGTAGAGTGGAGAAAGGATGATTAAATATAGGAAATGTCAGAGGGTGGGTGATAGGCAGGTAAGGATACTGAGAATGAGGGTTGGGTAGATGAGAGTGTTCTGAGAATAATTGGGAGTTAGTGTGATAGGAGGTATCTATTGACCCTACATTTAAACACCTGAAGATTGTAACTGTCGGGAAAGCAGAGTTGTGGAAGGGAGTTCCACAGGCGGGAAGCACGAGAAAAGAAGCTGTTGGAGTAGAATTTATGGTTACATCTTATTTGTTTAACTGTAAAAGGGTGGGACCTAGTTGCTAATCTAGTATCTCTTGTAAATTTGTGCTTAGGCAGCACCAGTGATCTAAGCTCATTGGAGCAGTAGCCATGAAAGTACTTGTAGAAGAGGCACAGGGAAGCCACATCACACCGGTGAGAGAGCGGCTGCAGCCGGTCTGCCAAGTCAGTATCAACCACGTTACAGATCCTCCTTTGTATTTTGTCAAGAAGCCCAAGGAGAGCAGCAGGGGCACCCGACCAGATATGGCAGCAATATTCAATACACGGGCAGATGGTAGATTTGTATATGTGCAGAATAGATTCAGGTGGGAAAAACTTCTGGGCCCTGCACAGGGAGCCGACTTTCATAGCGCCAGATTTGGCAATGGATTCGATATAGTCATTCCATTTGAGGTCCGCCGAAAGTGTAAAGTCAAGGAGGCGTAGTATTTTACTCTCTGGGAGGCTAGCCTGTCCCATGCTAATGGAAGGTAGATGCGATTGTCTATGGTGGTTAGTTGATAACAGCTTTGTTTTAGAGGCATTGAAATTTACCAGCCATTTTCTACCCCAGGCCACTACGGATTGGAGGTTTTTTAAGAGTATTTTTGCAAAAATGAACAAAATGAACTCATCTTGTTGAATTTTCTTTTTTAATTACCACCATTCTTGCATATTTCTTTCAACAATGCCTTCTTTTTCTTTGTCTATATCCTTAAGGGACATGGCACTTAATTATGGCTTTTTACAACCTCCTCTCCCTTGTAGCCCTCAGCAAACTTTGTCTTTCTGTTATTTCTCCTAAGCTCTGTTCTGCCATCCATTTACTGAAGCTCATTAAGATGTCATGCATTCTTCCTCTGTCCCTCTTGCTTTCTATCTGTCCTGTGAATATCATATTTTCCAAGCCCTCCTTCCTCATTATGTGCCTCAGAAAACTCAACTGTAACTTTCTGATGTTAGATATTAATTTTCTCTTTGTTTCCATTTTCTCCAAAACTTTATTATTACTCACATGTTCAGTCCGTGGTATTCTTAGCATCCTTTTGTAGAACCACGTTTCTGTTGCTTCAAGTTTCTTCTTCATTTTTGAGGAAATTGTCCCTATTGCCTGCTGAGCCTATTTCTAACTGCCTCTACCAATTGTTTCAGCAGATAATACATTTGGTTTTAATATTTACAGGCAGGCTATACCATAAGATTATATAATTTAAATCTCTGTTAACAAATTTCATGCTGTTTGTCACAACAATGATCATAATTTATCAAATATTTTCATTTCTAAGAATTTGCTTGTCAAATCTGAATCTGTGAATAATATTAAATTTTCTTAATGGTTTGAAACATGTTTATAAAAACCCAAATGAAGAAGCAAAAAATGAAATTGATTTCATAATTACTGACATGCCAATAATGTTCATGACATAATCTTCGTGTAATGCTGGCATTGTACAAACTAAGAACCTATGACTAAATTTATCTCGATATAAAATTCTTTAATTTCCATTAGTCTGTCTTTTCATCATACCTTCTAAAATAGCCATGCATTTACTTATCTAAACCAAATTTTAGAGAGCAGTGCAAACAGGTAAGGACGTATACAGTACAGTTGGTTTTTCTAGGGTGTATAGCTTAGCACAATATTTTTTCATTAGTTTTTTGGAAATATTAAAAGATTTATTATTTAACATACAAAATACTCCCTCCCACTATTTTAAAACAATTTAATGATTAAAATAACAAATAATTATTCAATAAGAATGCAATATTGTTTTTTTGCATATCTTTTCTTTTAGTTTTTATATACGAAAATCAAGTTTCAAGTTTGCTCTGCATTTGTGAGAACTATGAACAAATCACAAAGCCAAACACTTCTAAAAGTTGGAATTTGGTTCCACAAAGAAATATTTATACATAGCCAGTAGTATGTTGCATTCTCAAGAGTAAGTGTTATGTACATACCTCTGGAGAGTAATGGGTATGTCCCAATCTTTATATAATATGTTGGACTCTATTGAGAGGGTGGTGTTTTTCTTACTGTTCAGCAGTTCTCTACTAACAGTAATTATTTACTTCATGCAACTTGTGTGTATTGTAAGTGATGATGTTATAAATATTACTATTTATTTCCAACCTCCACTTGGGTTATTATTCATTCAGTAACCTTTTAGGTTACAACAGTAAGAAATCCTAAGAATTTATTCTTTGCTGTTAAAAAGGAAAAAAATACATTTTTAAAAGAAATATTTTTTACTATGAAGTCCTATACAATTATACTAAATTAAAGAAATTATTAAACTGCAAAGTAGGGTTTTTGTCAAAGTATTTTTCCAAACAAATCAACTTAATCAAATTTCCGTCATTGGTTTGTGAAATTTAACAAAACTTTGAAAATCTCAACAAAAAATATCAACAAAAAATATCAGCAATAACTTCAACAATACTAAATAGTGTGGAGATTTTAACAGATGTCTGGAGGTTGCAAAAAATTCTAGATTTTAAAATTATTGTTTATTCAACTCTAGACTTTCTCAGTTAATACCAACAAATGGGTAATTAGTTTTGGTGACTTTCTCTGAATATGGATTCTTTATTTCACAAGGATTCTAGAAACTGTAGCAGATAAGAAATTAATTAAAATCAACTCTCTTCTTCACTTTTACAAAAATTCATGAGAACATGTGAAATCCTGGGTTTTCCCAAATAGGAAAAGGATTGACCATATGCTTAACTAAAATGTCCAAAGCCAGATTTTGCAAGTAGGTGTTAAAATGATTTTTGACTAATGAGAGTGACTTACAAGACTTAAGGACTTCTGCAAAATCTGAATACTTTAAAAGGCCCCAAGACAGAGAGACAGATGGGAGCAAGACAAAACAACTAAAATTTAACTTCAACTTCAAATCACCCAGAGATAAGGTCAGGTCACACCTTATTCTCTTTCTCTTTATCTCTTTCAACAATTACTACTATGAACATTTTGTAAGAACTCTACCCTTAACCTCTTAATAATGTTTTTAATTGCACATTAACTCCTACAACTTATGTTAGTCTTTCCCTTTTAATAAATTACTATTTTAAAATGAAAAATGTATATTTTATTCTTACACTATTCCACACATTCTAACCTGCCAACAACCAACATTCTGATAATGACAATTCTGCATAAAACTTGTAAGCTGTAGGGAGTTCGGTTAAGTATGACACAAGGCTGAATCAAAGAATCATTAACCAGCTCCCTCAATGCTACAAAACTCTGTCTTTGAGGTGGAGCACTTATCCTATCATCTAGTTGTCCCAAGTGTGCACACACTAAGAAAACCTGGGTTGACTACCACTTTACATTTGACATCAACCATGAACATCTTGTGGGACACCCAAATCAGCACCTGATGGCTATGAGGTTACCATTCAGATCAACCCTCTGATGTACTTGAATTTTCTCTAATCTGTTGTGACACTGAGTGCAACGTCTGTTTTGGTATCATCTGATGTCATCACAGATTTTCTTAGAACAAAGGTTTCTTATTAACAATGAATTCAATTCAGACCATTTAGTATCTGCTGATGTGAATTGTGTACTACATAATTAATATATGAAGCAATCATAGAATGATAACTTGAAGAGTGAAATGTAATTTTAAAATTCTCAGAAAGAAAATGTCCTAATAAAATCAGAAAAAAACATGGGATTTCAGGTGGAAATCTAGAACAGGCTTAGTTAAATAATGAATATAGCATAGAAAATGTGAATGTAAAATTGATAAAACATTAGAAATAACTAGGAAAATGAAAGGAAATAACAAGAACAAAGAGAATTAATCAATGATACAGTTGATTAAAAAGAGAATAGTAAATAGTGTTTTAATAAATAAGTGATAAAACTGAAAATGCAGAATTGAACTAATCAACAAAAATGTCCACTAAAAAGAAGAAAGACACTTTAGAAAGAACAGAGGTTATCAAGAAATAAAAGAGTTTGAAGCATGCTTACATTGTTTAACTGAAATCACTTGCAATCAAAGACAGAAATGAGGAAATTATCAAATGCTGAGACAAGATGTTAAAGCTAGTCAAAGATTGATTGATTGATTTGTTTGTTTAACGGTATATCAACTTTTTATGAGTCATTTACTCACGGAATTTAATTTTCTTGGAAGCTTTGAAGTAATAAAAATATGTTCTGCTTTCACAGTTGAATATATGGTAGATGATACTCAGCTTTTGTGTATATACATGTTTGTGTGGACATGATTAGTAGAGGTTGGAATATGTTTTTATTGTGGTTTTGTTGAAGATATATTTTTGAATACAGTTTGAAATTCTAGGATATTATATAGATTAGTGTCATGAAAGTTCTTTTGTGTTGGTTGTTTGGTAGTGTTTTAAACAGATTTGTGTAAACTCGTTATAATTTTTTAGTACTTGTGTTTAATGTTGGTAATTTATATATTATTTGGGTGGGTGGGGGTTAATATTTGCCCATAGATGAGACCAAAACTGGTGCTTCTACCACAGGACAAAGTGGATATGAGAACAACAGCAATGAAGAGGTGGTTCCATGCTCCTCAAATTTACAATATCCTAGGCCTTGCTGCCAGATACGGTTTGTCATCTTACTCAGTAGTAGCTAGACAAAGAAAATTATGTAAATCTGTTTGAAAATAAAAATGTAATCCCTCCAGCAGATAAAATGGCTTTTCTGCAGTCATAACAGATGAAATGCAGTCTTACTTACAAAATATTATTGGTCTGAATTATTGTTAAGAAACAATAATTCCACTCTAAAAAATTAACAAAGGTAATGAAAACCTTGGCAACTGTAGCCCTGTCATGTTTACTATTAATCCTATACAGGCTACTCTCTTAGTTACAAAGAAACTAACAGCACACAACTTAGATTAATGTCAACCATGCAAACAGGCATGTTTTAGGAGTGACGAATCAATAATACACAATCTACAAACAGTAAATAGACTGAATAGACAATAGAATATAACAATTCTGTTTAATATTTCGCATTTAACTACTTGATTTCTGATAGAAAATGCGTCCATTGTTAACACTCTATAAGAGCAGACTATTAATAAAAATTTTCTAATAGTCTTTGAAGATATATCCACTAACTGTGCTTCAATAATTTAACTATGAGAAAACAAAGACTGTAAAGATTAGAAAAGTAGTAAGGCAAGTGGTTATGACTGGATCAAAATTAGTTACAGGCCTTGAAAATATTTCTTTAAAAATAAACTGGAACAAAATTGGGAGTAAATATAGAGAAGATTTATACCATCAATTTGCTGATGATATGTCATTAATGTCAGAATCAGTGAATGAATTGCAACAAATGCAAAATGATGTAAACAGAAAATGAAACAAAAGTAATATTCAATTATATTATTCTGAAAAACATGGGAGTATATCAAGAACTGGAGAAATTCAAGATTACATATGTTTAGAACAGATAATAACATTAAAGAAATTACCTCAAAAAGTAAATATAACAATGAGATGGAAAGCATTTAAGAAAATATGTATTGAAAAGCAGCTTACTATTATAATTAACTTTTTACATTGTAATTTCTAAAGAATTGACGAAGTTCATTTTTGAATTCGACATTTTTATTCAAAAAATACTTTTAGTTGATTTCTATATATGAGTAGTTGCTTAATTTTTTTAAACAGTGTTTATTTCATTTACTGGCCTGTGCGTTGTGGCGCAGTGGATATCGGCTCGGAACGAGAAATCAGAGAACCGAGTTCGAATTCCAGTTGAATTCCTTGCATTCACTTACGCGCAAATACCCTTGGGAAAGGTATTAATCCATCTATTCCCTCCAGTTATGGGTTAAATAATAGGACAGATTGGGTTCTATAGCCTTGGTCGGCAACCAGTCTACCGCAGAAAGCAATGGCAACCTACTGCGGGATAATCTTCTGCCCAGTCAGTCATGTCTCTTTCGAGACATGATCGCCCAAGCATGTATCGCGCATGGCACTTAACTGACTGACTGACTGGCCTGTACAATTGAGAAAAATTAATAAAGAAAATATGCCCTCTGATTTCATTTCTCTAGTTGATAATAGTTATATTATCCACATACCAATCATCACAAAAGCCAAAAGATATTCAAAGAAACTAAATTCATTAGGATTTTATATTATTGTTTAATCTAGATGGAGACCCAAATAAATAACCCAAATTCTATATGTAAATGATATTTAAATAGAGAATTTTGTTCATTTTTCTGTTGGCACAAACATTAGGAAAATGTCACAATTTGGAAATTCCAGCTAAGTGTGACCTAATTTATGCAAATCTTGTAAAATGAACAATAATTTGAAAAATTTAAATTCTATACTGCTTTGGGAGAGTATTATAATTTTTAAATAAAATATTAGATAATATCTGCTTGTTAGATTAGTTGTCAGCATGAATAAATGGTTAAATTTTACAACTACTTTTGCATCTTTTCATCTACTTGAATCTTTTCTCTTTTGTTTCTTAAATTACAATAAAATATCATATATGACTAATAAAAGTAATGAGATTTTTGCTATTGGGAATCTTAATTTTATTGGAAAATGAAGTACTTTAAATTCAAAATATAATTTTAGTTAAGAGCAATTCATAGAAATCATTTTATATTTCTGAGATGAGGTATTATAACTATTTACACTATTTACATTGTTCCTCATTTTTGTTGTGAGATTCACAATGTTTCAGAATTTTGATCTGAACCCTTTGTTTTTATGGTAGTTTGTTCTACATGCCATGGGGAATATTTCAGTTTCGGTTATTTCCCTAAAAGTAATTAACTGAAACTGAGATATTCCTTATGGGACTTTATCTCCTGGGATTAAAATATAAAGTTTAACATATAATCTTGCAAAGTTGAAGTAAAGGGTAAGTAACTCTGATTGCTTATTAGAAAATTGCTGCTGGGTCTTATTTGACCCCATGAAAGCAAAGTTGGCACAAGGTAGTGTTTAATGAGGTTTTATACAGTTAGAGGCAGACTTATTACCTATTTGCTTACAATCTATATTCCAAAAGTATCAAGTGATTTATATCTTGCCAGTAACTTTTTGTTATGAGGAAGTGCAACCTCATGGATCTGCTGAAACTAGACACTTAAATTGTGTACCTTGTATTTCCTGAAGATAAGAACAAAGCCACTTTTGACTACAAAAGAACAGATTGGATGAATTGCTGTTCATTCATCAGATACATGGAAAATAATTTATTTTTTATGTAACAAGTTTAAAAGATACAAAAGATGATTATCTTCCTTTGGTTGAGATTAGGTCATGTGGGTCATGTAATAACTGCTTAATGATGTCATTTCATAAAAGCTTCCAGTAGTCAAACCAAGCAACTGCTATTTTAGCCCAGGTACCTTGGCTGAGGCAAAATCTGTCTCCCCCAATAGCTCACAAGCACTTGTTGCTGTTTTCCTATGGAAATATATCTTCACCAGGTACAAAATTTATTTCCAGCTCACAGTTCTCATGTTGAGAAAAACCCAAGATTTTGAGTTTTCAGAATATGTCCTCAATAGTGATATAGCAAATAAATCTGGCCCACTCTTGCAAGTACACTAATTAAATTTTGCACAAAATATATGTGTATTAAATTTTAGCTCAAATCATTTATTAGATTTGCTGTCAATACAATCTGGATATGCAATCTTAAAAAAGAGAAGAATTATAATTTTAACATATGCACCAGCGCTACAGTATCATCATATATATATGTATTCTTCACTACTGACGACATAATTATTGCAAAAAAATAAAATAATAAGGCACTGTTAAAAAGCAAACACATGGTAAGGGCTTTAATAACTGGTAGTAAAGTTTCATAACTGGTAATAAAGAGAATGAACTGAGTCAATGCTACCTCGCCATTGTGTTTCTTTCCATGAGTGTGACAGGAGGGGTATATATATATATATATATATATATACACACACACACACAAATAAATACACAACAGTCTTCATTAGAGTAGAGAGGATTATTATTATTATAGCAATTACAATTGCAGCAACACCAAAACTCTGGCTGATGAAGGGTTATCAACAGCCTGACTTGAATCTTCAGTATTAAGTATTCAAGTACACTCAGAAGGAGAATGAAAAATAGCATGAGTGTTCAGTAGTTTAGCTTCATTGCTCTTATCATATTTAATTGAACATTTATAATTTACATGAGTCTGAATATAAATAATGCTTGCATCTTTATTGTTATTATCATGTTACAGCCATTGTTGACCTATTTCTACCCCTACAATTACTAGGTCACCAGATTCATGAATTAAGGCTTTAACTGATTAGACTATTATCTTGTGAGAGAATTCTGAACCTAGAATTAGGTTCTTTAAGACTTGATGCTGTTTCCATTAACTGAAGAGTTTTTTTATTTTTAAAATGTTTTCTGATTGTTGAAAAAGGTTAAAATTGTTAATGATAATCCCCAGCTATTTGAGGTCATCTTGCTAGTTTTCATTTAACAAGAAGGGAAGTATCAGTTTTAGGGAACAGATGTGAGCATATTTCAATGAAAACTGGATTTATTGAATAAAATATTGTTTAGCTTATTGATTTAGTTGGATATTATAAATGACTACATTAATCTTAGATTTATACAGATGGCTCCAATATTTGCATTCAATTCATACCACTACTAAAACTTGCTTAATTTACTGCTACTGTTACTAACAAATATTTTTTTTCATTTGTAAGCTTTTACTCATGCAGTAAAAAATATTATCCCTAACAACTATTGTCTGGAAGACCTCATTAAAAGTGGCAGCTATAGCAAGATAAAGAAAGACCCCACATTGAAAATGGAATGACAGCTGTCACAGATCGTAATCAAGAACAAGGATCACTTCCAGCCTAGGACATAAAGACAGTTGTCTCAACATTACAGCAAGCTACCTCACATGTATGGTCTACCTAAGATTCATAAAGATGGTATTCCGCTCAGGCCGATTTTTAGCAGCCTAAACTCAGTGTGCCACCCTCTAAGTTGCTTCCTTGCAGATATTGACCTACTGATAGGAAAGTCACCAGCATATGTTCGAAATTCCACCCACTTCGTGGAACTTATTAAACATGCTCCTATCCAATGCAACCAGATGGTGCGCCTGGATGTGGCAATTTGTTCATCAAGATACCCACAGTGGAGGCACTATTGGTAGTCAGAAACAGCCTGGCCTTGGACTCTTCTCTAGGAGAATGTACCAGTATTCCACTAGATAACCTGATGGAGATGCTGGCTTTTTGCACACAAACAACACACTTTGGATTGGGATCAGACATATATCGGCAGGATGAAGGCTTAGCAATGGACTCGCCATTATCACCATCACTGGCTAACATATACATGAAATACTTTGAAGAGATGGCATTAGTATCTACAGTTCTAAAGCCAACTCTATGGCTTAGATACGTTTACCTTGCTTCTTAATGAAGCAATAACTTCTTCATTCTTTAAATCTCATAAACCAGCCTTGACTCTATATCTTTCTCATCTGGGTATTTTTTGTTCAAGTCCTCAAAGACAACAATTTTGCTTGAATGATCTCTTGACTGATGATTCAATCTATCAATCCAAAGAGAATGAAGTTGTTCCATCTTTTCAAAGATGTTTTCATTTTGATATGTGCCAAAATCTTATCCTTATTGTGAACAATCGTTGATAGAGTTGTCCAACTCATTCCAAAAGGTCAAGCAATCAAAGGTGAAAAGGTTATAGCCTTTTTTATGGTGTTTTATCATAGTAAGTTTATCATCCAGTGTTATAGCAGGATGCTTAGCACTTGCACTAAGAATTTTCTTAGGAGCCATTGAGGCAAAATATAAAGTCACAAATGAATGAGAGAGAAGGTGATGAGCAGGTGCATATGGTGCGTATACCCATACTAAACTGGATTTCAATTTCGTAGGAGTCCCATAATGGCACTGACAATGATGCTAAATAGTAGATATTGGAATTAGTGTGGAAAATGCCAATATTGAGCTCTTATCAACCACTAAATAAGTCACAGATGTTTTCATATTTCGTTCTCTGGGTTTTATGATAATTCTATTAACATTTATTGTAAATGTATATATTTTAATGATTTTTATATACTTTTATTTTTTTTTATTGTACAGTAACATGATTTTATGTGCTTTTAATGCTTTTCTAGTGATATGTCAATATTTATAGCAAATGGACATAAAGTCCAATAAAATGACTTAAATGTAATTTTTATTCTTCATATATTTTTTTGACAGACAGCGTATAATCAAGAATGAGTTAACTCAAGGTATGCCTGTATAACAAAATATTCGCCCCTCTCTCTCATAAGAAAACCTTGAACTTTTGAGATTTTGTAAAACTTCATAAAAGAATTTGAAGATGTTAGCTTCTATTTTTTATTTTAATTTTGTTTAGGTTATGTATTAGTTTCCAAAGACATTACCTTTCTGGAAACTTGAACAAATTAATATTTGTTCAAGGAAGAAAATATTTTTCTTTTTATACTGCATTTCTCTCTCTCTTACACACACACACATTTTATTTAAGGCTGCAAATAAGGTTTGCTTCAATGATTTTTTCTTAATTCTTTCTTGTTTTCATACATGATAACACTGTTACTTGTTATTAACAGATAAATAATTAACAAAGTATACAAAAATAGAATATATAAAAACAAGTTGGATGTTGAAAAACATTTTTATTATAGCATCAACTTTTTGCTACTTTAACATTAATACTAAAATAAAATAAAAGTTCAAAATTCAACTGGTTTTCAAATAAGGCAACAAATGCTTGGTTCATAGATAATCCACTAATGATCTATGCTATATGAGGGAAAAGAGAAAGCAGGTTTATCCAATTTGTTTTCTTTGTTGTTAAAAACTGTTTTAGAGAGAGTGATTGATTGATTGATTGATTTGATAAATTAGTATTCATAAGAATTCAGAAGAATTACTTTTCAATGATTGCTTTTGTTAAGTATAAGTTCCTTGCTTTTCTGGCCCTTAATGTATAATCACGCTGTTTTTCTTATTTTCAAATAGCAATCTTTGCTTTTCATGAAAAGTTGTGTTAATTTCTAATTTGAATCCAGCTATTAACACATAATTTGATAAATGAGGGCTTTGCATTTCTCTGCATGGAAGCTATTCTAATGCAGCACATTATACATGCATATAACATTATATAACATGCATTAAATTTGATGCATAATTTACTGGATATTTAATTTATTTTCAGAGCTGTGAATAGTGACACGCATCGAATAAAGAAGGAAGATGTTCAACTGCTGGCTCCAATCACCCAACCTGATAAATTAATTTGTATTGGAATGAATTATAAGGATCACTGTGCAGAACAGAATGTCAAGGTTCCAGTTGAACCTGTTGTCTTCAGCAAGTTTTCCAGTTGTATTATTGGGCCTCATGATGATATTCATTACCCAGAAGAAACAGAGGTATAAAACCAAATACCACAAATAATGTTTTTAATCTGGACAAAATTAAAAGACACTAATATAAGATTGTTCAGAATATAATTTTGAAATTTAAAGGTGAAAATAAAATTAGATGCAAATCTAATTAAGTTAAATTTTATTAATCATAAAATTGCCTTCATTTGTAACTAGTTTGGTATCACTTGCTTTGCTGGTAGTAAGATGATCAAATTTTAAATCTAAATTGTTTGTCCATTTAAAATTTATTAGGAAATATATTCAGTTTACATACAGAAAGAGTAATAAAAGTGACCTTTAAGTAGCTGCACATTTTAGCTGATATTCTTTTCCTGTTAACTAGGGGTTGTTATCAGATACAAAGAGAAAATTGTCATTAGGACACATCTATTTCAATTTCATTTAAATTGTGTATGTACGTTAGCAAATATTTACATTATTTAGACTATTGTTCTCATCATCAGTGATAGTAATCAAGGGTTCGGTTCAAAATTCCTAGCACCTGAAGAAGGCCAGAGTGTACAACTGCCAAAATGTTGTACAAATAGCAACAAAGATGAGGACAATAGTCTGAATAATCTAAATACTACCTCATTTCAGAAATATAGACAAATACATTTGCAAATGTACATTAATATTTTAATTAGATGACAAATTCAAAAATATTACAATGAAATCGAAATGAAAATAAATTATTTATTATAATTATCAAATAATCTTTGAAAAAATTCAATAAAATTTTATAAGTATCAGATTTAAAAAAAAAATCTTTTTCGTTTATGTTTTCAAAGATTAAAGATTTTTATTCTTGTCTCCAACTTTGATTTTATTGTTTAGACCAAGTTAGGGGTTGTCCAAACTGAGTCGTGGGGAATGTATTATTCCAATATCTTATTTTAAACTTATTCATGTGTGTATGTTTGTAAGTTAAGTACATGCAAGCCATTCACATACAACACAGGCAAACACATACACAAATGCACAGTTATGTGAAGACAGTGTCTGAAGAACAGAAAAACAGTTGTTGTTTTTATGATATACATTACAGCAGCTAGAAAGTAGTTTTCCATTCTATTTAGATAAAATTTTGAAGTTTTTAGTGAAAAGAAACTTGGGAAACCTGAATTGATATCTTCATAGTAATTAATGTCCTGATAGTCAAAAAAAATGTTCTATGAATTAAAACATATAATAATTCAAACATGTGGGGTTTGGTGAGTAAAGAGCATAAGCTAAGATTTTATTTGCTCCTGAATTTGTTTTATTAATTCCGGCTTTGTAGTATTGTTTAGAAGAAGGAAACACTTTGTGTGCACCAAAGATGCACATTTCTGATATTATATGTAACTTCAAGGTTACATTTGTTTATATTTAAATAATCTATGGAAAATGATATTTCAAATTTTTGTTAAAAAATTTGCTTTTTGCTGCTTTCTTCTACTACTGGTAACGTTAAATATATTTAAGGGACAAATTAAATACCTAAGTCTCTTCTACAGTCTTTTGAAACAAATATTTATCAAAAGAATCATTTCATGTCTTTTTTGGCTAATTATTTCTGAACTCGGGATTTTCTCAACTCTTAAATACTCACTTGTCCAAATTGATTATTTTTTATTTCTAAAGCTGAGTATTCTAGGTATTTAGTGAGATAAGGCACATTTCTAATTTCTTATCTGATATGCTTACACCATTGCTAGACTTGATAATGATATAGAAAGATTAATAAAATTTAGGTAAGGTGCTGTTTACTAATTTGGGTCATCTTTATTGGTGGCTTACAAGAATAAATTTAATCTATAATCAGGCATCATGAATCAAGATTTTAAAATGGATTTAAGAATTTTAAATATATAAGTATTAATTTACACACACTCATGTGCATTATATTGAAAACTTACTATATTTATGAGGAAAAGTGCGCAATATCAAATAAAGCATTTGTTAATATAGACAGACTAGGCATAGAAATCACTGTTTGATGACTGTCAGTTTCCTGCCTCAATTGTGTATTTACATTATGTATATAACATGCTAAAATCTACTTTCCTCCACCATGCAGCGATAGCTTAGAGTTAGAATCTTCAACTGATGTCAAATTGGTTGGGTTTCAATCCTAGATGGAAGCAATTGGATGTCTAACTGTACTGATGAACTGTGATACAATGAAACAGAACTTTCTGTGGATGACTCTCTCTCTCTCTTTCTCTCTCTCTCTCTCTATATATATATATATATAGAGAGAGAGAGAGAGAGATTTTTCCTGTGTAAGTATATGTCTCTGATTCTTGAACACATAGTAAATTTTTTATATAAAATATATCACATAATAGAACTGTCACAAGAAATGAGATAAATTTCACGAAAAGACTTTTTGAAAAAAACATGGATCAGTTATTTTCATCTCGGTTTTATTAATTTAATTTCATATGCATTTTTCAGGAGCTTGATTGGGAAGTGGAACTGGCATTTGTTATTGGAAAAGAAGGGAAAAAAATTGCTGTAAGTATTTGAGGAAGATTTTCAGGTGATACATTACACTTGTTATAATTACATTACTTCTCTTAATGCCTGCTAGGTGGTGTTGTACAAAGCAGTAAAAAAAAAAGGGTAAAAATCCTTTATTTTTTGTCACTCTTCAATTCCAGGATACAGTAGTGACAAAGCATCTCATTCCCCCTCTATGGAACATTTTAGTCCTCAAACTATGTGTCACATTCGATAGTGTAGTGATAAAATTGTGTTCTATCTCTTGTATGTAACTATAATAATCTCTCTATTACAACTTGTCACACAAATATATATCTTTCAACACAAGAAAATATCCCAGTTCAATGAAAGAAAACAATTCCACTACAAACTGATGACTCTCTTAACAAACTGGTAATTTATTACCATTACACCATCTTTTTTTTATCATTTAGTGATTCATTGATTCACTTTCTTGATCTTTTATCCCCACTAATATTCATTATGTCACTGTAGATCTGATGTATTATATTGAGAGATGTCTTTGGACACAGCATTGGTAAACCCACAACAATATTGGACTAATTCTGTTAGGTTCTGTTAGTATGTAAAGTATAATCAAGCTAATAAAAGCAGTAATCAGCAAGTTCTTCAAACAGTTTTACATTTCACTTTGACACTCTAAATGACATTGACGATAAAATATTTTGTATAAGACTATGAGAAATTATCAATAAGCAAATTTTACAACTTTGAAGCATGGAGATAAGACCAGCTGTAGATCAACTTGTTGAGTCATCGAAAGAAAATATTAGATGGAAGGATTTCATGGCCAGCAGAACATGTTAAAAAACCAGGTTGACCTACAATAGGATGAGGCTCCACTGATAGCAACTGGGTGATATTCATCAATTCATGGAACCGTTACAAAAAATGTGCAAGCTGACATACCCAATAGTTATATAGAACAAGTTGAGAACAGCATGCATCTCTGAAGTGAACAGACTGCTATTCAACTTTGTGGGAGCAGAGTCACTCACCTCTACCAAAGAAGAACAGCTATTATAACAAATAAGGCATGTTGAGAGCTGCACAAAGAGGCACAGCAGCAGAACTTCCACCCTGAGACAGAAAGAGGGTGAATCAATCACACACTTTCTAGCTCACTTATGATCCATAGCCAAATTTTGTTAGTTTTCAATAAATTGTTCAGACAAAAAAAAAACTGCAGTTGGAAAATAAACTATTCTAGACTCCACAATATATTGTCTGAGAACACATTTGGATTCTGTCTGAATCAGCCCTAAAGGATCTACACCTATTGCCTTCCAGTTTTCCAAACACAACAAAACATGGCAACCATTGACAACAGAAAGGCTCTGTGTGGTTGCCCTCGAAGAACAAACTTTCGACTTAAGCTGACTGATACCCCATATACCCCTTTAGAGTATAACAGGCCCTAATTGAAACAATGGATGCTGGAGCATTTTGGGTCCAGCACATTCAAAGCCATGCGTCGGACCAAAACAGGTGCCTTTTCGCCTCAGCTCGTAATAAGTGTAAAAAGATACTTCACGAAGCTAAGATGTTGTTTGCTGTTAGAATGAAGCAACGCATAGCATCCTGTAAGTTCAGTGCCAAAGACTACTGGCAACTCTGTAAAAGCCTGTTTTAACAAGAGTAAAACCTCAGTAGCCACCCTAATCAATGAATTTGAGGTCCTCACCTTCTCAGTGGACAAGTCTGAATGCTTTGCTCGTAGATTCTCCACCATTTCGAGACTGGATTCGTCTGGAGTATCGACACCCAAATTCCCACCTAGAACTGAGGCTGAACTGAATGATGTCCACATTACACCCTCGCTGGTCTCTAACATAATCTCAAAAATTGACCCTCACAAAGTGAGTGGAGGGGACGGAATCCTAATCATATTCTTGAAGAAATGTGCCCCCTGAACTCTCCTCTGTCCTCTCTAAGCTCTACAACTTCTGCCTCTCTGCTTCCTGCTTTCATGCTTTCCTGCCTGTTGGAAGTTTTCCTCTGTAGTTCTTATATTTAAGAATACTGGAGAACCTTCAGACCCAGCAAATTACCGCCTTATCAGCCTTCTTCCAATCTTTGGCAAAGGTGGTTCAGCATCTCACAGCCCACAGGTTCCCCTCAGACAAACAGTATGGTTTCTGCTTCACCAGGTCTACTGCTGATATGCTAATGACCATCACCGAGTATATATACCAGGCTCTCGACAAGAATGGCGAAGCTTGAACTGTTACCTTGGATATCTCCAAAGTGTTTGATAGAGTCTGGCATACTGGCCTCCTACGCAAACTGCGGAGCTATGGTATAACAAGGACATTTGTTTGACCAAATTCAGTCATTCCTCTCTAACCGCACATTGAAGGTGGTATTAAACGGACATACCTCACAAAACTACCCTATGAATGCAGGTGACCCTCAAGGCTCTATCTTAGGTCCTACACTCTTTCTGATCTATATTAATGATCTCCCCGATGCCATAAGATCCCAAGTAGGCATGTATGTCAATGACACCACAGTTTACTCTCGCCTCAATTAAAAATCTGGTGTGGGTGACAAAGCAAACCTCGCTGCCGAGTTTGAGAAGAACCTCCAATCCATAGTGGACTGGGGTAGGAAATGGCTCATAAATTTTAATGCTTTCAAAACGAAGCTGCTATCAATTAACAATCATAGACAATCAAATCTACCTCCCATTAGCATGGAACAGGCTTGCCTCCTAGAGAATAAAACACTACGCCTCCTTGGTCTCACACTCTCAGCAGACCTCAAGTGGAATGACTATATTGAATCTATTGCTAAATCTGCTGCTATGGAAGTTGGCTCTCTGTGCAGTTTTTCCCATCTGAATCTATCCTGCACATTTATAAATCTACCATCCACCCATGTATTGAATACTGCTGCCACATCTGGTCAGGTGCTCCTGCTATTCTCCTCGAGGTTCTTGACAAAAAAACAATGAAGAATCTGTAATGTGATCGATACTGACTTGGCAGACGGGCTGCAGTCACTCTCTCACTGGCGTGACGTGGCTTCCCTGTGCCTCTACTATAAATACTTTCACGGCTTCTGCTCCAATGAACTTAGATCACTGGTGCCCTCTAGGTATGAATTTGCACGAGATACTAGATTAGCAACTAGGTCCCACCCTTTTACAGTAACTGCAATTTCTACTCCAACAGCTTCTTTTCTCGCACTTCCCACCTGTGGAATTCCCTTCCGTATACTTGCTTCCCCGACAGCTACAATCTCCAGGAGTTTAAATGTAAGGTCAATAGACACCTCCTAACACACTAACTTGCACCCATTCTCTCAAACACTCTTCCTATCTACACAACCCTCACCCTCAGTATCCTTACTCATCTATCACCCCTTTTCTGACATTTCCTATATCTAACCACTCTTTCTCATTACTTTCCCCTATGTAACCCCCTAACCACTCTTTCTCATCAGTTTCCCCTATGTAAATCTCCTGCGCAACAGTGGCAGTGAAATGCCTTGCTTGGGGTGATATGATTAAAACATAAAAAAAATAAAGGGAAAACTTCTGTACATTACCCTCATTCCAGGTTCAGCACCAACAGTGCATATTTGGTTTCACATCACTAGAAAAAGAGGGTCAAACAAAGCAATATACAGGATGGGTAGAGATTGCCCTTATGTTTTCCAGGAATGCTAGAGCTGCAAGTGACATCTTATGAAAATGGTTCTGCACATAAGATGTCTTGATAGGAATATCCACCGACAGGAGTCCACCATTCAATTTCCAGGAAGATAACAGGTTCCTAAAAAACTGGGGTATAAGGAAACGCACATTATCAACATACTACCCCCCAGAGCAATGGACAAGCAGAAACAAATATTATCTAACAGCACTGACAGCTATGGCCACCTGTGCCAGGATCACACTATTGGCACACAGTAATGCCCATCCAAGACCAGCAATTATATTGTATAGCTGCATGATAAAGAACCATCTCCTAACCCTCCAGGACAAATACCAAATTCACAAAGGTGGGATGAGATCAGCTGGTATTGGGAAATAATGATGGCCAAAAGACACCTGAAAATCAAAAAGTGCTACAATGCACTTGGTCATCCACTTCAGAAGGTAAGAATTGGATAATCTGTCCAGATGCAGAACCAAATTAACCTATACCCACATTGATGGGCAAAATCTGGGAGAGTGGTAGAAACATTAGGCAACAGGCAGTACCACATATGTATTAATGGGAGTAACAGAGTGACCTGACAACTGCTGCTTCCTTCAAGAAATAGACCCAATATTAGACACTGTTGGCAAAAACTGACATGCAGAACTGTGACCTACATACTACCAAACCAAACCCCCAGGTACCACACCACAGGAAATAGAAGTAGAGGACACAGATATCCTGGAAAGGATGAAAGTCCCCACAAATGATGGAGGTAGATGAAGAACAATATCATATAAATCAACCGTCACCAAACCAGGGCCCACATTGCAGCACAAGCTATCACTATCTTCCAGAAATCTATCTCCATGGACGCAGTGTACATCACATAAGTACTCAAGAATGTTCCGCCAAGTGACCACAACCCAAACATCTTGTGGTTCCATGAGGGAGAGGGCATGTAGTGTAGTGCACTGGACATATTATACAGAGGAACATCCTTGAACACAACACTATTAGACTAGCCTGTCCATGTGCAAGTATGCAAATGAAGCTAGTACAATCAAGCCAATAAAAACAGTATTCAGCAAGCTCTTGAAACCGTTTGCTCGTTACATTGACATTCTACAGTCACTTCAAAGATTTGTATTAATTTCAACTGATGTTTTTCAGACTTACAAAAGAATAATAAAATTTATACATTATTTTTCTTATTTAATTTCAACATATTTTCTTCACGTTTTGTGCATTAACAAAAGTATGTAAGTTTTAAATATGGATAACTTAAAAAGTAAATTCACTGAAATATGAGCTTAGATAAAGAAAACTAAGTTAATTTCTGATTTTATTAAAATTTCAAAATTTATTTTTATCAGTGTTTAACTGAAATCCATTTATTTTTTGCAAATCCAGTATCAAAAAAAGAATTATGAGTTTAAGATTTCCCGTGATAAATTTACTTAATAGGTGGATCATTATTTGAATTCAGGAACAAAATTAAATATATTCCTCATCAAATTCTTTTAAATTATCTTGATGAGTTCAATTTTTGGTCTTCTATGTATATTCTTTATTTTCTTCTTTATTTTCTTAGGAAAAAGATGCTATGTCTCATGTATTTGGTTATACTGTAGCACATGATGTCAGTGCAAGGGACTGGCAGATGAAAAAGAATGGAAGACAATGGCTTTTAGGTAAAACTATGGATAGTTTCTGTCCCCTTGGACCCTGTATAGTTATGAAAGAAAATATTATGAGTAAGTATTACAATTAAGTTTTAATGTTTGTAAGGTGTCATAAAGATTTTTGTATTCTCTTCATTTTGACATTTTTCTTTGTTAAATAAATGTTTGACTTACATATATTGGAGATTATTTGTTCTTCATCTTCAGTAAAAGGTGTAATATACAATTTTAGCACACAAGTCGTTCTTAGTATTTTTTCAATGAAATATCACACATATCAGTGAATTCAGTTAACATCATTTTTATAAGGACTGTTCATTTTTCCTGATTGTTCAGATGCAATTTGTTTTATGAGAAACTTCTATTCTAAGCAATTCTATTATCTATGTCCTGTATCTCTTCAGGACATTGGCAATCATGAGTCTCCACAATTTCCTTTTGTAACTCTTAATAATTTCATTTACTCAAGCTCTCTAGGTAGGTTATGCATTGTTTTTCTCTGTTTCTCTTGCCTCCAATCTGTCCAGTGGTTATAAGAATTTCCAAATCCTCTTTCCTCATTATATGCCCGAGAAATTTCAACTGTCTCTTTCTGATGTTAAGTATAAGTTCCCTTTTTATCTAAAAATTTGTTGTTCCTCACAATTTGGTCCATGATATTCTCAGCAGCCTTCTTTATAAACACATTTCTTTTGCTTCAAGTCTCTTCTTCATCTGTGAGAAGATTGTCCAGCATTCACTGCCATACAGGTAGACAGACATGACATAATAGTCAATAGTATTTTCTTTGTTTCTAATGATACCATTTTTGAAGAAACTTTGTTTTTTATTAAAAGAAGGTTGTGAGGTTGTTTTTCCTCTGGCTGTACAGTCAAATTTTTCTCATTTAAGTTATTCTGTAGAAAGGAGAACGAATGAAATCAAGAGTTGCCAAGTCAGGAGAATATGGTGGGTGTTGGAGGGTCCACCATTTCAAATCTTTAAGCTTCTATAAGATGTTTTGTAATATGCAGTCTTATATTGTCATGTTGGTAAATGATGCCTTTTTGATTTGCTAAATTTGGCTATTTTTCTTAAGTAGCACCATTGAGAATGGTGAGAGGGCTGCAATACTTATTTGCAGTTATTGTTTTGCTGACTAGAAGAAGCACAATGTGAATTACCTTTCTGCAATCCAACCAAACAGACAGAAATATCTTTGTTGGATACAATCCCACTATAGCCATGAGTTCTGTACATTCACAAGCTTGTTTCCAGTTTTGTTTGCATTGAACATTTTTATAAACAGGCCTTTTTTCGTCACCCATTACAATTCCATCCAAAAATTACTTCTTTTTTTGTATAATAACAAAGAAATCACTACAGAAATGAAATCAAGCTAGTTTTGTAGGAGAATGTGGCACCCACATGTTGAGTTGGAAAACAAACTTCAGTCAGTTAAGTGTCATACGTGAAACACGCTTGGGCGATCATGTTTCGAAAGAGACATGACTGACTGGGCAGAAGATTATCCTGCAGTAGGTTGCCATTGTTTTCTGCGGTAGACTGGTTGTCGGCCAAGGCTATAGAACCCAATCTGTCCTGTTATTTAACCCATAAATAGCGGGAAGAGACGGATTAATACCTTTCCCAAGGGTATTTGCGCGTAAGTGAATGCAATGAATTCAACTGGAATTCGAACTCGGCTCCCCGATTTCTCATTCCAAGCCGATATCCACTGGACCACAACGCACATCCTTGAGTATCTTAAAATGGTAAATGGCAGTTCACATTTGATTTTCAAACTATAAGCAATGTCTTCTGTCAAGATCACTGGCTTGTTCTCCATGATGATGTTGGAGGTGTCCTGGATCATGGTTGATTGTTTAGGTTAAAATTGACCTGACAAAATCTGCCAAACCATTTTTTGATTGTCCACAATCCAAATAAAGGTTCTGAATGTATTTTGCCACATTTCCAACAATTACACAATTCAATGAGCATAATATAACAAAAGTGAGACTTTTCCTCCATCTTTAAGGCATTCATTGGTGAACAAAATATTAACATTCAACAAAGTCTGTTCGCAACTGAATGATGCAAGGTTTCAAGTTAGAATATATCAGAAATTGGCATTAAAGCAAATGCCACTGTCAAGTTATGGTCATTTTATATTAATAATGAAAATCAGGCATAAACTTTTGTAATCATTTGGTAATATGTTTAGCTTTTCTTTTCCTCTATTTTTTTTTTTTTTTGATCATTTCACCCCAAGCAATGCAGGACTGGGTAACAGTAAAAAAAACAGGTACAGTGGTGTCGAAGATAGGATAAGAGATGGATGGGATTCAAGAAGATAGAAGAAGGCAATTTTTATTGCATTTAATATTTTTAAAGATTATAACTATCAGAGAAGCATCTAAATAAAAGAGAATTCAGCAGACCTGTATGATTGGCACCCCCTGTAATTTTTTTGCTTTTCATTTTTATTTTTTATTTTTTCCCAAAACTTGTTAAGTTCTTACAATGGCAACTTCTTCTTCAAAAACCCCAAGAATGGCTTTTACTCAATCCCAAAGCGAGTTTTCCAATATGGAGGATCAATTTACTAGAACGTTGTATGAAAAACTCAGCACCCCGTAAAAATCTTTTAAATATTGAATTTTAAAAAAATTCTTTTTGCTAATCTGAAAATTTAGGGTCTAATCGATAAGAATGCACTCAAAAAAGTAAAAAAAATTAAAAGCAAAAAAAAATTACAATGGTAGGTGCTGGTTGTACAGGTTTGCCAAGAATTCCATAGATGGAAAATGTGAGAAAAGAAACTGTTAGAGTAGAAAGGTGCTTACATTTAACTATTTCAATGGTAAAAGGGTAGGAATTTGATGCCAATCTAGTAGCATGCACAAATTCATGTGGTTTGGACACCAGGAAAGGAAGCTTGTCAGAGCAGTTGCCATAAAAATATTTGTAGAAGAGACAGAGGGAAGCCATGTCACTTCATGAGAAAGTGACTGAAGTTGGGATATCGTCAGGTTTGATTACATTGCAGATCCTCTGTTGGATTTTGTCGAGAACCTCAAGGTGAATAGCAGGAGCACTCGTAGATATGACAACATTATTCGATGCATGGATGAACAGTGGCTATATAAATGCGCAAGATGGATTCTGATAAAGAAAATTTTATGGTCCGACACAGTGACCCAAAGTTCCTGGCAGTAGATACAGCTATAAAGTATTATTCTCTATCTTGCTCAGCTTTTGGATTTCAGTGTGGCACTTCCTGTCATTTATTAAAACATTTCCCAAATATTCAAATTGTTGTACTTGTTTCATTTTGGTATCTCCAATTTGTAATTTGCATGTTGGACTGTTCTTTACAACAATTTGTCTTTTTGCAATTGATGTTAAGTTCTTTCTTCTCTCTTTCCTTCACTACCTTCTGTAGGAGTTCTTGTAGTTTCCTTTATTTGTTTGTTATCAATACTGTGTCATCCGCATATCCTATTTTGTTAAGATTGTATCCACTAATAATGAATCCTGGTAGGACTTCTAATTCTTTCAGATTTGCTTCATTCTCTAAGTTAAATAAGTCCATTGAGAAGACACATGTTTATATCATACCCTTTTCTATTTTTGTATGTCTGCTGAACTCATTTTCTATTCATATGCATTCTGTTTGCTGCCAGTATTGTTTCTGAATTATTCTAATATCCTTCCCAAATATGTCATGGTTGCTAAGATCTTTGTTGCATACTTTATCAAATGCCTTTGCATAATTTGTAAAACACAGGTCCTTCAGTAATTGTATTGCACTTTCTGTTATTATTATGAGTATAAATATTGCGTCTCTTTTTTTAATGTTGTTGATGAATCCACATTGTTCTTGTTCTATTTCCAGTCTGATTCTGTTTCATGTTCTATTCATCAGAATTTAGATGATAAGTTTTGTTATTTGGTTTATGAAGCTGATTGTCTGATGGAGTTCACATTTATTTGCACCTGTCAATGCTATAAAAATAGATCTACTTAATTCTTCCAGTATATCCCACTGTTGTAGATTTCATTAATGATTTATGTAATTTTTTTTCTATGCTGAAATCATTTAAGGCTACCAGCATCCCTATTACAATTCTGTCTAGTCTTGCTGTTTTGTTTCTGTTCAATTTGGCCAGTGCTAATTTCACTTCAGATTTTAATATTTCTGGTTCTTTGATATTTCTCTTTATTGCTGGTTGTTCTCTGACATATTCCATCTCTGATGTCTTTTTTCTTTCTCTAATATCAGTGACTTGGAGTTTATGCATCTTGTTGATGAACATGTCTTTTGACCTGACAGGAAACCATTCCACTATCAATTTCAAGAAAACTCATGACTCAACAAAAATGTACAGAAATGAATATCACTAAAAAAGCAAATATACATAAAAAGGGCCAAGATCCATTCAAGCTAAAGGGTTACTAAATGAGGTTGCATGGTTTTAGAATGCCAGTCTGGCTTTTGTGTTGAGCATGGGACTATTGGCATGATTTTCTCAGCTAGGCAGCTCATTAAGAAATGCAAAGAGCAATGTTTACCATTTTATCAGGTATTTGTAGACTTGACCAAGGCTTTTGATACCATGAATTGTGAGCTTTCTGAAAGGTGCTTGGCAAGTATGGTTGCACACCTGCATTTGTTGATAAGTTCAGAAAATTACATCCTTCTATGAAGGCCCTTGTGAATTTTAATGGTCAGCTATTAGAAAAAATTGCTATTGACAATGGAGTGAAGCGGCCAACTCTGTTTTCACTGTATTTGACTGCTGTCATGTGGCATGCTTTTCATGACTGTGAAATTGGAGCCTGTTTCCATTTTAGAACAACTGGTAAAGTGATAAACTTGAGAAGATTCCAAGCCAGGACTCTTGTATATGAAGGTCTTGTTAGGGAGCTCCAATACGCCGATGATACTGATCTTGTTGATCATTCTGCTGCTGACATGTAGTTTATCATGGATCATTTTGCTTAGACTTAACGTGATGTACATATCTGCACTTGGTGATGTCTATGTTGAGCCTGACATTTTTGTTGGTGGGAAAAGGCTTGAAGTTGTCTAGTATTTTGTCTACCTGGGAAGTACCCTCTAAAATGATGGTTCTCTAGATGTTGAAATCAGAAAAAGAATCAGCAAGGCTTCAGGTTCATTGACAAACTAGAAGACAGGGTTTGGTCTGATGGTGATCTTCCTCTGTATATGAGACCTCTGTGTTGTCCACTCTTTTGTATGCCTCAGAGACTTGGACTCTGTATCGGTTTCAAATCAAGCTGCTTGAGAAATTTCACCAACATTGTCTCAGGCACATTGTAGGGAGCAAATGGAAGAGTCACACCCCCTGGAATTGCTGTCTTGTCTAAAGCAAACACAGCATATCGTCAATAGTGATGAGAAGTCAGATGTATTGGGCTGGCCATTTGGTATGAATGGATGACTCCAGGCTCCCTAAACAGCTATTCTACAGTGAAATATAATCTGGAGAAAGACCTCAGCAAAGACCACAAAAAAGGTTCATGGACAATGTTAAGGAAAATCTGAAGCATATGAGGATTGCTGAAGATGGCTAGGAGACATTGACTGCTGATCATGAGCAATGAAGAGTTCTGATCTTTGGAAGTGCCAAGTTGTATGAGGAGAGTAGGGTTTCTCGTGGTAAACTTAGGAGAATCTGCAGGAGGCATGAATCTTTGCCAGCTTATAGTGGCTCTGTTTGGACTTGTGGGGTGTGTGGTTGGTCTCTGTTGTCTAAGGCAGAACTGGTAAATCATATGAAGTCTCATCAGACCACTGGACCTGGAATCATTCCTGTTGCTTCCCTTGCTGATCCCACTACTGAATGCCCTATTTACTCATGGCCATCCTCCTTCAAACTTTGTAAGTCATCTGATAGACTCAAGTGAAACCTCAGTATTCATGGGGATGACATTCCTGCAGCTGTATCCCAACGGATCACTTGGAATGCTACTTCTCTCACAAACTATGCAAGTCACTTGCAGGTCTTAAGCACCATTTAAGATCACACAACAGAGATGAGCAGACAGAGGAGGGGAATAAGGGAATGGCACTTGTCTGACAAGAGAGCAATCATCATGGTTGTTGGAGGATGTTCAGATTATAAAGATATGTTTGATAGGGAACATATGATGGAAATGAATTAGGATAGTTTGCTCTTGTGTATATGGCATAGCAGTTCTTACATCTAAATGTCTGAACTATTAGAATAATGGAATGTAAATCTTGTAATGATAGAAATACATTAGTGAGTGCCATGTGATGCTGTGTCTGTACAAGAGGGATAATAGGGTGGAAAATACAAAGTCATGTAAAAACCTTTAAACTCACTTGAGGCTGGAAAGAGAGGCAGCAATATTCTTTGGTCTGATCTGAATTTTGTAACTATAGAGCATGTTAAGTTCTCTTCTGGATTTGAATCAACCCACAACAAAGAAAAAGGTTAGAAAGGTGTTTAAATATATAAATATAAAACATTTTTATTTTTGTGCTTTTTACAACTAAATTTATCTTAGCATGTATGAGTGTTAAAGTTCTTAGTGTCCTTGTTTATTTAGATGAAAAAAGATCTGATTTCTTTATGTGTGAGACAAAAAGAGGCAAGAGAGAAAGTGAAGAGAAAAGTATAAGTGTCAGATAGTTTGAAGAAGATGGTGAATGAGCAAGGGAATTTCTTTAAACTGATGCATCATGAAACTGTCACTCATTACTTATTTGTTTGTCTGGTCTAGAAACTTTGTTTAAATACACTTTAAAGTGATCATGAAGCATGTTTTTTTTTTATTGTTGGCAGAAATACAACCCATTGGTTCAAAATGTTAAATATTTATTTTCAAAACATTAATTTATTAATCTGAAGGATGCATGAATCCTTCTACTCAAAAACATTTTTTTTTCATTTGGTGTTTGACTGTCTTGCAGTTTATGACCGTCTTTGCTACACAGTTCTATGCTAACAGTTTCTTCTATTGCACATCTCACACTTGTGAAATTGTTTTCTTAATTTCTGTTGTTTTATTGTTCTCTCTCCCTTCTTAATGATTTCCTTTTTCCCTCATATTTTTCTTATATTCTTTTGTATTCAGCAACCTCTTGTATCTCATAGACCTTGCATGGGTTGGAATGATAAAAACAAAAGGACAGGAGATATACTTTATGGAATGGCATAAGGAGCTGGTCATTTCTCTAGTGTTTTATGCAATGAATTTTATATATCTATTCCAATTTAATTTTAAACATGTGAAAAACTACTTTGTTGATAAATTTCTCACATAAGAAAAAGTGTTATTTTTACTGTAATTACAAATTATGATTTGATTTTTCATTACTGAAACTTGCTAAAAAGATTTTTGTGATCAGCTTGAAAGTTATGGAATGTTTGATAGAATTTTGCAACTCGTTTGTTATTCTATAAATATAAACATTTCTTGAAAAATATCTTTGTATTATAAAAATAAAAATAAGGTTACACAAATCATTTACATTAAAAGGCAGGAATCACTGGCATAACAGCAAAAAGGTAAGAAATGACAAAACAACATACATTTGTAGGGTTTAAGATTATTTTTTATTCTAAGTGACCATGTGACAGGAAAATGAACTAAAGATATAGAAAATGATATCAGAGTGAAAAAAAGCTAATGAGCTGATGAAGCTAAAAGTATAAAAATATTTTCTTATGTTAATGTTTAGTTGTTTTTAGAAAGGTAGTTATGCTGACAATACCAACTTTATTTTATGTATTGAATTTTGCATAAAAATTAGAATTATTTTTCTTTTACTTTACAGACCCTGAAAATCTTGGAATAAGATGTTCTGTAAATGGAATCATCAAACAAGAAAGTAATACATGTAATCTTGTTCATGGAATTGAGAAATTAGTTGTTTATCTTTCAAGGTATGTTAAACATTGAGCATTTATTATGTTTTTTTTTTTATTTAAAATGACTTAATTCAATTTCCTTTTCTATTTATTCTCACATCTAATGATTAAAAAACAGAAACTACATTTTCTGTAAATTTTCTATCTACTTGTAAAGATACAAATTTGGCAATGTTTTCATGACACCATGGTGGGCAGGGTGAGGATCTCCTAGACATTGATATTCTGGTTACAACCACCAAGTGGTTAGAATACCAAAATTCTGGAAAATCAAAATCAATTTTGATAAAGAATGAAAAAAAAATGTAGAATTTATTAAAGTTTTAGAATTTTGGAATATGTGAAAATGAATCAATGAAAATTGCAGATTCTAATTTTTTTTCTCATTCCATTACTCTATTAAATGTTGCTTAATTTTTTAAGAAATCTGTCAAAATTTTATTCTGCACCCTTACATCCATTCTTCAACTTATGTTCATGCTGAAAAATATCAAATTAATGCTCATAGAAATGTACTCTGTATAGAAATTATTAATACTAAGATTTTCAAATAGGAATACAATAACAATATTTGCACAGAAAATCATCAGTAATTAAAATGAAAGAAATACTAATCAAACTATTATAATTGATAATACTTCAAAGTATTATCCAGTTGTCAACTTGTTTTATTAATGGTTCCTTCTTTGCTGTTATCACAACATTTCAGGCCTTGTATCCCTCCAGTATTCTTCAGAAGGTTGTTGATTCTTCAAAGAATTTCAAACTGAATTCTTTAATTAATCTGTGGAGATTGATTTTTCTTATAATGTCAAAATTCAATTGACATAAGCAAATGACCAAACAAAACTTAATGCACAGTACAACAAAAACTTAACTTAAACTTAATGCACAGTACAACATAAAAAGTAGGGAAAAAATGATTCATTAAGCTCTTGTGTCTTAATGGCTTTATTGCATTTCCTATGGGCAAATGATTAAAATAAATAAATAGTTAATAGTAATCTTTCTTTGAAAAGGTGAACCAACCCTTAATGTGTTTATTCTTTAGTTGATTATATTGGATTATTATAATCATTTCTTCTCTTTCCATTTTTTTTTTTTTTTTTTAACTTCAGTTGTATTTTTGTTCTTTCAACTTTTTATTTTTCATTTAACTTTTAGATTCTTCACTTTGAAACCTGGAGATGTGGTTATCACTGGAACTCCTCCTGGGGTTGGTGTTTTTAGGAAACCACCAGAATTTTTGAAGGTAAATATATATTCAGAAATATTCCCAATCAGTAAAGTCGAAAGATTGAAAAAATAGGCATAATAATTTCATAATGGTGGAAGAATATGATTTATTAGTAGCCTTTGATTTAATACAGATCTGATAAAAATTACATAAGTTATTGTCAATTATAGCAGCATATGGTGACAAACTTTTATGTGTAATATTCTCTTTTTCTATAGTGCTAAGAATATTTTTGTTTATCTTTTTTTTTTATTTTTAGACTGGTTTCTTATTCTTGATTTTGTTTTATCAGTTTTCTATTTGCTAGTAAGTAATAAGTAAAACTTTATGTTAAGATTTCTCATGGATACTTATCAGATATTTGTGCTTTGTTTAAAATGAAAAGTTTAATTCATACTGGACTAATCCTGTCTCTATCTTCATTGACATATTTTTATTAACAAGAATCACCTGATATCATATACAGGGTGCAATGTGTAAATTGTCGATATTTTATATTTTTTAGTTGGTGCATGTACATTGTTTTTGATTTTCTTGACTGTACAGTATAGCAGAGTCAGTTGGGCACTGTTTGTGAGAATAAGAGCATAATTTACTCCACCAAAAATTTGGAAACAGCATGCTGTACTGCTTTGCATTCATGCTAGAAGCTCTAATAACAACATTTCAGAGTGTTTGGACAGTGCAAAGGATTCAGAAAGAGTTGGATGAGTCTATGATGATTACGAAGATATAGCAGCTCAGAAAACCCACTTTGATCATTCTAGTAAGAAAAGAACTCCAGAACCTGCTGATGAAACCTCAGACTCAACACAGACGTGCTCATCTAGTGCCTTGAAGAGGTAGTGTTGACTTAGGTCAAGAGTGGCTGCTGGAAAACCCTATGTCTGGCAACAGAACTCTGCACCATGCCACACAAGCAGGAGAATCATGTCATAGCTGTCAGACAATTTCTGCAAATCTATTATCACTTATTCCTCAGACTGTAACCCCTTTGAAGCACAAGTAAAATGATGAATCCTGTTTGTTTTTGTTCTACAAAATCTAAGTTTTTGTTTACAAATCCAAATAAATTGGAAGAAACCATATGATTTTCTTGAATTTGAACAAAGGAGTTTAATGCATATAAAAGATAAATAATGTAACATAGGCAGCAACCTTTCATTTAAACATGTTTCATTGAATATGACAGACAAGGAAAATATGTTGAATTAAAAGATATATATAAATGATCTTTGTTTCTCTCTCTATCTATCTATCTATCTATCTATCTATCTATCTATCTATCTATATATATATATATATATATATATATATATATAGATATATATTAATTAGAAAGATCAGCCAATTACGTTACTATGGTTTCAACCTTTTGGTGTTGTCAGGCTGATCTTTCTAATTTGAATATTTAAAATTTAAAATTTCTACATGATAAATATTTCTTTAAATATGTATTGATCACTTTTTAATATAACTATTCACTGGTTTAATTTGACTCTGACCAATAAATTAATATATAAGACAAAATGGGGTTACTGAGTGTGAAAGAATTAGAAAACAAACATTATTAAAGAGTGATAACAATAGAGTAATCAGGATGGTAGTAGATAATAATGGACACTTCATTTAAAGTTTTGAAGATCAATGTTAACTTGAAAGTATGGAGTTAGGATAAAGTACCATAAGCGAGAAGTGCAAAAAAAGAAACTGTTAGCATAGAACTTATGGTTACATCTAGCCAACTGTAAATTCATATGACCTTGATGTCAATCTAGTGCTCATAAAGTCTGGGTTCCTTAGCAAAGATCTCAACTGAACAATTACCATGAAAGTATTTATAGAAAAAGTATGCAAGCAACTTTACAAGGGGGAGGGGAAGTGAAGGAAGCAAAACATTAGAACATTAATAATAATATTGGTGATTTTTCTTTGGATTTTATTGAGAATCTTTAAATATAATGCAGAAGCACCAGACTGTATATGTGAGCAATATTCTAAGCCAGGACTTATAGATATGTAAGATAGTTTCTGAACATAAAAATTGTCTAGCACAATACAGTGAACCAACTTTCATAACAGCTAACCTAGCAATGGATTCAATATAGTCATGTGAGCCTGAGAAGGTACAAGTCAGTCTTCTGGAGGTTAGCATCAGCTATACTGATGGAAGGTAGCCAGGAGTCTCTCAAATAATAAAGAGCAGTTTTGTTTTGGAAGTATTAAAATTAACAGGCAATTCTTTGCTTCAGTTAACAACAGACAATATGCCATTTTTCACATCAGCTGCCAATTTGACTTTATCAAACAGATCAGACTTGCTATCAAGATAGAAGTAAATGGTTATATCATCAGAGCAGATGCCATCAGGAAGGTGGTTGGTAAAAATTAAAAACAAAGTATGACCAAGATTAGAGCCTTGGGTAAACCTGCATTAATGCATACAGATCTATTGGATAACTTTAATTTCATAATTTGAATAAGAAAGATTGAATCAGTTCAAAAATTTGCCAGGATTTTATATATATATATATATATATATATATATATATATAGAATCATCCACAGACAGTCCTGTTTTGTTGTATCACAGCTCATCGGTACAGTAAGACATCCGATTGCTTCTAGCCAGAATTGAAAACCTGCAGATAGACATAAGGTCATAAAACGGTGCCTACCATCATTCTGAAGGAGATGTGAAAATACCAAACCCTGCACACATGTTAAACCATAAATTAAAGCAGACAGATATACCATCAAATTGTAAAATGGCGCCTGCTATCACTTTAAAAAAGAGGCAAAAATGCCATATCCTACTACTGCGCACACTTATATAAACCATAAACACACACACATACATGAACTAACCTCTTACAGGTACACACACACAAATACTCACTACAATTAACAACAGCAGTAGCAGTGAAAGAGGATCATTTGTTTAAAGGCATGATCCAGCGGTGAACAACTTGAAACCAAGCTCTCCTATCATTCTGAAGATGAGATTCTGATCTCAAAATATTAATGAATAATAAATAGGTAATACCCAAGACTTTCTTTGCCTTCTTTTATTATACTAAACACATTGTGACAGCCTTCTAGTACCTACCCTTACACCTTATATAGACAATGCTTCAAGCAAATTACAAAACTCTCCTTATTGGCAAATTATAAAATGTTCAACTCTAAGCAGAATTACTATTAAAAATGAGTGTAAAATGGTTTCAAAGTAAACTTGAGCTATCATTTAAAAAAAAAAGAATTCATAGACACATAGTAGGCTAAACTAGATTTTTTAATTTCTAAATCTCAAGTTCTTCATTGTTCATTAATTGAAAAAAAAAAACCTTTCTCCTGGATTAGATAAATATTGTCAACCATTTCTGTAACCAAAATTGGCCAATTATCTTTGTTGTATTTTTAGCTTGGATTGAATTAAATTTTCTCTAAAAAGGTTTCTATACATATGAAATGGTCTCAGTTAATTACAACCATCATTATAGGGAAATCAACACTGACTGTAAAATCAGTTCAAGCCACAAATTCAACATTTTTTTTTTATCTCATAGTAAATATATGAGTTTTTTGATAGTGTAAGAAATGAAACTGAACACTGTCTATCATTTATTGTTCTTGCAGAAAGGTGATGTTGTGACATGTGAAATTGATGAGATTGGATCAATCACCAACAAAATAATCTGAATTGCAATGACTACTTCAATGTTTCCAACTTTAAAAAATAAGTTTTCATTTTAAAAAAAAAAAAAAAGATAAATTGTCAATTTTACTGGAATGCAACAAAATTAACTGATCAAAAACAGGATTTTTTTTTGTTATACTCTTGTTTTTGCTTTTTTTTGTTGTAAAGAAATAAAGATTATATTTGCTTAATGGTTGTATTTTTGTTATATTTAGAATTGAGTTTTACATTTTGTTATTTTTTTATATGGATGTGCGAGTGGTATAATGGTTAGTTGCTCAGAATGAGAAATAAGCAAGCTGAGTTCAAATACCAGTTGTGTTTATTACAGTCACTTTTACACAAATACTATTTGGAAAGGAATGAATCTCTTCTTCCTTCAGCTAGGACAGACTAGGCTCTTCAGCCTTGGTTGTCAACAAGTCTGGAAGAATGACAAAACCCTGAATTCAAAACTGGTTGAGCATGGAGCTACCAAGTCCATCCCATAAAAATGTATTTTCTATGAAAACCACAGCAGCCACACCTAGTGTGGTGAGGCTGTGTCACTCCATAGTATTGGACTTGAGTGAGTTTAATTTTTTTTTTATGGAAACACAAAAATTTTAAAAAGAAATTGTTTTCAATTTCTGAGCATGATAAAAAATGTCCAATTTTAAAGATAAAAGTTAAATTATGGAAAATTATTGGTAAGTAAATTTAACACATCAAGCCAAAATGATGATAAGAGAAAACTAAAACTTTAGCACACTGTATAAAATTTAACAGTTGCAGATTAAGTCAATGAACTGGGAAATTTTTTTACTCTGTATAAGGCCCGGAAGTCACTTGAGGTAGAGGTTTACAGAGTAAGAGGCACAGTTTATGCAGATAGGTGAGGAAAAAAAATGGTTATCAATAGACTTGAACAGGTTAAAATTGTCGTGATTTGGAAAACATTCTCTTCAGTCCCTTCCACAGTGCAGTGGTTCACAAGAAGTTTCTTGAGAAACTTAATTCTCACCAGTGGAATACGGAGGTGAAAATGGGTGATTTACCACAATGTAAATGGCATGGTGGGCCCTAGCCATGAACATTAGAACTGGAAGAATCAAGGAGTGCAGTTCATTTGAGCACTTACCATAGAAGTATTGCTAGAGCAGTAAGAGGAATGTCACATTATGTCTCTGAAACTGGAGTTGCAGAGTGGAAAATAATGTCACTTACAAGCACATCGAGATGCTGAGATGCTTTTGCACTCTATTAAGACTGTAAAATGTGGACTGTGCAGCTCCTCCCCAAATATGACAGCATTACTCTATTTGAAGCCTGATCTGGCTCTTCTAAAGTTAGAGGATAGCAGGAGAAGGCAGGCACTTACTAAAGCAGGACAGGGAACCAACCATTTTTCCTGCATCTTTAGCAATGGATTGTATTTACATGTCCCATTTGTAGTCTGGGTGAATTTAATGCCTAATAGTTGTTCATGTCACAGTGTATCTCTGAGGAGACATTCATTCATCAGAACTGATATCAGTTTGAGATCTGATTGGCAATGGTGAAATGTAACTAGTTTGATTTTTGAAACATTGAATATAACCAGCCAGTTTTTCCCCCACTGAAATATTAGAGTAAGATCAGATAAGAATGCTGCTAATCTCAGGTCATCACAAATTTTAGCAGTGCACTGATATATCATCGTATAACTGGCATAGATATTCACAAATGAATTGAGTATACTCTTTGGTAGATCAGTTATGTAAAGTAAAAAGCAAATTTGTCCGAGAAGAGACCCCTGGGGAAGGCCTGCATTTATTACTAGGTCAAGCAGATGACCAGCTGTTAACAACTACATTCAGATACCTACCCTTTTAAGAATTATCATTGAGAAAATTCTTCCAGTGATTCCATAGCTTTGTGTTACACATTGTCAAAGTCCTTTGAAACATGTAATGCTATGGATCTTGGAATGCATTTGTTGTCTAGTGCATCACTGATTCTGTGAGTAATGGAGGTTAGAACATCAGCAATGGGTTGGGCTAAGCAAAACCTGTACTGGTTGTTGCTCAAGATGCTATTCTTATCCAAGTGCTCAACAACCTTTTTGTTGATTATAGTATCAAAAAGCTTGCTAATGATACTTAGAGAAGGATGATTGTTTTTTTTTTTTTTAACATTCCACTGTTCCTAAATAACTTTGCTAGGATCAGGGATAGTTGTAGGTTGATATTCTTGAGGATAACCACTAGCATTTCATTTGGGCCAGTGGCTTTCTTAGAGTCGAGGTTTTTGATGTCTTGAGACTTCTCAGCCATAATGAAAATATTACTGAGATTGTGGAAAGTTGGAAATGGGATGGCCATCATCTAATGTAGAATTCAAATCAATGATCAAGGTGAAGAGCTTTGTTCTATTTTGCCTTGGGGCCATTTATAACAGTAGATACAGTTGGTTTGCGTTTATTAACAATGTGGCTGGGCGTCTTCCACTTTTGGACTGTACCATTTTTTAAAAAAAATATTTGAATTGAATTTTCTAATGATGAATCATTAATAATTTTGAAAACCATTACCACTTCAACATTATTTTTTGATAAAATGCTTCAAGACAAAGATATGCATATATAATGCATAAATAATGTCTAAATGATAAACATTATTACTAAATACAATATAGGAAATACAAATAATGAATGAATGTCTATATTCAATATTTAAAAAATATTCTCTTTCAATAGAAAATATTAAACTTTATTATTTAGTTTCTACATTCTTAACTATCTTATTATTTTTTCATCTAAGGAAACAATTTAATTGAGAAAATTTTACAGCTGTAAAATACTTTTATTTTGAAATTATTTTATCAAAACCAAAAACAGCATTTGAAGAAGTGAAATTCATGTTTTAAAAATGAACTCTTCAAATTCCTGAAGTTTATATGAAAAAAATGATTCTGACCAAAGCTTTTTTTTCTTGTTTGTCTTGAAAAAAGGCTTTTTTCTTTATTCCTTTGTTTTCACAAAATGTCTGACACAGTTTGAAAACTTATTTAAATTATATTGTTAATGTTTGTTCAGTGTTTTTTAAGATGTAATATCTTCAGGTAAGTAATGTTATATGCAGATTGCAGACTATTGAATAAAAACGTAAAGTTCTTTATTTATTCTTATAAAAAAAAAAATGAAGGTTGGGTCACTGTGTCAGGAGTTTTTTTCATCAGAATCCATCTTGTATATTTATAAAACTACCATTTGTCCATGCATTGAATATTGTTGTCATATCTGGTCGGGTGCTCCTGCTATTCCTCTCAGGGTTCTTGTCAAAATCCAATGTAGGATCTGCAATGGGATTGATCCTGATTTAGCAGCTCAACTTCAGTCACTTTCTAGATTGGCAAATAGGTCCCACTCTTTAATGTCAAAAGCATCAAATGTAACTGCCACTTCTACTCTATCAGTTTCTTTTCTTGCACTTCATGCCTGTGGAACTCCCTTCCATATACTTACTTCCTTGATAGCTACAATCACCAAAATTTTAAATGCAATGTCAGTTGCCATCTTCTATCATCTTGATTCCCATTTTTCTCTTATTCTTTCTTTGACATTCCCTGTAACATGTTTCCTTGTTTTTTTTTCTTTCTTTTTCTCTCAATGTAACCCTCTGCAAACCAGTGGCAGTACTTGGACATGAAGCGATTATATAAAAAAGAAAAAAGAAGATATCATTTGAAATAAATATTTTATAAAGAACTGAAAACAGCCTTTCAAAGTATGTCACAATGTATGCTTAGAAACTTTAAATATTTTTACAAGTTTAATAAAAATTCTATTTCTCGTTAGGGTTAGAGGTTAGATAAAGATAACCTTAGTATTATAGTTAAGGTAAACTTAGGTAAAGATAGCCCAAGGTTTAATGTTAGTGTTAGACTTTAAATAAAGGTAAACCTAGGGTTAAATTTATAAGTATACATTAGGTAAAATGAAGCCTAGAAGTAGTATCAGGGTGAGATATTAGTTAATGATAATTCTACAGTTAGCTCGACATATTAATATAGTTTTATGTTTATATTTAGGGCTAGATATTAGGTAAAGAAAAAATGAGTTTTCAAGTTGGGGTGGAACCAGAGGTAAAATAAATCTAGCTCAAATCTTGACTTAGGTAAAGTTAAGGTATTATGTGAAGTAAACACAGGATTTAATTTTTGCAGTAAATGTCACATGAAGATAGTGCTATTGTAAACGTTAGAGCTTAGGTAAAGATAATCCTAAGATAGGAGTTAAGGATAGAGTTTGAGTAAATTTAATCCTTGATGTAAAATTAGGGTTAGAGTTTAGGTACAGTTAAACTGAAGTAGGGAGCTTGAGCATGTTTATTAGCCCTGTGTCAAACATAACCAAACTCCCCACATCTTAAGGTTATCAGAATCATCAGAAGGTTGGAAAAATAAAAGTGTTTTGTTTGTTTGTATGTTTAAATGAAAATTTATTAACAGAACAGAATAACATCAATTTTGTAGGAATAAAAATTATTAAATATAAATATTCAAAGAGAAAGTGTAGTACAGAGTTAAATGAATCCAGAGTTTGTACTTGCAGGGAGTGAATGTGTGTATGCAAGGATTAACAGGGTAGTAATAAAGTCTGTGTTTCTTTCATTCTTTTTGCAGATGGTGAGAAAGTGAAAAGGAAGGTAAAGCAATAAAGCAAAATTGTACTTATCAACATTAATTCTTAGGTGTCAGCTGAAGTCTCTTGTTGTTGTTGTTGTCTTCTTTTTGTTGACAGCGAGAATGATGAGGATGAAGAAGAAGAGATAAAGGAAGTATGTCGTTGAGGCATGTCCAGTTCAGTGGCTTGAAACTTCTTCCTTACATTGTGGCAATGATCTGATTTCTGCTTTCATCTGCCTGATTCCACTTTCTTTCTCTATTTTATAGACTTTTTCACACTGGCTTGTTAACTTCTCTTAGTTTTGTAAATCGCATCCTTTCATTGGTTAGAAAATATTGACACTGGATTGCAAAATTTGGCTTTGTCTTTTTCCTTTAGTATGGGGTCGATCTTTTTTCCTATTGGTCAAAATTAGATTACACACTGGATTACAAAATTTGTAAATTGTGAAGAGAATAGAGTTACTTTTAATTCTGTAGTCACCACAAAATCTAATGTTAGAGTTATTATTAGATTTTAGATAAAGATAAATCTAGTGAAGTTTTCACATTAGTCATATTATCCCTAGTGATAGACATTAATGGTTAGACATTAGCTAAAAAAAGTCCCAAGTTTAAATTATGTTTAGACATTAGGTAATGGTAAACTTAGTTTTAGAGTTATGGTTAAATGTTAAGAAAAGATAATCCTAGTTTTAGAAATAGGAGTAAATAAAATCTAGTGTTATGGTTGGATGTGAAGTAAATCTAATCTAGGTTTAAAGGAAGAGTTAGATGTGAGGCAAATATTTCCTGAGGCCTGCATTTAGGATTCAACATTTAGTAAAGATCAATACTGGAGACCAAAAAATCGTAAAAGTGTACAAGTTCTTCTTACATTCTTTATAATCAACATTTCATGTGATTGACTGTATATTAGAACTAACTTTATAAATGTAATGATTGTTTTACTTAAAAAAAAATTCATAATAAACAACAAAAACGTTACAGAAAAAAATAATTAGCTTACAAAAAAAAAATTGATTTTTATTAAAGGCTACCAAACTTACAACAAAAGTCAAGACATATCAACACGGATTTGTGTTTTACTGATAGATGTGAATCACACATTATAAAATCAATTTTTATAATTGAAAAACACAATTTGGAAAGTTTGGGCATAGTTAAATTCAATGAAGATTAAAGCAAGTATTTTGCATGAAATTGTGTTGCTGTCATAATTATATTTAATATTTTTTGTATTTGTTCACAATATCAAGAGTGCCACTTTTTTATTTTTGCTTTTTAGTGTTCACACCAGACCAACAGATTTTGTTGTAGAATGAATCAGAAAGATGTCTAGTTTGAGGCAGAATATAATTATCATTAGTAATAAATAAGTAAATAGTTTGAGTTTGAGTTTTTTTAACCTCTGTGGGTTATGTAATACCAAAAAGTTGGGGTTTTAAGATATTTTTTTCCATGTTCAGTTATAGTGAAAAGGTTGATTTAATGAAATTTTAAGGAAATTTTTATTTTGTTTTTATTCTTTTTTTTATTTTAGAAAACTGAAAATGACTTCTAGTTTTGTATTCAAAAATGTTTTGCTGAGATTTTTTTTTCTTTTAAAAATGTGTTATGGTAATAATTTTTTCTTAAAAAAAGTATCGTTGGAAATATGTTTCCTTCAAAAATATATATTTTTCTATAAAAAGTCTTTTTTTATGTATATATTTCTATAAAAGTGTATTTTTGTACTCTCATAGTGTTAAGACCCCAGTTTGGGGGTTAACTATTTGCCCACAGCTGAGACCCTAACAGGTGCTACCACTCCGGGTCAGGGTGAACCTGAAAACAACAGCAATTAAGAGGTAGTTTCATGCTCCTCACAACCACCCAATCAGAGGCCTTGCTGTCGAATTCAGTTTACCGTCATGCCCAGGACCGAAATAAATAAATAAACAAGCACTACTAATGTCATGACAGGTATTCTTTTACTTGGTTTTATCCAAGCATGACTTCAATGTAGAACCTACAAAGATATGAATTTACAAGTATGTAAATAATTTAATGCGAACTTTCCCTGGTTGATATAAGGCAGCGATTACTTTCTTAAGCAAACATCTCTCTAAACTGAATACGCGTGACTCGAGGACTTTCAACCAGAATCGGAAACAGACGCGCCAGTCAAAATCGCGGTGAAAGGTTGCGCATGATTCAAGGACCGCAATAATCCACATCTTCTCTGACCCCGCGCTCAAACACACGTCGCAACCACATATACAAATGCAACGAAGTAAAAAACAAAACATCTAGGATCGTTCCCATGAATCCCGCTGAAGCATTCTTCACCTATCGCGCCACCTCAACTATCTTCACCGAGTCGATTATCGAGTATCACAACATTACCACTGAACAGACATAATACAAGATGTTTTCAAAAATCATCAAGGCCACCCAGTTTGTTGGTCCAAATGAGATACCTAAAGATATCACTATTGATTCCAGTGATCACCGTGCTACGATCTTTCAGAAGCATCTCCAATTTTATTTGGAACCCATCACTTCTGTTTTGATGATCAGGGATGGTCAAAACTGACCGTAACTTACAAACTCCTTGCCAGATATCTCTATCAAACCTATGGCTCACCAAACTACTCTGGGGTCACCCGTATACGCGAATATCTTTCAAGTCACTAGTGGCAGTTCAAGAACTGCGACATAAAGTTTTTATGCCGATTCCTCCACGTACGTTTTTGTGCAAAACGCAAGAGGCATTATAATGGCGAAAAGGACTGCAACCATCGTGCTCATGTTCATTGGCTCGTACTACGACCGAATCATGTGCAATACACAAACTCTCCCTCTCCTCTTGGTTTGCAGGATCCTCAACCAGGATCCACCACCTCTTCCGTCTGGAGAGTACAGTAAAATTGGTTTGTCAGGAATTGACATTCACAGAAACCTTAGTACTATTAGTTCTTCATTGGTTAATGTCACAAAAGTCTGGTAAGTAAGCCAGGTTAATGCTTTAACGCATTCAAGTTAGGTGCTTCTGTCACGTCTTTGTCCGTTCTGATCTAGTTAAAAAGGAAAGACTATGGAATATTGCTAAATCGAGCAGCAAACTTACTTTTAGTTTTAAATCACCGTAATCCTCCCATTACTTTTAATTCGTCTTCTTATTGCACTATCAGTTCCTCTACTCACACTACTACAGCCACAACATCTGGTACTGCCTATAACTTGTGGTGGAATAACCCTCACTGTCACTACCACTACCATACACGACAAAACAGACTATATAATAAAACTATAAACAAGAACGGTTACATTCAGACACAGTTATTGCATACCAGCAGAGTTGACAACATGAAGCTGGTACAATTTATATTTGACACAAGGCCATTTTCACATGTCCCCTACTTTTTTAATATTAACGTAAAAGATTTTATGATAAAATCTTGTTTTATTAATTTTGGGTCATTTTTTCGTCTATACTCTTTTTTAGCGAATGTTTAGAGGCACACACACACACACACACACACACACACACACACACACACACATATATATATATATATATATATATATATATATATATAATATAACAATATAAAAGAAGCAGTTAATTAAAAAATCCGAACCGACACATTTTCCACACTGATGACCTCTATGGACGAACTTAAAATCTTTCTCTGATCTGAAAGAGCTAATAAAGCCTTTGTAAATGATCTAAAAAGATCATAGAAGTCGCTTCTCATATTTTCTGCTCAACAGAACAGAATGGGTCTATCACCAAGCATAAATCATTCGCTATAAAATGGGTCATAACTTGTTTACCGACAAGTTTCGCATTGAAGTTTCCTAAAAGATAAATATATTCATATGCTGGGATACGTTTGACGCTGCTGTAAAGTTGAGTGTAGAACTAATTGTCTTCTGGTGTGGTTTGAAGTGTTGCTCCATACAAATACCCTTGGGAAACATAAAGTTTACCATGATTTTCTTGACAGCAAATCGAGCTCCGTGTTCTCTGTATTCTCAAATCTTGTTTATATGAAAGTATAGTGCTTCTTGTTTAGAGATCCACTATCCAAAAATCGCGTTTCTTGTAGAGTTTCCAAGTCAATGTTCAGTCTGCTTAATTCACGATCGATCACTGTAGTCTTGCGAGCGTTATCAATTTTCTGAAGGCCATCAGACAGGCCTGTGCGCATGGTTTGCACATTCCAGCTTGCAACACGAAGAAATAGATTCTTTCTTATTTCTATTTTTTGCTGTTCGTGTGGTGTATGGTTATCGATCTGGTTGCTAAAAACTTCAGAAACTTACTGAAGAAGGCAGACTGTGACAGGTCAATATCCTACTCTCCGGGGGCTACCCGGCTTGAATACATTCCTCCCACATAGCGTCCAATTTTACGCCAGTTGAGTATAAACTTATAATATGTTAAATGTTGTCTCCCATGTTGTGCTCTCACCAGGGAGTGAGACTGAAATAACATTTCCATGGCGCAAGTCCGAACGATGGTATATAGAGGCCGTGCACTGTCAACACTACATGCCTCCTCACCAGTACCAACAAGATTCAAAGAAATACAAGATTTTACATTTGAGGCCCGCTTGGCTGCAGGTGTTGCCGGAAGGTTGCTTGTGTTGACAGCTAACCACCATCGGGGATCCACTGTGACCTCCCTCACCCACGCCCCAAGTCTCAGGCTTGCGTATATGTGTGTTGCGTGCATTAACTGGCCGTAAATTAGTCGTACCTGAGGTTGTAGCAGGTCTCTTGCCGTTTTGTCTCCGTGTGATCGAAGGTGTTGAATATCTGTCGAAATCCCTCACTCTCCCTGCCACGTTGTGATTTCTGATCTCAAGGCGAGCTGAGGACTCGGAGAACGTTCGTTTTGTGTTCCACTCGATGACAACTGCAAATAAAGAGGCGGGGTGGGTGCACGATTCAAAAATAGGGGAAAACAGATTAAAAAAAATAAAGAGACAGCAGCAAAAGCCAGTCTATGTGAAATAATGATTATATTCGTAACTCTTTATACAGCAAAACAGAAGAAAAAGAATTTATAAAAATAGAAAAAAACACAATACAACTTTTTCTCAAAGTCCACAAACTACTGCTGTTACTATGTCTAGTCGTCGTTAGTCACTGTCTCTTTATGCTATCCCTTCCCTTTCTCTCTGCTTAACAGTGGTGGATGTGCCTTTTAGCGTGGGGAGAGAGTTTTTCATTTTCATTTTAACGGTCTGGGCCGAATATCTCACTCCTGTGTCTTGCGCGTGTTTCTTCTATTTTTCAAATCTGTTCTGCCTTTTTGTTAAAAATAATTCGATATCGCGCGGGGTTGGCTAGCAATCGTGGGGTTTTTCCCCAAAAGTCTAATGTCAATTTCGTGTATCTGGCTTTAATCACCCGTTATGATTTAGCGCTGATGCCTGCCGGCCCGAAGCCTTGAAGACAAAGGTTGTTGGTTTTGTACATTCACATGCCAGCGTTAATTATAATTCCTCTCATCACGTGGATGGTCCTTTTCGATGTCGGCCGATTATTTAACCTCGGTCGATCTTCAAGAAAGAAAGAGAAAGAGTTCTCTCTTCTTGACGAAGCGAATTTTTCATCAGTTTTGTGTTCGATTGCTGTCATATAAATCAATGTCATTTCGTGAGTGCCTTGCATTTCGCCTCTTTCTCTGCTAGCCACTCCTCCAACGCCTCTCTCTTTTTTCTTTCCTACCTCTTCACAAGAAAAGGAAAAATGTACACACACCGAGATATTCTCCAAATATCTATTCCGGTGTTCGAATCCATGATCCGTCGATACTATTTTAACGTGGGTGCATAAGGAACACTTACAGTGTTACATCCACTCCGGATATTCTAAGACAGATAAAACATAAATGAAAAAATTTTCTGCATTAAACAGAGCATACAGATAAGCTGCTGTGGGCTTATGGGAAGTGGGAGAATAAACAGGCGTTTCGTTTTCCTTTTGTTTGGAACTAATGTTTTAGAATGAGTAAGAGAGAGAATTATTTTAATTGTTTGACAAAATATCAGGCATATATCCTCAACCAGAAGTATTACTCTTCTATGGTTGAAAGAAGCTTTAAAAACGTAGCATTTGTAAAGAAAAAAATAAAAAGATATATATAAATTCTGATTTGGTAAGTTAGAGGGGACACATTCAAATGTTCAGTTAATTTTTTTTGCTTACTCAGTCTCTCAATCAAATAATAAATTTCCCTAAATGTTTCCTTAATAACCCTAATCAATATCATTTACTTGATTTGTTATTTATTTTCTTTCCTAGCTCTCGTCGAGTATTGCAACTCTTTTCTATTGGCAATTCGGATTAGACTGTAATATCTGTTGATATTTCTTTTGGGTTGTCAATTTGACAAGAACCTTCTTTCTGTTACCAACATACTAATTGGGATTCATTTTGTGATGTCTGTCGGATCAATATTGATTCTCATCAATGCTTTTGTACCTTCTTGGAAATACTTGATGAAACTAGAATGTTTTCCTTGGTTACACTATCCTGTTCAGTCTCTGTAGCTCACAGGAGTCACTTTTTCATGAAGCACCGGCGTGATAGTTCCGATTACAACAGACACCTCTTTGTATCTGCTCATAAATATTGTAAACTTGTACGTAAAGACACTAAATCTGTGTATGCTGACATAATGAGGCAACGTATAGCCTCTCACAAGTTTGGATTTCATGACTACTGGCGTCTTTGTAATAGTGTGTTAAATAAGAGTAAGTCTTGTATCCTTTCTCTTTTCACTTAATTTGAAGTGATAAAGCAGAATGTTTTTCTCGTACATTCTCTTCAAATTTTATTCTTGACTTATCTGGAATATATTTGCCTGACTTTCCATTTACAACTGTGTCTCTATTATAACTCCGTTCATGGTTTCTGCTATCATCTCTAAAGTGGATCCTCACAAAGCATGTGGACGTGATGGTATTCCTGCAATTGTCCTTAAGAGATGTGCTCTTGAACTGGCTCCTGTTCTCGCTAAACTTCACAATAAATTCCACTTCTTGCTTTCCTGCTTGTTGGAAATTCTTTTCTGTAGTTCTAATCTAAGAATTCTGCGAATCGCCTGATCCTTCTTTCAACCTATTAACGCTATACCTCTTTTTGGTAAAGTACTAGAAGCTCAAATTAATTATGAATTATTTCACCACGCAGTCTCATTTCAAATAAGCAACATGGCTTTCATTTCTTTTGGTCAACAGCTGATGTATTAAAGATTATTGCTGAAAGTCTTTCAAGCTTTAGATAAGAATGGCAAAGCTATGGTGTCTGCTTTTGATATCTTGAATGCATTTGACAGGTTTTGGGACGATGAGCTTTTTCACAAGTTATGCTATTTCTATTTTAATAGTAAGTCTGATAGATTTGATAAGGTTAAATTGACAGATGATCTCAAAAATGACATACAATCTGTTGTTAATTGGGACAAAGAATGGCTTGTTAATTTTAACTTCTCCAAAACAAAACTATTCTCTTTTAATCATCTGATAGAACCCTTTCTGCCTTCCATCAGCAGGAAAGTAACTCATTGCACATTCTCTGCCTAATTCTTTTCACTAACATGATGTGAAATATATTGAATCAATTGCTAGATTTGCAGCTAGAAATGTTGGTTCACAGTGTTGTGATATTTTGATATTTTTTTCACCAGAATCTATCTTACATATTTATAAGTCTACCATTCATCCATGAATTTAATATTGTCATTACATCTGGTCTGGTCCTTCGGTTATATATTTAGAGATTCAAGATAAAATATGGGTCAAATCCAAAGAGAGATGGGGTAAGATCGTAAGACACACACAGAGTTAGTGGATTCTTTCTGGATTTGTATGTGATGTCTGTCCTTCTGTATAGAAATAAATGATGGACGATCTCATCAAAGTGAAGGAGGGGCTTGAGGCAACAGAAATGTGATTTTACAGAAGGATGCTAAGGATACCATAGACGAAGCACGTGTGCAACGACGAGGTGTTGGAAAGGATGTAAATGAGAAGAAAACTCATGCTAAATATCAGGAAGAGACAAATGAGGTTCCTGGGACATGTAATGAGGAATGCGGGCCTCGAGAACTTAATACTCACAGGTCGGATAAATGGAAGGAGAGACAGGAGAAAGCAGCGTGAGAAGTACTTGTTAGGTCTAAGCAAATGGTTGACGGAGCGGTTGACGCATGAAGAAGTAGAAAATAAAATACAAAGAAGAATCTACAATATTTTCAGTCCTGACCTGTCACCTTGGCTTCAGTCATTTTTCCACTGCCATAAAGTAACTTCCCTGTGCCTTTTCTATAAATATTTTCATAGTATTCTGATGAACTTTCCTCTTTGATAGGCAGACTTTATGAATTTAAGCGTAGTAGTAGATTGGCGAAAAGGTCTCACCATTTTACAGTTGAAATGGCTAGATATTCACCCTTAAGTTCTATACTAACAATTTCTTCTAAGTTTTCTCACTTACGGACTTCTCTTTGGGTGTCTTGCTTTTCATTCTACTTTGATCTTCCAAAATTGTTATCGTCTGTTTTCTTATTTTTCTTTCTCTCACAATCTTTCACGCTTAGTATCTTAGTGGCTTTATTGCCTTGCTTGTGATGAAATGCTAAAACATAATTAAAAAGTACCTTATTAAAACATATTCTATTAATTAATCAATTTCAAATTAAATAAAATAACAACTTTTTCCTGAAAATTTTAATAAACTGATATCAATACAGAGTATAGATACTTATAATCTATACAGAAAGATGAAATGTAAACAGAATCTAAAATATATCAAATTATTAATCTACAGATTTTCAGCTTTTAAGTCAGAGTGATAGCAATAAATAAATCACAAAATGACCTCTAACCCTTACTACTAGACACTGAAGAAGTATGAAATGCAAAAAAAAAAACAAAACAAAAAAAACAAACAAACCAAAAAACAAGTAATTAGTAATAAAAGAAAAGATAAAGTTAAATTATAAAATCATTTAAAACATACATAAAAAGTATAATAATTTTTTTTTATATAGTCGCTTCATTCCAAGCAAAACAGCACTGACACTGGTGCGCATTGAGATTACAATGAGAGGAGAGAGAAGATGTTGTAGAAAGGGTAAGAGAGAGGGGGAATCAAGGAGATACAAAATGGCAACTGACGTTGCATTTAAACTTTTGGAGATTATAGCTGTCAGGGAAGCAAGCATGGAGAAGAGAGTTCAACAGGTGGAAAGTGCGAGAAAAGAAACTATTAGAGTAGAAGTGATGGTTACATTTGCTTATTTTGATGGTAAAAGGGTGAGACCTAGTTGCCAATCTAGTTGCACGAGTAAATTTATGAGGGCGGGATATCAGAAAATGAAGTTCGTCAAAGTACAAGCCGGGAAAATACTTGTAGAAATGACAGAGAGAAGCCACATTCCAACGGTGAGAAAATGGCTGAAGACGAGCTGCCAGATTGAGACTGATTACATTGCATATCCTTCTTTTGATTTTGTAGAGAATCTCGAGATGAACAGCAAGAACACCTGAACAAATATGGTAACAGTATTCAATGCACTGTCGAATGGTAGATTTGTAAATATGCAAGATGGATTCTGACGTGAAAAACTTTCTGGCATGTCACAGCGACCCAACATTCTAGCAGTATATGTAGCTGTTGACTTGATGTATTTATTTCACTTGAGATCGGCTGAGAGAGTGAAGCCGAGGAGGTGTTGGGTATTACTTTCAGAGAGACTATTAATGGAAAGAGAGTTTCTCTATGGTAGTTAAAGGAGAGCAGCTTTGTTTTGGCAGCATTAAAATTTACTAGCCATTTCTTACTCCAATCCATCACAGATTAGAGATCCTTTCCAAGAGCAGAAACAAGGTCTACTTTGTCAGGTGTAGAGGCTCATCCCTTGTACCATGTCCAGGAAGTGGTTTCCGACTCTCTTCCTCTCCTCAAACCTCAGCATTGGTGCACACTTTACTGCAGCCCGCGCCAGTTCCATTCCAGTGCATGTCGCAGCTAATGACCGTTTGCCTCCTTTACTCGAGGTCTCACTTCAACAACAACATTAAACATAAACAACCATTTATCCGCAAAAAAAGCTAAACCAGGCAAAGTAAAATCACCTAAACCTCTTAACATTTCATTTACTAACATCCGGAGTATTCGAACTAACCTGTAGCGTTGAATCTTTGCAGTTAGATCAACCAAATGCAGGCGACAATTCTACTCCATCAGCTTCTTTTCTCGCGCTTCTCGCCCGTGGAACTCCCTTCCATATACTTGCTTCCCTGACGTCTATAACCTCCAAGAATTTAAATGCCAATTCAATTCCTATCTCTTATCCACTTAACTCCAGCCCTTTCCTCATCACCCCTGTCCTTTCTTTCTACCTTCGTAAATGTCTTCACTCCTGTGTTCATATCCCTCTCTTGTCCTTTCTCTTTCACCCCTGTAGCTGGTTCGTCTTTGTCTTCACTCTTTACCTGTCTAAAACTTTAACTCTCTTATATAGCCCACTGCACATCAGTGGCGGTACCGCCTTGCTTGGGATGAAATGATTAAAAAAGATTTCTAATTATTTATCTGATATGTTTGCTAGACTTCAAAACAATTTAGAAAGATTAATAATAATTAAGTAATGCGCTGTTTACTAATTTGGGTCATATTGATGAGCTACAAGAATAAATTTAATCTATAATTAGGCTTCATGAATCAAGATTTTAAAATAGATTTAAGAATCTTAGATATATAAATATTAATCTACACAAACTCATACACATTATATTTAAAACTTACTATATTTATGAGGAAAGTGCGCAATATCAAATAGAGCATTTGTTAATATAGACAGACTAGGCATAGAAATCACTGCTTGATGACTGTCAATTTCCTGCTTCAGTTTATATATGAACGTTCGCTTTCTGACTTAAAGTCCGTGTTCGAATCTCGCCATGGTTGATTTGTCAGGAGGGTGACTTTCTGGATGTTATTGGTTTGGAGGAAGAGATCTTAACATGCGGCACCTTTGGAAAGTGCCCGAAAACCATACCTTGTAAGTGAAATTGGCTTCCTTTGAGGGGCAGTCGATGTCTGTGCTTGTATGAAATCACAAGTCAAGGGTTTGAGCGTTGTTCAAACTGTTGATCATGTTAGATAACACGCTCTCTCCTGGAACTGTAACTAAGGTCCGCTCAGCAGAGCTGCAGTATAAACCACAGGTGGGCTCTGTGAGTGTTGAACAAGCACAAAGGTGCCTGAGCAAGCGTCTGCAATGAGGATGAGCTACTAGAAAGGTATATTAGAATACAAGTGGCCAGCCATTATATATATATAGAGAGAGACACACACAGAAGGAGTGTGCCATGTCTCAGATTTTTGAACGCATTTATAGTAAAAATTTTATATAAGATATATCACATAATAGAGCTGTCACAAGAATTTAGATAAATTCCATGAAAAGACTAAAAACAAACATGGATCAGTTATTTTCATCTAAGTTTTAATTTGATTTCATATGCATTTTTCAGGAACTTGACTGGGAAGTGGAACTGGCATTTGTCATTGGAAAAGAAGGGAAAAAATAGCTGTAAGTATTTGAGGAAGATTTTCAGGTGATATATTACACTTGTTATAATTGCATTATCTTCTCTTAATGCCTGTTAGGTGGTGTTGTACAAAACAGTATAAAAGAAAAGGGTAAAAATCCTTTATTTTTTGTCATTCTTCAATTCCAGAATACAGTAGGGGACATTTTCGTCTTTAATCCATGTGTCACATCCAATAGAATACAATCTTATCACTACACTATCTCCTGTTTGTAACTATAATAATCTCTCTATTACAACTTGTCACACAAATATATATCTTTCAACACAAGAAAATATCCCAGTTCAACCAAAGAAAACAATTCCACTACAAACTGAACAAACTGGTAATTTATTACCATTACACCATCTTTTTTTTATCATTTAGTGATTCATTGATTCACTTTCTTGATCTTTTATCCCCACTAAATATTCATTATGTCACTTTAAAGATTTGCATTAATCTCTGAATTTTAGCTGATGTTTTTCAAACTTACAAACGGATAACAAAATTAATACATTATTTTTCTGATTTAATTTTAACATATTTTCTTCACACGTTTTGTGCATTAACAACAGTATGTAAGGTTTGAATATGAATGAATTGAAAAGTAAATACGCCGAAATATGAACTTAGGTAAAGAAATTTTATTAGAATTTCACAATTTATTTTTATCAATGCTTAACTTAAATTCAATTAATTTTTGTAAATCCAGCATAAAAAAAAAAGAAATATTATGAATTTAAGATTTCCAATGATGAATTTACTAGGTTGATCATTATTTTAATTCAACAATAAAAGATAATATATACCGCGTGGAATGTTTTTGAGATACGAGAAATTATCTTGATGAATTTACTTGTTTTATGCATGTTAATCATTATTTTAATTCCGAAATAAAATTAAAAAAATAAAAATTAATTCCTCATTGAATTCTTTTGTATTATCTTGATGAGTTCAATTTTTGGTCTTCTATGTATATTCTTTATTTTCTTCTTTATTTTATCAGGCAAAAGATGCCACGTCTCATGTATTTGGTAATACTGTGGCACATGATGTAAGTGCAAGGGACTGGCAGATGAAAAAGAATGGAAGACAATGGCTTTTAGGGAAAACTATGGATAGTTTCTGTCCCCTTGGACCCTGTATAGTTATGAAAGAAAATATATGAGTAAGTATTGTAATTAAGTTTAATGTTTGTAAGGTGTCATAAAGATTTTTGTATTCTCTTTATTTTGACGTTTTTCTTTGTTAAATAAATGTTTGACTTACATATATTGGAGATCATTTGTTTTAATTGAATTAATAGTAAAATCATCTTCATGTTTAGTAAATACTGTAATATACAGTTTTAGCACACAAGTCATTCTTGGTATTTTTTTAATGAAATACCACACGCCAGTGAATTTAGTTAGGATAGCATCATTTTATAATGAATGGTTATTTTTTCTTTTAATTGTTCAGATGCAAATTTTTTTTAATGAGAATCTTCTATTCTAGACAATTTTGTAATTATATTTTAAATATTTTTTACTAAATGTTCATTAAATACAAGGCCCAAGAACCACTCAAGGTAGTGAATGAAGTAAGTGCAGATTAATAAATGAGTAAGTGTTAATTATAAGGATACGTTTGATAGATAATAGTTGACCCTAAGACTTGAAAAGGTCAAGATTGTAGAGTTTAAGGAAAAATTATCTTGGGCATTTGCTCCATAAAGCGGCAGCTTTCGAGGAGGAACTGTCAAATTAAATAAGAAGTGAATTACGATGGTTTACCCCAGTGTATATGGCATCAAACCATTTTCTACAGAAATAACAGTGAGAGTAGTAAAAGGGCTTGTAAAGTTGTGTTTATACAAAAGAGCTTATAGGATGAAAAATAATTAATCATTTACAAGGTTGTGTTGTAGCGGTAGGGAGATGGCTAATGTTTATTAAATCGGCCTTGTGTCAAACATAACCAAACTCCCTACAACTTATGGGTTTATTCAGATCATCAGAAAGTTGTAGGTTGGAAGAATAAAAGCTTATTGTTTTGTATATTAAATTAGAATTTTATTAACTAAATATAATAACATCAATTGGTAGAGTTAAATGTTCAATGAGAAATAGTATAAGGAGTGAAGTGAATCAAGAGTTGTAACTTGTGTGTATGTGAAGATTAACAAGATAGTAATGAAGTCTGTATTTGTTTCCCTTTTTATGGCCGGTAAAAAAGTGAAAAAGAAGATGAAGCAATAAAGGAAATTGTAGTGATCGGAGTTAATATTTAGGAGTCAGTTGAAGTATATTGTTGTTGTTGTTGTTGTTGTCTTCTTCTTTGTTGACTGCGGGACTGTTGAGGAATGGAGAAGAAGGGGTAAAGGAAATAGCATGAGTGAAGAAGAATGAATGTGTGACGGGACCTTTATATGTCCAGGTCATGCATGGAGATTTTTGTCACATTTTAGCGTATCGTTTCTCGCTGCGCCCATCTGATTAACGGCTTCGGCTTTCTTTCTGTTTTTATCGCCCTTTTAGTTTTTTTACATTGGATTACTAACTTTTCTCAGTCTTGCAAATCGCTTCCTTTCATTGGTCAGAAAATTAATTTAACATCTGATCGCGAAATCCGGTTTCGTCTTTTTCTTTCAGTACGAGGTCAATCCTTTTCCTATTCGGCAAAATCAGGATTTCACACGTCATTGTGAATTTTTGCAAAAGTGAAGAAGAGAAGAGAGCTATTTTTAATTTCATGTTCACTACAGTGTAAACACTTTTGAACTCTCTCAAGGCTGGAAAGAGAGGCAGCAATACTCCATTTTTTGTTTGACCTGAAATTCGTAAATATAGAGCATGGTAAGTTCTATGCTAACAGTTTCTTTTCATTTGTGAAACTCTTTTCTATCTTCTTGCTTTCCAGTCAAATTTAATCTTCAAAAAGTTAAACACAATGTCAGTTGCTAACTTCTGTCTTATTTCTGTTTTTATTTTTATTTTTCTCGTTCCTTAATAATGTTTTGCTTTTTCTCATATTCTTTCACATTCAGTAATCGCTTTTGTCTTAGTGGCTTTAATACCTCCCCCGGGGTGAAATGATAAAAAAAGGTGAAGTTAAATATTTTCTGGAGTGGTATAAGGAGCTGGGTAGTTTTCTAGTGTCTCTAGCAATGAATTGTAAAGATGTGTTACACTTGTGGGTAGGTGTGAACTTATCTATACTTCTGCTATGAGTTAGTATTTACACTACGAAAGATTGTTCAAACTATTGTTCTTATCTTTATTGCGATGTGTACGACGTTTCAGCCGTTGTACGCTCTGGCCTTTTTCAGGTGCTTGGAATTTCGAATCGAACCCTTTATTTTGATTACTGGGGTATATTATTATCATTCCACTTGCTATGCCATGTAGTTATCTCCCTTTAACTTAACTCATCCGAGTAAGATCTCCAATAGACGAGAATATGACTAAGGACTGTGTGTACACCATTCCATGTAGCTGCGTAAAGAAATATTAAGGAAAATGGGCCGCCTCCATAAGGTAAGACTGCAAGAACATCGCAATGTAAATTAAATGTAAGGTCAATAGACACCTCCTAACACACTAACCTGCTCCCATTCTATCAAACACTCTTCCCATCTGCCCGACACTCATCCTCGCTATCCTTACTCATCTATCACCTTTCTCCTGACATTCCCTATGTCTATCCACTCCTTCTCTTTACCTTCCCCTATGTAGCCCCATGCGCAATAGTGACAGTGGAATGCCTTGCTTGGGGTGAGATGATTAAAAAAAAAAAAAAAAAAAAAGGTCGTAAAACGAGGGAAGATAGAAAAATCAGGCGTAACTGACCACATATGGAGGGAGAAAGGGGATCAATGCCCCCTATGAGATGAAGTTGAAATAATTGATAGAGAACACTACTGGAAACTATGTAAACTTAAGGAATCAGCGTATATGATAGGCTACAAAAATCTCCTAAACCGACCAAGCATAAAAATGAATACAATATAAGAACCAGGAATATGGAGTGCCAGAGAAAATCATTATCATCAAAGAATGCAATATGAGCTCTGGTAAAAATGCTTACTGAGATATTAGGTTTATAAGTCCCATAAATTCATACACTGGTGTCCTCAAGGACACATGACCCAGTGGATATAGATGTTGATTAGTTCCAGTGACTTGACCCAAAGAGTTGTTAGTTCAATACCAGATAAATACAAATAACTTAGTTAAGTTAAAGGGAGATAACTACATGGCTACTAAAAATAGCATTGCACATGGAATGAGAATTATATACCCCAGTGATTGTAATAAAGGGCTCGGTTCGAAATTTCTAGCATCTGAAGAAAGCCGGAGCGTCTGTCGTAAACATGGCAATAAAGATGAAAACAATAGCCCGAACAATGCAAATAGTCGTGAACTTGTGTCCAAATAGTTGCACAAAGCATGAATGGTGATAATTTAGAGTCAGCTTGGTGATGATGAAAAATGACTAGCTTAATTTTGAAGTAATAAAAAATACAAACTAGTTTCCACCTGCCCCCGCCATTAAGCTATTAGAGCTTGCTCAGATGGGACATTACCCACTCAATTCTGATCATCTAGATTTTTGGAGATGCACCCACACACTTGCTTACTAACTGTTGTGGATCTTCATCGGCAATTTGTTGTTGAATTGTTGTGGCGAAGCTTCGCCACAAAGTTGTAGTGACCGGTTTGGCCGGAAGTAAGACACGGAACACAGAAGATTCAAAACAGTGTATTACTATAATAAAAACATAGATACAAATAAGTGATAGAAATCAATCAATAGAAATAAGTAAGTTCGAACGGTACAGTTATGCTGCGTATTGCCTGACTAATAACGGGCTTTAACTGCGTACTATCTGTCCGGAAGTCACGCAGGTAATTATATATAGTAAGAGGAAGAGTCCATTCATCGTAGGAGGGCACCATAACACTAACGATCTGAGAATGTTCTTAGACAAAGCATTAATATGAAGAAGGAAGAGGTAAGATCAAGTAGTGGGCTTTGTGTGGTACCTCCATTGGTTTCATAGGTTTCAGAACTTTTGCTATTGACAACAACCTTCAAGGACCTACCTGACAAGATTGTAAGGACTCTGTGATGAAAATAAGAATTATTCTGCCTTAATTTCATTATTATATAAGAGTTGTTTCCCCTTAATCGTCACAAATAAAATCGATACGTCCCATCCTCAACTTTCTCTTCCTGTTTAGTGTTTAGCGCTCACATTCACTCGTTTCGTGAATTATGATGAATAAAACTTAACTGACCAAATAAGTTTCTGTTTTGTTATTTCCCACAGATTATTCCAGAGATTCCATCATTGAAGAATTCGTGTAGTAATTCCCTATGCCACAACTTGTCAAATTTTTGTATCACATTTGAAACCTTTTTACTAAAAAGCATGAGTAATCAGCCATTTCATTTGATATTGTTTTCTAATGCAGTGTTTTAATGCGGAAACTGATTACTGTGAATTATTACATATTGAAAAATATAATAGTTATATATTCCTGTGACCCGACAGAAATATGATAGACGTCAAAAGCTGGACTGACAGAAGTGTGGTCGAAAGCAGAAAGTATAAACAAGACCGACAAAAGTGTGATTACAATAAATCAAAGGCAACCGGCTTCAACAACAACCGGCTTCAAAGACAATAATCGGCAAAAATGATTGACAGATGTGCCTAAACATAGATAACACAAGCGAAAATTCGAGAAGGCAAAAACACGTAGAAATTGCAGGAGTCAGGGGTTTTTTCGGGCCAAGGGCAGAACACTGGAGAAGATCGGAAAAAATGCAGAGAAGAGAGAAGAAAAAACAACACCCGCAAATCAACGACTCCTGACAACTCCTTCATATGTGCGTGATTCCCTCTGACTACTACTCCACACAACCGTCGCCGGTGAATAATAAAAATATGTTTATATTTTTGTAAATACGTCGTTCGTTGTTCCTCTAGAGAGCCATGCATTAATAATGAAGATTATGTTACTTGTTTGCATAAAATTGTTTTCACTTAAAATACCAGAGAAAATTTTTAACTTGAAAAACTGTTCCGTTGATAAATTTTATATTATTCCGCTTTCATTTTAAACATTTGAAAGACTGTTGGTACAGATCTCACATGAGTTGCTCTCTAAAATGTTGTTTTCATTGAAATTACAATTTATGATTTGATTTTCCATCATTGAAGTTTACGAAAAGAATTTTCTGTGGTCAGCTGAAATGTACTGGCCATGTAAAATTACTCAACTTGATTGTTATTCTATAAATATAAATATTTCTTTTGAAAAAGTCTTTGTATTAAGAATACTTAAAAATAAAAATAAGTTATACAAATCATTTACATTGAGAGCCAGGAATCACTGGCATAACAGCAAAGAAAGTAATAAACGACAAAACAACATACATTTGTAGGGTTTAAGATTATTTTTTATTCTAAGCGATCATGTGACACGAAAAAAAACCTCGAGATATAGAAAATCTGTTGCGGAGTTGAGGTAGTTAAATAAATTCGATTATGTGAAGGTATTTTTAGGTTGCGTTCAATTACTTCAACAACATTTTGTATTTTTGCATGTTAAGCACAAGGTCAACATTGAGCAATCTTCATTAACAATTGTATATACAAATAAATACAAATATTGCATCAATCTTTTTAAAAGGATTAGAAATTCTGAGAAATTCAAGTGATTGTTGGATAAATATGCCGAAAATGGATTGAAATAATACAATTCAAAATTCAAGATTTTCTGTTTAGCTAAATGTTTTTAAATGGTTTGATTTACCAAGATTGTTCAAACCCTTTTGGTCTTTTTTGTAACAATAAAAAATAGAGAGAAAACTGTATGTACTGTTATTTACTTTGGATTGTATTTTTGTGTTCGTCGAAAGTTTTCTTGTTTTTTTTTTTTTTTTTTTTTTTTTTTATAAATTGAAGATTTTTTTGTTGCATGTCCTTTGTTGTATATTTTTCGTTGAGAATGAAGTTTGATAACATGTTGGTGTTAATCAACTTATAAACTATCTCGTCAATTTCCACTGAGTGAGATGCAAAAAGTTGTACAATAAGTTTTCAAGAACTCTCACTAAGGATTCTGCCTCACACCACGTGGCGAATGGACGGTTTTCTCTTGTCTGTTACATGGCGAATTGTGTTGACGTTCGCTTTCTGTTCGGAAGTAGTAGTGCTGTTGCTGCACGTGGAACTTGCTTATATTCTAAATTTGTAGGCTCAAATCACGTGATAGGATCAAATCAAACATTTAAATTTTTGGTACAAACTCTTGTCTTCCTGCACGTGCAGGCGAAAGTAACCGATCAGAAACGTTTTCGACAAGTGATCCACTTAATGGGTTTAACATAAATAGAAAATATATCGCCGTGATCTACTTTTAATGGGTTTATTTTCAATTCGTCATATTTCTTAACCATAGAAATTCATGATGGGTAAATTGTCGCTCCAAGCGCGATGTAGAAATTGTTGTTTATTTTTTTTAACTTAGAGTGGGTATGTTGAGGAAATTGTATAGGGTTCTGCACTGAGTTAAGCTTTATAAGCAATGGATATCTGATAAGTGGAAGTGTAATATGTGGTGAATTTGGTACGTCATCACCTATTTTCGATGCCACGTGTGAAAGAGATAATTGTTGTGCGCCAATTATATATATGATGAGTTTTATTCACAAAACAAATAATTCACACCATAGCGCGTGAAAAGTTCAATAAGCCACAAAATTCTATATATCAAAACATTTGAAATATAATTGATATCATTGATTGTATCGCATCGTTCGTTTTAATCACAAAAAATTATCAGTTCTACGTAATACTTGAAAGGGACCGGTGTAAGGTGCTTCCAAATGTCTGCGTACTCTGTTTTGGGAGGACGTCGAGCCATGATTCTTTTCTCGTCATTATTTCCGCCTTCATTGGTCTATGAGCAGGTTCGACCATTCCGTTAGTTTGCGGATGATAACTAGTTGTGCGCAACCTATAGAAACCAATTATTGAGGCTATTTCCTAAAATAATTCGCTCTCAAACTGGGTACCACGATCAGTTATTACACCAAAAGGAACACCCCATCGTGTGATCCACGCATGAACAAATGCATTGCTGTGATATTCACTAGTGGTTCTGCTTCTATCCATTTAGTAGTGCGGTCAATACAAGTTAATATATAAGGATCGTGACATGTTTTATGACGTCTTCTAGTCACAAGGAGAAGACCGATTAAATCTAAGTGTACTGTATTGAAGCATATAGTGAGCAATTCATTAGGGGGAATAACAGATTTGGCATGTCTCTGAATTTTGCTTTTCTGGCAAAATTTAACATTCATTGCACATTGTTTTGTAAAAGGCAAAAGAAAAAAAAATCTTCTTTTGATAATTTTACACGACGTTTTAATTCCAGGGCGTGATATTGTGTGAATACTATCAAAAATAGATTTTTGAAATTCATAAATATATTGTGGTAATGCCACTGGGAATACCAATGGCATTACCACAATATATGGAACTATTATTCCAGTGCTAAAATTGAAGCTTTTTTAAGTTAGGAATTTTTTTTAAAACTCAGGGTCCTTAAGCTGTGCAGCAGCTATAGCTGGCAAGTCACACAGATCTACCATAACTGCTAGGGTAGGTCTCGACAAGCAATCAGCTATAACGTTTTGATCTCCCTTTAATGTGGTCTACGTCTGCAATATATTCAGTTAGAATTGCTAATTGACTCTGCTGCCTGACTTAGCAGGGTTTAGGCTACGGTACACGCCATATAAAGGCTCATGGTCAGTTAAAAGTAGAACGTGTTTATCTTCAATAATGTGTTTGAAATATAAGGTGGCTGAATAGGCTGCAAAAAGTTCCTCATCAAAAGTTGAATACCTCGTTTGAGTTTACATCAACTTCTTCAAGAAGAAACCTATTGGAATCGGCGTTCCTTCTACTACTTGGTGAAGGGCTGCATAATAGCATAATTACTGCTATCAGTAATTAACTCATATTCAGTACATTCAAACCGTCGGTGAACTAGAGATGGAAATTCACTAATTTTGTTTTTAATATTGTTAAATTACTGCAATTCTAAGTCATTTAGTGTAAACATAGTGTTATTGCATATGCAAATTTTCTCTGTTAATGACATGACTATGTTCGAAATTAGGAATTAATTTTCTATAAAAACTTACCATGTCTTAAAAACGACAAAAATTCTTACTGACTTTAGGAGGGGGAAAGTTCTGTAATGCTCTTATGTAATTTTGTGTAGTACTAATAAAATCCAAGCTAATATTATATCCTAAAAATCGATTGAAGTTACATCAAAAATTGACTTCTCTATCGAAATTTTAAAATTCTTTACAAGTAAAGTTTTTACAACAGTTTCAATGTCTCTTATGTGAATGAAGAATCATCGCTGAAAATGAGAATATCGTCAATGTATGAAATACACAGTCAACATATTAAAAGTTTTTGTCCATGTATCTTTGGAAGGTGGGTACTGCATTTTTTAATCCAATCGGCATATATTTATATTCATGTAAACCGAGAGGAAAAATAAGTGCCGTTTTTTATATCATCTGGGTGCATTTTAACTTGATAGTATGCAGATATCAGGTCAATTTTGCCGAATCTCGTTTTGTTGGTTATTTAATCAGCGATCGAGTTAACATTCGATACAGGGTATTTATTAAGTTTGTGACGTTGTTTAATGCACGGTAGTCACCACAGCACCTGGAAATCATCAGGTTTCTTAAGCACGTGTAGTGAGCTGGCCCATTAAATGTAAAAAAGGCGTAATAATGTCATTCTTCAGTAGTTTAAGTTTAGAAAATTCCTTTTCTGACAGCCGTTTGGCCTTAGCAAAATTTGGAGAATGGCTGCCTGTATTGATACTTTTTTACCAAGCCTAAAATTAATTCTGGAATATTATTATTTATGATCAAGTTGATAGTCATTAAATGTTTTAAGTTTCTTTGAACATTCTGTTGTGGGTCGACGATCTTTTCTGTCGGCAATCTATTAGTAATCCGAAATTATTTAAGAAGTCGAATCTCAGTAGGAGGTAGTGAATACAAACGTCCAAAGAAAAGATCGGCCAAGGGTCGGTAAGCTTATTTCGGCTTTAAGCTGCCCGTAGCAGCGTATTTCAAACCTAATAGCCATCATCAGAGTGACTGGTGTTGAATCCGTAGCTTAACCCTTAATGTGTCTTCGTGTAATGATAGATAAGCTGACACCATTATCTATAATGAATGAAAATTTGTTTGTCCCCAACAGTGCTGGTATCTGTAATAATGGCGGATTTAGAGGGAAGGTAGTTGTTCCGTTTCACTTCGAAATGGTGAAGATGGATGCGAACTTGGCTGTTGTAATATGTCTCTTCTTTTGTTCGGCCACTTGCACCAGTGCTTACATGTGCGCGCCGTGTCCGCACATTATATGTGTTCCCAACATATTTTCTGCAGTTGTCCTTTTTAGAAAGGTTTGAGACGATACGGTATTGTTAATGCAGTTTTAGGCATTCCTTTTGCCTGAATGTGGTAGCATGTAGTTTTTCTAGTAGGGCCTTGTATTAAAAGTATTAATTCATCTGCCAAATGTCCCAGTTTGGTCGAGCTTAAGATTTTGCGCGGCTAGCATATGACTTATCGACACCGGCAACATCTGAAAAAAAAATATGTAATACTATTTTGTCGCTGATTTCTAATTTTGATGCAACTGATAGCATTTCTTGGAGATAAACTGACGGTCGACCTTAATAATAGAGGTCGACATTAGGTTGTCTGGCATCTCTGGTTTCGTTTGCCAGTGTGAATCTATTAGAGTTTGTTTTAGTTCGTCATAATTGTGCATACTCAAAATGCTGCCAGAAATCTTAGCTACTATTTCCGCCAGTTGCGAAGCAATGATATTGTAAAATTTGTGGTTTGCTTGAATTTCAATGTTTTGATTTGTTGGACAGCCATCTCATGGTGTTCTCATTTTATTTTATTTTTTATTTATTTATTATTATTGTTATTATTGTGTGCGTGTGTGTATGTGTGGCTATTAAATTGGTTTTATTGTTCGTCGGGATCACCAAAATACGTTGTACGCGAATTATATATAGTATTGGTTTCATTTACAAAACGAATAACTCACAACATAAACATATGAAAAGTTCAATAAGCCACAAAAGTCTTTTTATCAAAACACTTGAAACATACATATATATTTACTTACGTGAAAAATGTTCACAAGGGACTAGCTATCTGAAATATAATATAAAATTTAGTACTCATCTTATGGTGTTTTCCACGAGCTTGAATATGTACGATTTTCTACTATGGCTACCCGGGATCAAAGGGAGAGATTGACTCTCCCGCCTAACAATAGCTCGTCAGATCACGTGACGGTTTTCTATCCTCGTGAATATCTATTTTTAGTTTTTTTACAGGAAGATTTTTTGTCTCTCGTAACAGAATGGTAATGACCATTTGTGTGTAGATTACCAGTTTTAAACTTTTCTCTTTGTTTGATTCGTGCGTGTTTGTACGAATATCTCGTGTATAGCAAGGAAAAGGGTAAATTCGCTTTCGTTAATATGAGATTTGCTAGTCGCGAGTCGCCATCGTTTGTGTCGCGATAAAAAGGACTAGACGTTGTGCATTGCGTAGCGATGTCGTTGAGATGTGAGTGATTACATTTTTCGTTGAAAATGTACTTAATTAAAAATACAGTCATTAGAGTGCTGTAATTTGAGTCAAAATTATCCTACCATACTCTGAAAAATAATATTTGAAGATGCCAGCGGTTGAAAAATTTGATTTGCAAAGTTGTTGAGTTGAGTGCTAGAGAAATGAACGCCAAATGTCGATTAATATTTTGAAAATGTCTGGATTAAATTTCGATTTCTATTAGAGGTAGAACCGTTTCCGCTATTCATAAATCAAACTTACAGATGTTTTAGTTGTTCTTGAATAAGTTAGTGAATCAATGTTGAGTTATGTCACATCTTTTGGAAAATCTGAGGGAAACGTGTTTTGCTGTTTAGTATTTTTATATAATAATTTCACCCAAGCAAGACAGTTTTACTGCCACTGGTGTGCAGGGGTTACATAGGAAGAGAGTGATGAGAAAGAGAAACAAGTTATAAGGGGTCTCAGAGAATGGGTAAGAGAAGGATGAGAATACTGGTGTGGAGAGAGCTAATGAAAGTAGAGTGGATGGAGAAAAGAACATGAGGGAAGATGCGAGTCAGATACCATAAGAGATGGCAATTGATCTTACATTTAAATTCTTGGAGATTGTAGCTCTTAGGGAAGTAAGTATATTGAAGGGAATTCCACAGACGGGAAGTGCAAGAAAAGACGTCAATAGAGTAGAAGTTGCAGTTACAATTTATTGGTTTCACTGTAAAATGGTGGGGCCTAGTTGCTCGTCTTGTAGCTCGAGAAAATTTATGCAGAGGGGGCACCCAGAAGCTAAGCTCATTGGAGAAGAAGCTGTGAAAGTATTTGTAGAAGAGACATAGGAAAACCACATTGTGAGAAAGTGTCTGCAGCTGATCTACCAAGTCGGGATCGATTACATTGCAGTTTCTCTGTTGGATTTTGTCAAGAACCCCAAGGTGAATAGCAAGGGCACCCGACCAGATCAAAATTAGTATTAGATGAAAAAATTGTATTTTTGTTTCACTTTATTTCACTGTCTAGCAAGAAAAAGCAGTTTGTGAGTTTTAACAATTTTCTGTCTTTTTTTAACGATGTCACATTTTTTATATAAAATATACAAATAAAGTTTTCGACAGTAAATTTTCTTGAATGACTTTTAAATAAATAATGTTTACCATTCTTTTGTTTTGTTTTTTTTTTTTTTAATAAGAAATATAGAAAAAATGTATGTACAGTTATTTACTTTAGTTTGTATTTTTGTGTTCATTGATAGCCTTCTTATTTGTTTTTTAAAAAATGAAGATTCTTTTGCTGCAGGTCTTTGTTGTGTATTTTTCGTAATATTGTTCATTGAGAATGAAGTTTAATAACGTGTTGGTGTTAATCAACTTATAAACTATCTTGTCGATTTTTGCTAAATGAGATGCAAAAGCTCGTACAATAAGGTTTCAAGGTGTCTTCTCTTTGTTTTCGAAATTCTCACTTCAGTGGATGGTTTTCTCTTGTCTGTTACATGGTGAATTGCGTGTACGTTCACTTCCTGTCCAGAAGTAGTAGTGCTATTACCACACATGGAACTTGCTTATATTTTAAAGTTAGTCATATGGTAGGATCAAATTGAACATTCTAATTTTTGGTGCAAACTCTTGTCTTCCTTCACATGCAGGGCAAAGTAACAAATCAGAAATATTTTCAACAAGTAATCCACTTTTAATGGCTTTAGCAGAAATAGAAAATATATTGTTGTGATCCACTTTTAGTTAATGGGTTTATTTCCAATTTGTCATATTTCTTAACACTCAACATTCACGATGAGTAAATTTACGCACCAACCATGTGTATAAATTGTTTTTTTTTATCTTAGAGTGGGACTCCATATTTCACAGTGAAAAAGTGAGCTGATTAAGCTAAAAATATAAAAAACATTTTCTTATGTTAATGTTGATTTCTTTTAATAAAGATAGTTATAAAGGCAATGCCAAATTTACTTTATGTATTTAATTTTGTATTAAAACTAAAATTATTTTTCTTTATAGACACTGAAAATCTTGGAATAAGATTTCTGTAAATGGAATCATCAAACAAAACAGTAAGACATGTAATCTTGTTCATGGAATTGAGATATTAGTTGTTTATCTTTCAAGGTATGTTAAACATTGATCTTTCATTGTGTTTTTCTATTTAAAATGACTTAATTCAATTTCATTTTCTCTTTATTCTCATGATTAAAACTAAGAAACTGGAGTTTATTTTTGTGGTTATGTATTTACAGGTGGTTATCTTCAGATAATGTCCTTAATCCCAATATACACCAATTTTTGGCCATTCAGAAATGCATTCAAAGATAATTAGTACAAAGATATATTTGGCATGTACTGATAAAATTTTATACCTCTTAAAATAGACAATATTTAAAGAGTTCATGTCAAAAAGTTATTTTTATGAGTCTGAAAATGTAGGGATGGGAAAACAAATTCTGTCGACTCTCTCGTTCCTTTGCCTGGTCGCCTGTGACTGCTTTTTTTTTAATACTTTTCCAAGACAAAGAAATAAATTCCAAAATTGTTTCTTGATTTCTGATTAGTTTATGAATGTGACTCATTTGACTTTCCTTTTTTCTTTACCTACATTTAAGAGTCTACATTTCTTATTGTTTTCTTTTTATTTCTTTATGGCAAACTAAAATGGTTGTCAGTTCTTAATTAATAAAAATTTTATTTTATTATCTTAAAAATGTTAGCTTTCTCTAAATGTATAATCATCTCGGTTGTTTTCTTTTTAATGCACGTTCTTTTCAGAGAAGCATATTTTTATGTAGGTCAATGGTTTGTGTGAAATTTGTTACAAATGTGGTGGCTAAAATTCACTAAAATCAGAAGAATCCATTTCCAGTTTATGGAAAACTATTTTTTGCATATATTCACCAATGAGAGATGTGGTCTCAAACTCTAATAACATACAAATAGTGGGACAGAGGTAAGCCTAAATTTTTTGTACAAATAAAGCTCAGGTCATTAAACATGAGAAGACTTTTCACAGTAAGGACAGAAAATCTTTTGAAAGTGAGGACCTTTTGACTGCAAGGGAAGAAGGCAGGTCAATATCAAAGAAGCTATTGATATCAAGTAAACATCAATAAAGTTCTGTTAGTAGCCAGCCAGCCAGCCAGCCACAGAGAGATGAGAGAAATTAGAATTCCAGTGAAAATTCTCCTGAGGTTGGACAGCATATAATGAAAGGATTTCAGAGAAATTTTCTCTAGAATGAACTGTGTAAGAAGGCACTTTGAAAAATTACAAGAGTTAATTTTGCTGAATAGAAAGAAATGGGTTAAGAAATATCATTACTAACCTGTTGCAGCACTAATCTGACTGTAACTGCTGATGTCTTCATTGTAAAGGTCAGCTTGACAGTAATCAGTCTGTAAAAATTTTAGTTTAGTGAAATTGAGTATAGTGTATTTGACACTCTCATAGACTGAAGTTGTTCTGCATTTAGAGAGATATTTTTGAATTTTCTTTTGAGTAATGTTGTAAGTGGAGCAAGAACATGTGAACATTTTGGTAAGTGGTTCCTATAAAAATTGATAAAATCAATAAATTTCCTTAACTGTTTGATTGTGTGAGCAGGTTGTTTTTTTTTAATTGTATCACCCAGAGCAAGGCGGTAATGCCACTGATGTGCAAGGGGCTACATAAGAGTAAAAAGATTAAGTAGAAGAGAGTGAAGAGGAAGATGAACCAGTTAGAAAGGAGCAAGAGAGGGATGGGAATACAGGTGTGATGACAGTTGCAAAGGTGGAGAGAAAGGAAAGGATATATGGGGTGTTGAAAGAACTAGAGTCAAGTGGTTAATAGATGAGTATTGACATTGCATTTAAATTCCTGGAGGTTGTACCCGTCAGGAAAGCAAGAATATGGAAGTGAGTTCCACAGGTGGGAAGTGCGAGAGAAGAAGCTGAAGGAGTAGAATTGTCATCTGCATTTGGTTAATCTGTGAATGGGTGGGACCCAGTTGCCAATCTGGTTGCACGAGTAAACACCTGCTGCAGAGGCGCCAGTGACTTAAGTTCGTTGGAGCAGAAGCCATGAAAGTATTTATAGAACAGACAAAGGGAGGCCACATCTTGTTGGTGGGGAAGTGGCTGTAGTCGAGCCGCCAAGTTGGTACCTATCACATTACTGATTCTCCTTTGGAGCCTGTCGAGAACACTGAGATGAACAGCAGGGGCACCTGACCATATATGGCAGCAGTATTCCATGCATGGATGAATGGTTGATTTGTTGGTGGTAGTATCTATTTTTTCTTGAATAAGAGTAACACCTTTTCTTGAAATTGTGTGTCCAAGAAAATTAAGTTTAACTACTATAAGATACTTTGTGAGGTTGATCTGCATAAGTCTACTTGTAGGTGTTGGTTATGCTCTTCTCTGTCTTTGTTTGCTATAAATAAGTCATCCATGTAGGCAAAATGAAGAGTAGTCCTCTTAAAGCTTTGTCTATGAATCTCTGGAATGTTTGAACAGCAATTCAAAGGCTAAACAGCATTTTAGTGAACTCAAACAATCCAAAGAGCTATTACTGCAGTTTTGAGAATAAATTCATCGATTGGTAACTGGTAATATTCACAAACTAAACTGAGTTTGGGAAATGGTGCAACTATGTAGCAAGTAGTGAAATCACTCAGGAAGGACAGGGGGCAATGGTTGGCTGAGGTCACTGCATTTAACTGTCTAAAATCCCCTGCCATGCTGACTCATTTTTTGGGACCAAGATCTTTTAGAAGGTTGAATGATTACTTGCTCTAATAAACACTGAAATTCTTGTTTGGTGAATTTTAACTTGTCTGGCCTTAACATGCAAGTTGTGGTATATGTAGGTTTTCTGGTAGTGTTTCGTTGAGTGTTTGCTACTGACTGAGTGTATTAATGGTTGTGTTATGTCTGGGAATTGTCTGAATTTGACTGCAAATTCATTATTTATTACAGCTGTACTCATCCCAGTAGTAGAAAGGAACATGTAAATTCTCAGTGTGTTCAGTCTAGTTTCCTCATCAATTAAGGTGTAACAGAACATATTAAAAGAGAGAGTTTAAATTTGGTTAAAAAAATCTGCATTGATGATTTTTTCATGTCAGCTATTATGAAAGTTCATTTGAATTCTCTCCAGAGCCCTATATTTAGTATGAGGGTCTTCTCATCATATGTCAAAATAACAGATCTATTTGTGGCTTGTAGTTTTAGTGTGAAGGTGGTGGTTGTTTTTTTAAGCATTGGTGTAGCTGGTACAATACTAACCTGTGAACATGTGTCTATCAGAAAGTTCATCTTAATCGAGCTGTCTTTGATGTAGAATAGGCAACCTGTTTTTGATATTGTTTGCCTAGTCAATGTGGTTGTACTTATTGACTAGGTAGCAGTTTTCCTGAAACTCACATGACATTGCATTTCTATGCGTTGCTGCAAATTTCTTATAGTACCAGCAAGAATTTGAACAAGAAACATTAACCCTGAGAAGATCCTAATCATGGCAACTAAATAAGAGTCAGACAGGATTCTGTTCTGGTCACTGGTTTGGTGATGTCCTGGATAGATATTTAACAGTTCTGAAGAATTTCTAAGCTCTACTTTAAAATTTCACAAACCAACCCCACCCACATTTCACAAAATACTAAAGTTGAGAGATTCCCAAGATGGACTGAAGTCTTGCAAAAATGTATGAAAAAAACCAATGATTACAGTTATATATATATTTATTTACATTATACCAAAATTTTACTGACACAGTAGTAATTTCAAATCGAGGCAATTTGATTTTTTCTAGTATAAATATATGAAATTATTAGGTTTTGTACTCAGTTTTTTTTTTGTACTAAAAATATTAGAAATACAACATTGTGTGTAATTTTTTAGTAAAATTCTGGAAAATCAAAATCAATTTTGATAAAGAATGAAAAAAATCTAAAATTTATTAAAGTTTCAAAATCTCGGAATATGTGAAAATGAATCAATGAAAATTACGGATTCTAAATTTCTCTCTCATTTCATCACTTTATTAAATGTTGTTTAGTTTTCCAAAAATCTGTCAAAATTTTATTCTGCACCCTTACATCCATTCTTCAACTTATGTTCATGCTGAAAAATATCAAATTAATGCTCATAGAAATGTACTCTGTATAGAAATTATTAATACTAAGATTTACAAATAGGAATACAATAACAATATTTGCACAGAAAATCATCAGTAATTAAAATGAAAGAAATAATAATGAAACTATTTATTATCTTAGATAATGTTTCATTCAGTTGTCAACTTGTTTTATTAATGGTTTTGTCTTTGCTGTTATCACAACATTTTGACATTGGCCTTCTTCTGATGAAATTTCAAACTGAACCGTTTAGTTCATCTACAGATAGATTTTTCTTGTTCCATTGGATTAAAATGTTCGTTCATGAATTTGGTGGTATTATAGTTATGAGTTCAATCCTAATGCCAGGTAGTTCAGACTTAAACTCATTGGAAACAGGTTGAGCAATGACAAAGCAACACTAAAAAGAACAAGATGATATCCTGAGATACGGAATATGGACAGTGGAATGAGAACAATAGATTAAATAAAGGTTCAGTTCAAGATTGCTTGTAGATTATCTGAATTGACATACTCCTGAAGAAGGCCAGAAAAGTGAACAGTTGAAACATTGTGAGAACAGCAAAAAAGACATGGAAATTAATCCAAATATAATTAACTTCTAGAAATTCATCCTGAAAAGTTATTTTGCTAACATAAGATTTCTTTTCCTGTTGCTACTATTTGTACAGTGTGTTACATTTATGTCATTTCTTTTTCTAATTGTAAAGTTGATTTTTATTTATCCTTGCAATTTCCAGTTAATTCTATAGTCATTTACAACTTAATAAGGCCAAGTACTATATACTTTGTATGTACAAAAAAGTTCTGTTTCATGGACAGTTTTTCATTCTAATTTCCAATGAGTTTTATTTCATTTAATTCTATTGCTGCAAAATAAATTACATATAAAGCCTTGTAATTATTGATTTGTGATGTCACTTGAATTCACTTCTTAGAAGTAAGGTAACATAATTTCTAGAAAACTATGAAATATAAACAATGGCTAATAAATTGTTAACAGAAATCAAAGAATGCCTTTACAGACAGCTCCAACTTCCATTGAAAAGTTAAATTGCTGAATGATGATAGACATGAAGTATACTCCCAAATGGATAAAATACCACTTTTTTCTTTTATCATCATCATCTTTTATTATTATCATCATCCTCTTCTTTGTTGTTTTTGTTTCTTGTAAAAGATAAAAAAGACATCAGTGGTGAAATTAAAAGCAAGCAAATAATACTGCCTCAATGTAAAATAAAATCAGAAAATTTACATGAATTACTTTGTTCAGACTTTGTCCTTATGTGTACTGCCATATTCATGTTTCAGCTGATGTATGCACCGGCCTTCTTCAGGTGATTGGAATTTCGAACTGAGCCATTTATTTTGATAACTGGGATATATTGTTCACGTTCCATGAGTCATGCCACTTTCGGACGTCTTAGCTATCTCTCTCAAGACACATGTGAATAAAAGCGTTGGTTAAATCTAGTGACTTGATTCAAAGAGTTCAATATCTGGCTACAGCAAAAAAAAACTTAGTGAGTTGAGTTAAAGGGAGATAACTAAGACGTCTAAAGTGTATACTATTTAGTTGATTTTCTTGGATTATTAGAACTATTTTGTCCTTTTCTGTTTTTGATTGTAATCTTGTATTTTTAAGTTTATATTTTTCATTTAACTTTCAGATTCTTCACTTTGAGACCTGGAGATGTGATTATCACTGGAGCTTTTCCTGGGGTTGGTGTTTTTAGGAAACTGCCAGAATTTTTGCAAGAAAATATATATTCAGAAATATTCCTAATCAGGAAAGAGTGAAAAAGTAGGCATAATAAATAATTTTGATCCAGAATGGGAGTTGGTTACAGTAAATAAACAAATTAAATACTAGTTTGAAGAAATGACCAAAGATTTATTTTGATTTAAAAAATATGAAAATGGCTCTGGTAAGTTATATAGTGTAGCATTTGAGTGTACTACATATGTGAGGAAAAATCAGAGTCTGAAAAAGCTGTGGCTGAATGCTCATTGGCTATTTGGGCTTGTCATGTTGATAGAGGAGTCTGTTCTTTTTTCTGTGCTTAAAGAAGGTTATTTTCACATCCTAATGGTTGGATGGGTAGTCAGCCATGCTCTCTTCTAGCCCATTGTCATTAGCATGTTAAGTTTTTGTTAATTATAGCAGTATATGGTGAGAAACGTTTATTCTTAATATTCTCTTTTTCTATGGTGCTAATAATATTTTCATGTCTTGTGTTTTTATTTTTAGACTCTGATTTCTTATTTTTGATTTTGTTTTGTCAGTTTTCTATCTGCTAGTATACCAAATTTTCTTGAATAATTTATTTTTATCATTTTAAAAATGTTACCCTTGTTTAAATATATAATCATCTATGTTGTTTTTTTTAATGCCCGTTCTTTTGAGAGAAGTGTATTTTTATGTAGATCATTCAGTTTCTGTGAAACTTGTTACAAATGTATATCTTTTTTGGCTCAGTGGTTAAAACCCACCAAAATTTGTAAAGGATCTATTTCCAGTTTATGCAAAATTATATTTTTGTATATATTGACCAATGAGAGACATGGTCTCAAACTCTAATAACATTCCAAACATTGAGACAGAGAAAAAAATCTAAATTTTCTGTATAAATGAAATTCCACTTAGTAGATAAGAGAAGAAGATCTTTTGACAACAAGGGAAGAAGGCAGGTAATCATCAAATATGGCATTGAAATCAAGAGAACATCAAGAAGGCTCTTTTACCAGCCAGCCACAGAGAGAAAAATTTGAAGTTCCAGTGAAAACTCAGGAGAGTTTTCACTGGAACTTCAAAGTCAAAAAGTAAAGGATTTTAGAAAAAATTTCTCAAGAATGAACTATATAAAAATGGACTTAAAAAAAAAATCTACTGTGTTCCAAAAATGCCCATAAGGCAATTTGCAAGTAGGTCTTTTTGTTTTTTCTCAAAGATGGTTGCATGTTTATTTCCTAAAAGTAAGCATGCTTTTCATGGCTGAGTCGGTCTAAAGCAGGTCAGATCTTTCCTAAAAGTAAGTGTCCTTTGTGGTTGATTCAATCTGAAGCAAGTCGGATCTTTCTTAAAAGTAAGCATGTTCTTCATAGTCAAGTTGGTTTAAAGCAGGTTGTATCTTTCCTAAAACTAAGCATGTTTTTCAGGGTGGAGTTGGTTTGAAGCAGGTAGGGTCTTTCCTAAAAGTAAGCATGTTCTTTGTAGTTGAGCCAGTCTGAGCAGATCAGATCTTTCATAAAAGTAGGAATAATTTTCGTGGTTGAGTGGGTCTAAATCTGGTTAGATCTTCCCTCAAAGTAAGCATGTTCTTTGCGACTGAGATGGTCTGAAGTAGATTGGATCTTTCATAAAAGTAAGCATGTTCTTTGTGCCCAAGTTGGTCATATCTTTTTTAAAAATAAGTATATTCTTGTGGCTGAGTTGGTCTGAAGCATGTTCTTTGTGGCCAAGTCAGTTTAAAGCAGGTCAGATCTTTCCTAAAGTAACCACGTTCTTTGTAGCCGAGTTGGTCTAAAGAAGTTCAGGTCCCATCTCTAGTCTTGCTCTGCCATCTATTTGCTTAAGTCCATCAAGTATGACATGCGTTGCTTTCCCCTCATTTTCACTTTGTCCTGTCAGTATCAGATTCTCCAAACCCTCATTACATGTCCCAGGAACTTCAACTGTCTTTTCCTGATGTTAAGTTTCTTTTTTGTTTCCATCTCCAAAACCTTGACATTGCTCATATGTTCAGTCTATGGTATCCTCAGCATCCTTCTGTAAAACCACATTTTTACTGATTCAATTTTCTTCCTCATCTTTGGTGATATTGCCCAGCATTCACTGACATATTGAAGGACAGGCATCACATAACAATCCAGTACTCTTTTCTTTGTTACTAACAAAATTTTCCTGTCTTTCAATACTCTGCTTAGCTTTTGGGATGTGTCCTTGGCCATGTCAATATGCATCTAAATCTCTGTTGCACCTTCAACCCTGTTAGAACACTTCCCATGTATTTAAATTTCTGTGCCTGCTTGACTTTAGTATCCCCAACTAGTAATTGGCATTTTGGGCTCCTCTTTTTACTGATGAAAATATTGAAGTAGTTGATTGCAATTCAGACTATTTTGTTGGTGATTGATCCAATCTCATCAATTTCACATGTCACAACATCACCTTTCTGCAAGAACAATAAATGATAGACAAAGTTCACTTTCATTTCTTACACTATCAAAAATCTCATATATTGTATTTACTATGAGTCAAAACAAAATGTTGAATTTGTGGCTTGAGCTGATTTTACAGCCAATGTCATAATTTCCCTATTATGATGGTCATAATTAACTGAGATCATTACAAATTTATACAAACCTTACAGAATTTTTTTCTTACTCTCTGATTAAAGGAAATTTTATTAAACGTACTGAAATAAAAATTTGTTTTCTTATAACATTTAATGTATTTTTATTTTTATTATTTTTTAAGCCTGCTACTAGATTGGCATCTAGGTCCCACCCTTTTACTGCTGAAATAGTTAAATTTAACCACCACTTCTACTCTGATAATTTCTTTTCCTCCAATTCTCATCTGAGGAATTCCTTTCCATTTACTTGTTTTCCTGGTAGCTAATATCCCCAGAAGGGATATCAGCTACCAGGAAAATTGTCAATTGCCATCTAGTGCCTTCAATACTCCCTGCACCCAGTCTTTATGCCTGGTCATCAGTAAAATGAATGCAATGCCACATACATTCTTTTTTTTTTTTAGAGTCAAATTGGGAACATGTAACCTATTGAGTAAAACTGGTTTTAAAGAGTGTCTTTTTTAACTGTCCATTAATACCATGGGTTTTTGAGCACCTGATAAAATCTTTTTCCTTAATATTTAAAAATTTATAAGTTAAATTTTCATAATTAATCAAGTAACTGTCTGAATACTTGTTGAGTAACTCAGTGTTTCTGATTTTAGTCAATGTTTGTGGGAATTAAAAGCAGTTTTATCTGTTTACTGAAAATAAAATAAAGCCTATATTTGGATTGTTGAACTTTTGAAATGTGCAAAATCTTTTTTACCCTATTTACATTGTTTGGACTTACTTCCATGTTTCCGACATTTTAGCCGTTGTACACTCCGGCTTTCTTCAAGTGCTAGGAATTTTGAACTGAATCCTTTATTACATTCACTGGGGTATATCATTCTCATTCTATGTGTGATGCTACTTCTGGTAGCCATGTAGTTATCTAACATTTATTTAACTCTCTAAGTTATTTGTTCACCATTGTTGTAACCTGGTACTGAACTCACAATTCTTTGGTTCAAGTTACTGGAACTAACCAACATCTATATCCACTGGGTCATGTGTCCTTGACGCAGTAAAGATGAGGACAATAGTCTGAACAATGTAAATACTACCTCAGAAGTATAGACAAAATCATTTTCATTTTTTTTTTCAAATAAAATGTTTGTATTTGGTTTGTTTTTTTTCTTTTACTTTATTTTTATATATCCTTTAAAAACTATGAAGAACACTTAACAATATATATCAAGAAAATTAGCAATCTCTATTATTTTAAATTAGATGTTTGAAAATTCCACATACTAATGCAGTGAAAATTCTCTGCAATACTAACAAAGGGCTATTGAAATCAATCCAGAAACAGAATATTCAATAGTCTATAACTTTTATATGACAAGGGAGTTCATTTAGAACCAGTCATTGGTTGATGCCAAAAGATGTTGAAAAGGCAACAATGGTTAATCTCATAGGCTATTGTGGGATTCCACTATTTAAGCCCAGTGCCAGGCTAAAGTAATAAAATATCAAACAACACACTTAAAGTATGCTGGCTATAGAATAGAGAACTACACTCCATCAGGATTTTTTCTTCCCAGAATTTTCAAGTCAAGAAAATTTGCAAATAACACTTCAAAAATATTTTTACCTCGCACTTTTGTTCAAATACCTTTTAAAAAATTCAATTTTTTTTTATAAAAGTAGATTAATTTTCTTGAATTAGTGAAATAAAAATTAAACTCCTAGTTAATTACTCACATTATAAGGCAAAAGAAAATTTTGAATCTAATGTCACTAATGAAAATAAAAACAACAACAAACCCAAATCAGCAGTGATGATGTCAGTTTCATCTACCAATGACAGGCATTACAGTAAAAAGGATAACTGAAAATCATATTTGAAAAAGACAGCATTTCATATTTGCCCCAGCCTCAATGTGATGTGAAATCTGTTAAAAGCACTTTAGCTCTGAAATATTAGCTGCAAACAGCAGGCAATTCCATTTTAAGTATAATGGGAAAATGCTGTCTTTAGACATAATTCCTTGTGAAGCAAAATATAGTTTGCAGATGTGAATAAAGGCTGATGTCAAGAATCAAATGATGAGAGTATATTTAAATATCAATTGTATTTATTCTTTTAAATGAAAAAGGTAAGTTGTATCATGAATTGATGGAACATAGCAAAAATTTTAAAAAAAAGACAGTCATGCTTCTTTGTATAATACCTTTTTAAATTAAAATTGAGAATAATCAACTTCAAATAAACTTTTTTTTTATTAAAAAAATCAGAAAACTAAGACATTTAATGTTAAAATGGTTTTAAAGAGAGCACCGCGTTGTAATGGTCAGTGAGTCTTTCTTCCTGAAAATTACTACTGAGTAATGAGTACTGAGTAATGAGTTTTCCTGTGACTGATATGGAAGTAGTGATCTGACATATTCTCCTTTTCTAACCTTGCTCACCAGGCAATTCTTGACTTGTGAACTTTATAAATATTAACGTGTTTGCAGATGGATTCTTTAGAAAGATCTACTTTATAAGATGCACTAATCATGGTTTGATTGATTCCTTTTTGATGTAATTTTTATAATTTATTTTTTGATAGATTCACATTCCTTTGTGGTCTTTTGAGCAAGAGTAGAGGTTTATTTCTTGTTTCCTGTTTAGGATTGGGATTCCACTTCCTTCTAAAGATTGCTTCAGTGTTACAATCCTACTGCTTGTTCTTTTATACACTAATATAACTCCACAAAATAACCCTATACCTTGAGTGGCTCTTGAGCCTTGCATAGAGTGACTATGAATGGGAAAAAATTTCCTTGTACCATGTTGGTGTTATTTTAATATTAAATATAATATGCTTGTTTGGATAAAGAGATTATTCTGCCACAGACAAATATTTTATTTTTACAAAAATAAAATGCAAGTCCTGGTTCACAGACAAATTTTCTCAAATTCAAATTGAAAATGTATAGTTACAGTTAAAGAGAAATCAAGAAACCAAATTGTCATTTGTTTGTTTTTTGACAAAATGTATTTTTGGCAAATGTTTCCTATGTTTCCGATAATAGTTATTTATCCCCAGACAATGACAAACAGCCATTGTAAGAGAAGCTGGGAGTTCAGTGCTTTGCATAAAACAAACAAAATTTGTTAATGTAACTTTTTGACAATCTTTTAATAAAAGAGTCATTGATGTTGTTCTTACTTCTCCCTTTTCAACCTCATTAAATGCTTTAATGACGATTGACTGACAGACATTTATTGAGTAAGAATAGCAATCAGGAAGTTATTATTTGAGATGCAGTGATCTACAAATAACATCAAATTACAATTTCTTGCCTTTAGTTTTTTTTTCTTACTTTTAAAGCCACATTAGTATCCATGTTCAAAGATTGTGATTCCCAAAGTCCAAACTCATTGCCTCCTGCTACATGTTCCCTTTCATCTCCCAATGCTGCTTGTGTTCAAATCTGAAAGTAAATAAAGCAAATATCATTCATGTTTATTAAAGAACAAACTTTTAATCATTCAACTGAATTAAATGATAAAAGAAAATAAGAAAATTAACATCCGTTTATCATTAAAAAAAAGTTGAAAACATCTCCGTGATGTTATTGTTGGCACAAAATAATTGAACAGATGATTTATTCTGGTTTTAGCTAATACACTAATATGAAAAACTCAACCTAAATATGATGACATAAATAGTGATATTTCAATATTAATAATTGATATTGATAATAAAAATGTCACGGCACACAATAAAAAGGGAGATCACTCCTAAAAATTCTTTGATGAAAGCTGATTGTTAAGAAAAAAAAAAAACTAAATATCAAAAGCAAGAGAAAAATAGACAAAATTAATTTAAAAACAGTAATCAACCAGAATATTTTAAATTCGAATAAATTATGTTCAAGTATTTTAAAAATTTTGTTCTAACTGAAAAGGAAAAAATTATTTTATATTGGGCTGTCTGGAAAGTTCATGCCGATTTTTATTCATTCATGTTTAAAAATGTTAGAACACGTCAAATTTATCGACAGATATAATATCTTTACATTTCCTATCAGAGCACACTTCAAACTAACTCGTGAGAAAAAAAGGTTAAGATTACTTCATTAGTGTCAATTTTCCATCCCTATGAAAACAGAAGGTTATAAGGTGCATTTTAGTCACTTGGTACTTTTTTATTACTGTAAAGGCAACTGTAGCTTTATTGAGGAAGAACATTCAGACAGACATCCCCGAACAAGAGACGACGACCAAATCAAGACATTGATTGAGAATAATCCGCATTAAACAATGTGGATATTGGTAGAAACACTAAATTTATCAAAATCCACCATTCATGAGAACTTAGTGAAGCTTGGGTACTAAAATTGCTATGATGTTTGGGTACCAAATGATTTGAGTGAAAAGAATCTTTTGGATTGCATTTCGATCTGTGATTTACTGTATAAGCACAATGAAAATGCACCTTTTTGAAGGAAGTAGCAATGGATGATGAGAAATGGATTGTTTGTAACAATGTTCAGCAAAAAAGATCCTGGGGTAGGCAACATGAGCCAACGTTAGCTCTCCCAAAAGCAGGTCTACAGCCGAAGTATTTCCTGCTGTACATCAGTTGGGATTAGAAAGGAATCCTGGACTACGTTCTTCTGCCAAGTAACCAGTCCATTAATTCTGAAAAGTACTGCTTGCAACTGAACAACTTAAAGGTAGTAATTAAAGAAAAACGCCCAGAATTGGTGAACAGGAAAGTTGTTGTTTTCCATCAGGATAATGCCAAACTTTACATTTCTTTGGAAAAACTGTTGCAGATTGGCTGGAATGGATTATTACCCAAATCACCATATTCCTCAGACATTGCTCCTTCAGATTTTCATTTATTCAGGTCCTTGCAAAAAAAATCTCAATGGTAAAAATTTTAATTCTTTGGATGACATAAAAAAAACCACCTTAATGAGTTCTTTGCCGAGAAACCACCAAAATTCTAGGAAGACAAAATCTTTAAGTTGAAGGAAAAATGGAGAAAAGTTGTTTGGTTTTGTTTACAGCATATCAACCTCAATGAGTTATTTAATGCCAACATGATTTCTATAATAGATTCATGAGAATAAAATATATATTATTTGTAGGAAATCAGTTTGTAGATCAGGTTTCATTGATATACTTTTGTAAAGAGAGTCAGATGTATTGCTGGTATATATATATATATATTTTTACCAAAAATATATTGCTGGTAATATTTTTTTCCTTCAAAAATGTATTGACAGTAATAATTTTTAGTCGAAAATGTATTGCTAGCAATATTTTTTAGTCAAAAATGTATTACTGGTAATATTTTTTTATTTAATTTTCTTCAAAAATCTATTGCTGATTATATTATTTCTAAAAAAATATATTGCTAGTAATATTTTTCTTTAAAAATGTATAAATACATAATCAAAACTGACTTGCATTTGAAAGATCTGGTGATTTTTCAGCTTGTTAAAAATGATTCTTCTGGATGAAACAACTGATTTTACTCACTAAAAGTGTGGATAGTATATTTGATAAAACAAAGTATAATATTTGAATTATCTCCTTGAATGAAATTTGCATTCTACAAAGACAAACATATGGATATGAGAAAAATAAAAATGAGGAATTGACTCACCCCCAAGGAAGTTTTTTCTTCTTCTTAGCCTTTGTAGACATTTCCTCTTCCTGAAATTAAAAAAAAAATTTAAGAATTGGAAAATTACAATTGAAAAATGATTTTTTTAAAGTGTTTTATTACAGATTGATTGTGATAAACATTAACAGAGGAAAAACTAATTAATGTGACTAACTACAGATCTAGACATCTAATAGGAAACTTCAATAACATCTGATATTACTTGTATAATTAATCAGAAGAATTTCTATGTAAAATAAACTAGAATTTTACAAATTCTTTTTTAGTTTAGTATTATAAAGGCAGATGTGTTAAAAGTTTGAGAAAGGCTTAAAATTTTTGTATTTGATACCCATAATATTTTAGGTTAACACTATCAGTGATTCATTGTTATAGCGTTGTTGTCTGGCTGAGCTGGCCCTATTGAAAAAATTAGTAAGAGCCTGCAGAAGTTGTGCTTTGGCAAAAAAAAATCACAATCTTGGTCAAAGACAGATGCTCTGTGGTCAAAACTGCACAAAGATTTCACAGGTCCAATAAATGGATCACAACTGGCAGTAGTGGATAGCTTTACTAAGTGGCCTGAAATTTCTAAGCACAAAAAAACAACTTTCACAGTTACAGTGAATTTTTTACACAAGCTCTTTGCAATATATGGCATTCCAGATATCAAAGTCTTGCAAGTTAAATTGCAAAAAACGTTTGTTTTTGACATGGTAACAACCTGTCAAACACCAATTTAATTTTTCTTGCTAACATCAATTCTGCCAGTGACATGCCTGCTGGTGTATTGTAATTCAGCATTATCCAGTATACTCTAAAGAATTTTTGTGGTGCTTCACTCACTTTTTCATTACTTTTTTGAAAGCTCTCTGAAAGTACCCACAAACCATTCAGCTTGTCCATTTGACTTTGGGTGATATGGTGTGGTAGTAATATTTTCAATCAAGAACACTTTACAAAATTCTTTAAATTCATAAGCTGCAAATTATGTATAATTGCATAATAATGAATAAAATGAAGAACAAAAAAGACACAATATTTCAAAATTGGTGAAAAAGTGGTTTTCAGAGCATATAAAAATGGAAAAAAATGTCTGAGGATGGCATAATAAAGTCACAAATTGGAAAAATTATATATATCTAGTGAAAGAAAAGAATGGGAACACAAAAATCAGTTAAAGAAAATGTTTAATGAAGGAAGGCCTACAAGAAAGGAAAAACCTATGCTAGAATTTGATATTTTTGATGTACTAACATTCCAAAAAATCATTGAGCAAATAAGTTGGTGTCATGATTGACTTAATTCACCCCTGCTGCTTTTTTCTTACCGATTCTTCTTAAACCTTGCTGTCATTTTTCGTTTTTGTTCATTAATAACTCTCACATGGTATTTATTTCTATAATAGGCCTAATGACAAGGCCCTTATAGCCTTGTAAGTATGTAAGTATCCTTCCTTTTCTCTACATACATTTCTGTATTTGAGTAAAAATTCACACTTAATAATCCTTCATGTCAGTAATAAGTTAGTAAATAAATTTTGTTCTTATTGAATAAACCATCAACTAACCTTTTTCCTTTTCAAGAATTTTCGAGCATCAAATGATGCAGCAATTTTTGTACCAAACTGAAAACAAAAAGAGAGAAGGAATATTTTATCTGTTAAAATACATAAAAAGATATAACTTTTATTTGAAAATTAAATTGTTCAACAAACTGTAAATATATTAATTATAATCGTCACTAAGAATTAAAGTAATATTAGATCACAATTACAGTTGTATCTATGTAATGAATACATTATACAATGGCAGGTAGAAGCAAAAAACTGATTTGACAATAATAACAAATTATTTTTATCATATATATGAGATTGATAATCACCACAAAAAATTAAAATGATGGTAGCAGTATGTTAAAAGATATATTTTTCTTGATTTATTCTTGTTTTAGTTACAATGCAAACCTCACAAACTAAGTGTGAAGATATAAACTGTGATATTTCAATATTACTATATTAATAATCAAAATATAAAATCACTATGCAGACAAAAAGGAGAAATTCATATAAGGGAGACCACTCTTATCACAGCTCTTCAAAAGCTAGTTATTAGGAAAAATTAAAATATTATCAAAAGTAAAAAAATAGAGAAAGTTGCCTTAAATACTGTTTATAGGTTATAATTTTCAAGCAAATTATTCGGATAATAAATTACTCTATCTGACCAAATCGAATATTTTTTTTTATTAAAGAAGAGGTTAACAGATTTTTCAAAGAACTTCAAAAAGAATAAAAACTCAGCTATATCTTGACTCAAAAGAGAGAGTACTGTAATGGTTAGCGATTCAGAAAGCGAAATTGGTGAACAGAGTTTGAATTCTGATTGAGTTTATTGCATTCACTTTCGCACAAATACTCTTGGAAAAGGAGATAATGCCATCTCTTCTTCCCACTCCCAGTGATGGGCTAAATAGCAAAGCTGAATGAGCTCTCTGGCCTGGATGTAGCAACCAGTCTAGGTGAAGGAAAACTGAATTCAAAACCAGCTTGAAGAGAGATAGGTTTTGTCAGGTGGCTATCTTGCTCTAGACACATCACTGCTGTCACGGTAGCAGTACAGATAATTCTTCTATGATCATAATGGGGTTTATCGGATTCCTGATATGATGATGCCTTGGCTATTAATTATTTGAATCATGATTCTTATATTTGTAGTAAATCAAATTTAATTCCAAGGAAGTACCTTGAATACAGTTAACAAAATCTGTTAACCCTTAAACAACAGGTGTCATTACTTGATGTTCCATAAGAGATCAATGGTTACCATTAAATGTTTTTAAATGGTAAGCTTATCATTCATTAATGATTTGAATTTGAATGACTATATGGCAACTCTAGGATTTATAAGGTTACTATTTACTATGATTCATGAGGTTATGTCATTTCTAAGTATATTTTCCTGCAAATAAAGCTGGAAAAACAAGCCAAAGACAACTCTGTGTCTTGAAGAGAAAGAGGCAAAAATGGTGGCAACATTTTCCATGGTTTAAGGTTGAAAAATTTCTTGGATATAACTTTGATTCATGTCATATTAAAGACAGAATACAAATTTAAATGAACCACTGAACCATGATGACACCACATTTTGGAATTAAAAGCAAACGTAAATGTGTATATAATCAATTAAAATGATAGAATTCTAAAGAGAAATTGTTAAAATATATATTTTCAATAGGCATCAGCATAAAATTACTGGCCCATGAATGAATTTGAAATTATGTGAAATATTTGTTTGCAGTGTGAAAAAAAAAAAGAAGAAAATTTCATTAGATATACACATTATGATGAAAAGAACTTACCTCTCTCGTAGCTAGTCTATCACTGAGAGAAATGGCTGTTTCAATATCTCCTAAGGAGATGGCTTCATTAATTTTCTTCTCAAGACCAGACTTTGGAGCTGATGAAGAGGCAGCAAATGGTTGCAAGTGGCTGTTAATGTTCAGGTATTGATTCAATTCTTGCATGTCTTTCACTTTGGAATTGTTTTCTTCAATGGAAAAAGAACTAAATTAAAAAGAAAAACAAAAAGATATTTTGAAGTATTATAGGTTTGTTTTTTTATAAACTTTAATAACTATTGATTAATTAATATTTTAAAGGAACTATATTATACATTTTTCCATAAAATAATTTCTAAGTGTTTACCATCTAAATTCAGAAAATTCAAATACACTACAAAATATTAAACTGATTAGCACAATTATCACTTTTAAGCAAGGCAGTGAGAATAACAAATGGATAGTACAACTAGAAGGGAAAATAATGATATAATCAAGATATTGACTTTCTTCATTAGCAACTGAACTATTGCAACTCTTATAAAAATTACTAAAATAGTTTACTTAATTGATATTTTAAGAGCTTTTTAGCATATTTTTGAGTTTATGAATTTATTATCTTTCACTGTTGTTTATGTGATGGAACTAATTCCTATGAAAGATCAAATTAAAAATACATTTTCTAACTGAATATAATCTACAAATTGATTTATAACTGTTTGTCAATCAGTAAATCTCCAAATGAAAAAAACTTCTAACTGAAAAGAATTTAATCTCTAGCTTGATTGAATAAGAAGTGAACATTGATCTCATATATCTGATATATATATGAAAAAAAGGATTTAAACAACACAAAATAAATGTTATCATCCTAAAATTAGGTGAAATTTTCTTTAAAAATAAGTCAGCTAATTTTGCAAGGTATTATATTGCAAACAGATCGAAGATAAAACCTTTTAGAATAATTAGTTTTCATTAAAAAAAAAATTTGGAATATCATTTTTTTATAAAATAAAGTGAATAATTTTTATTCTACTGAATTTTTTTCTTCAAATTTTTCAATTGTTGGTCTGAAGATCACATTGAAGCATGAAACTGACAGTCACCATGCAGTGTGGATTTATATGTTCACACTATATTTCTTAATTTTATTAAGGATTCTGTTTTCTACTTATAAAAGATTATTTTTTTATAATATAGGAAACCATCTTCAGTCTAAAACAGGATTTTAGATGAGAGTAGTTTTTACCAGCATGAGATCGAAAAAGCAAGCTGCAATTGTTAATAAGAATTGACAGAATAAGCATCAAATATCTTTTCTTACATAATACATCCATCTACTTATATGCGTATAACTATTAACCTACAATGATGTGCCACTAGAATATTCACTACTACAAACAGTAAAACACTCAACATAGATTGTTGCATATTGTACATGAAATAAACTTTTCATTATTATTGTTATTACTTATTAGTTCCTACTCTCATTTATTTATTTATTTATTTATTCACATGCTCAATGCTATGAAGTGCATTCCAATTATGCTGCTTAACCTGACACCACAAAATCCCTTTTTTGAGCAAGATCCAAACCAGGAATTTTAACGACAGTTTCATAATCTCAATACAGTCTTGATCAAAACCTGAACTTATCCTGAGCACCAATTCATATTATAATTCTGCTCGTTCCTCCATTTCTAGTTTAGTATGTTATTACTTCAGATAGATGATGAATCATTCCATTTTATGAAAAAAGATAGAAGGAAAAGATATATCAGGGATGCTGTTTGGTTTTAGTGAGAAAATGAAAGCATACTTAATAAGATAGAGGAAATGATAATGCTACCAGGGGCTTAATATCTGCTTCAGTGAAATGGAAATAAAGAAAAAGAGAGAATTAGAAAAGAATGGGAAAAAAATTCAATTTAATGGTAAAATGTACATATTTCTGTTTTTTATAATTCTTTGTATCTCATGTATCTTCTATATCCTTCAAGTTTCATTGATAATTACCCTTCATTAATAAAATATACTTTAATTGATCATCAGGAAAGAGTGAACTGACAACAAAAGGATATAAAATAATAAAACCAATGTTTCCAATATTTTGGTAAAGTAGTGGAATTTCTAAGCGTATTTTTTAATAGTGAAAATAGCCAGGAATGTATTCAATTACTAAATTAAAGAATGTAATTAACCAGAATATTCAAAACTGGGAAACTTAAAATTTCAGGGGTACTGCTAGTGGTAAAATATGATATTATTGTGGCAGAGTTGATAATAATTTAATACCAAATAAATTACATTCTATCAACAAATATATCATCTTGTTAAAGCTGAGTTAAAGCAAAGGGTTGGAAATTAAATTCAAACAACCAAGACAAATATGAACAAATAAAAACGAGAAGACAAATTTGTGATTTTTTACATAAAGTAGCAATAATTAACAATATCAAATCTTTTAAGTTCATCTTTGAAGATGGTGTGAAATGTAATGGATACATCTGAGAGGAAAACAAGTTACAGTTGGTTTCTGGAGTGAGAATTTTGATAAGCATAGTAAAAGTGTATAGGTAAATAGGTAGGTTGCAAAATTGAAAGTTGTCTCTCTTTGACTGAATACTGTGTTTTTGGTGACAGAGTGTGTGTGTGTGTGTGTGTGTATATATATATATATATATATATATATATATATATATTGTTATGAGGATGCATTTAAATATAAAAATAAAAATAATAAGTTATAGTAATGGATTCTATTGAGTCCTAAGTGTCATTTTAAAAAAGTTTTAATTCAGAAAGTAGTTGTAAAAATAAGGAAATTAAAAATAGAATGTTTGGAAGTTTGTAGAATGTTCCAGAGAGTTCTAAAAGTTCTAGAAGTATGCAAAATTAGGTGTTAGCCCCTATAAAAATAGGTTTTGGGCATGGAGCAGGCAGTTGATAGCAGGATGGGTTGACTTCTACAACTCCGGTAGATTCAGGATGTATATCCAGCCGAAAGAATCCCTAAGTCAATGACAAAAAAAATAAAACTTGAAACCAAAGGATGTTCTGACCTCATCAGCACTGGTTTCGATTCAAGGAAATATTCCAGCCAAAAGAATCTTTCTAGTCAACCACAAACAAAAACTTGAAAGAGCTGTTAAAAGGATTTTGCTGTCATATCAACTTCAGTAAAAATTCTAGGATCGAGATCCAGCCGAAAGAATTTCACAGACAAAATCCAAACAGCTAAAATGTGAAAGAAAACCTCATGGAACTATCTGGGTAAATACATATTTCTGCCTCTTTCATTGACCAAGCTAATAATTAGTCTTTATATACGCATTTAATGATTTCCAAAAACTATAGCACTTAACTTCCCCGCCAACTTAACTGGGCAAGTTATTTGACACCTTCCCTCCCCTTCTCTTCCTCACTTTGCCAGGCAGTAGTAAACTATACGTTTTTTATGTCTCTTTATTTGAATGCCAAACTGTATATTTGTAAATATTTTTTTATCTATTTGTCTGTATTTTAACTCTGAGTTTTGCTCAATCATTTTTATTTTCTCTTATGTTACAAATAACACGGAACAATATATATGTGTATGTGTGTGGGAGGAAGGTGCAATACTGTCAAAGAGATGAGTGAGGTCAACTTTGATTAAACTGGTATTGTTCTTTATATAGGGAGTTAATAGAAACAAACAAGCTGTTTTTTAGTATCAAAAACAAAGCCATTCCTTTTAAACTTTAGTAACTTATCAGGATGTTGCCAGCTGAATCCTTTGAAATCTAAATTAAAATGAGCCAAGTTTGTTGTGTTCATTTTCTTCACACATACCTATGAGAAAAGCATGAATATGTCTTTTCTTCCAAGCAGAGTAAGCTAAACTCTGTAAGTCTTGTGTGGCAAGCCGTTTAAAAGAAGAAAAACTGAATTCACAAGTGGGGCAAATGCAATGGGGAAACTACTCAACAATCTTACTCAAAAATGCATGGCTATTCATAGATAATAAAGAAAAGGGATATGTGGAAAGTCATTAAAGCTCATATTGTAAAGGCACATATAATTTTAAAAAATACCACACAGAAAAATACCTTTGAATATTTGGATCCTCTTTCTTCTTTTCTTCTTCACTTTGTACTGAAGGAGATTTTTCTATAGACTGTGCTGCATGATCATTATCATTTTTGTCTTAAGAAAGAAAAACAACTTTTAATATGCATACAAGAAATTATCTGACAAGTAAAATTTATACATGAAGTATTAAAATATTAACTTACTTTTTTTCTTATTGCATTTTTCTAATTTAATTTTGGTCTTCTCACTTAACGCATTGGTTCTTTCTTCAAGTTTCTTGAATCTCTGTAATGAAATTGTAACTTTTACACAATGAGAAGAAAGGAGTAAAAGCCTAAGAAGCAAACTAAGAATTGGATATATTAAAATCAAACAAGTACATGAGTTCAAATGTCTGGGAAGTGTCTTAACCGGGAATGGAGAATGCAATACTGGAGTCAGAATTCTCGTTGCAAAAGCAAAGTACTAAAAACCAAGAAAGTTTTATTAGAAACAATATCAATCTTCCTATGTGAAATAGTATCATAGGAATTTTTTTTCACACATCAAGAGAAGACTCGAAACAAGATATGGTTCTACAGAAGGATGCTGAGAATACCATGAATGGAGTGCAGAAACAATGTAAAAGACTTAAGGAAAATAAATGAAGGAAAAGAACCAGGAAAAGACAGCTGACATTACTTGGACGAATTATGAGGAAGGTGAGCTTGGAGAATTTGACACTCACTGGTGGACATACTGAAGGCGAGAAGCAGAGGGCCATCTATCTGGTCACCTTGTGTAAAACATTTTTTACTAAAAATAACGGATGATAAAATATGGGTTGGAAGGAATGTTAAAAAATATGTTAGAAACTACTACGCAGACGATAAGAATTTATGGAGAGCCGTGATCGTCCAGAGAATAAAATAATAAAATTACTGGCTCAAGCTAACTCATTGTTTCTTCAATTAGGAGGGGGTTACTTAATTTCAATTAAAAAATGAACTCTTAGTGCTTAGTCTTTTAAAACATAAAAAAAACACGCAGTCTAAGTGTAAAAAATGAATAACCACACATTTAAAAAAGGCAATCACCACTTAACCGAAAAAATGTGTTTTAGAGATGTAATCACGTTTAAAGTCTATTTAAACGAATTATAATCAGCAACAATGTAATTGTAAAAAAAAAAGTAATGCCAATTATGAGGATCACCGACTTGAAGACTTGAAGAATGCATACAATTTAATTGACTTGCAATTTGTCAAAAGGCTTTACTAAGCAAATGTGAAGTACTACAAAATTAAATACCTTAGAGAAATAAATCAAGAAACTTTAAAAATATGTTTACGGCCGAGTAAAATAAAGTAAGTACAAAAATACAAATAAATGTCCTACTCATTACCAGCAAAAACCGTGTTCAAACTGTGGATAACACTTTTTAATATTTTTGAATAAAAATCCTTAAAGAAAAAAGTTAAATAATTCAATAAAAGTAATCAAGAGCATAGTTATTTTGTCAGTTATGTTTAGTATGAATATTTGGAACTGCAAAAATCTTAAAAAAACATTTAATAATTCACCATCCACAAGTCAGCACGGACACTTTTTGGTTTCTCCATGTTTATACATTACCGGTGTTACATGAAAGTAGTTCCTTGTTTATAAAAGTGCATACTATTAAATTACATAAACTACTGAAAATAGGGTTTTCTCATATTTTTTGCAATTTATTTGAATATAAAATCACACCAAAAAGTGAATCTATATTATGGATTACAAGAATTTATTTTAACAAGGGACCTCCACCGAATTCGCTGAAAAAAAAAAAAAAAAAAGAAAACGAAAAAAAAAAGAAAAAGAAAACGGCATGGACTGATGTAAAAAAGACCTCAAACACCTATCGCTGAAAAAACAGCATAGTATGAAGAAAAAAAGGCCCCAAACGAAACTTTTTCTATCAAAATGTTTGTTATCATTATCAAAGTATTTTTAAATTATTTTAAAAAGCTTTTTTTAACTCTTTCTAACACGCTCTAAATTTTGATCAAGAAAATCTTTTTACAAACTTTGCTTAACACACACATAAAACTCGCGAAATTTTACACCTCGATGCGAAATGTTTGTCGTCCAATGGAAAGGCCAGAATCACACCCGGGAGTGAATTCCCAAACGGAATAAAAGACGAGCAAGTTCGACCGTCGCGTCAGAGAGTTAAGATGACAAGTAATTAGCACGTACTCTTGACAGACGTCAAGCGATCGTATTATTATTGTCTCTATCTTTCTCTCTCACCTCTCACCTCTCACCTCCTTCTTCATTGTCCACCACTCATCTCCTGCCTTTTCACCATTCACCGTGAGCAATAACTTCAAAGACACTCCTATCCAACGACAACGCTCATACATACAGACGTACCTTCCTGCATACGTACACATAAACTCTTTCCAACAAGTTACTACTACGAACGCTTGATACCCTTAACTTCTTAACTGTTTCTCTTGGAACGTTTAACTTCTACCAATTCACGTTATTCTTTTCTATCAATAAATTTCTATTCAATCATGCAAAAGGTATACTTTTATTTTTTCACTTATTCCAATCTCCAACCTGCTGACAACCTTCTGATGATAACGAATAATAAATCCTAAGTTGTAGGAAGTTCAGTCATGTATGACACAAGGCTGATTCAATGAACATTGACCATCTCCCTACGGCTTCACCTCCATCTTTTATTACATGTGAATGATTATCATTTCTCAGCATTTCTGTCCTTTTTGTATTTTATATCTTTGATATGTTTTTTGTGTAAGTCATTGTGGTAATCATGTGAATGTTCATTATTATATATGTATTGCTGTGTTCAGGTTATAAAGAGTTTTTCTTCCGTGAATATGTATGTTCATGTAAATATAGCGTATTTGTTACTACCTGTGTGTGTCAGGTGGAATGTAGTATCAGGTTGCTCTTTGAGGTATGTTCCGGGTATTTGAGTGTGTGGATTGTACAATTGAATTAATTCCTTGATTTTCTGTATATTCTTTTTGTGGTGATTATTTAAGTACATCTCTGGTTAGCACAGGGATAATTTTCTTTGGCTGTTTTGTGTGTTCACTGAATCTCCGACGGCTGCTGCGAACTCCACACGCACGGCAGGCGAACGGTGGACCAGTTGCTATACACGTGTTCAGTGTTCTTTTTATATTTATTTAACGCCTACGCGTTTCTGATTTGATTTTGGTGACAGCGTTAATCATTCGTTGACTTTCGAATGACGTCAGTTGACCAAATAAGTTATGTCGAGGTTACAATCTAGGTTACCAGAAATATGGAAGAATAGAAAGAGGGAAAGAATAATTGTGTTTAGAGAAAAAGAGATAGATAGATAGATAAAGAGAAAGGGAGAGAGAAAGAGAGAGAGAGAGAGAGAGAGAGAGAGAGAGAGAGAGATTCTCTGTCTCTCTATTAGTATAGAGGAAAAGGGTATATTTAAATACGTTTTAACTACTACCTATCTACTCACCACACAGTCTCCCTATAGATTACAGAGTAAATAAAATTTTTGTATGATTATGTTCTATACTACTACTATAACTGATACACTTTTTTATTTATTTAATGAAAATAATAGTACTCATTCTGCCTTTTCCAGGTAACACGTCTACCTACTCAGGATGCGTATGGTATGGTATTATTACTGCTTGTAATATTTTCATCAGACGTACTGGTGTAGCTGACTTACTAATCAAGTCGGCCGTTATTTGACGAAATGTAGCTGACTGACTAGAAGTCCGTCACATTCATTAAATTTAAGATTAGAAAACTTAACACAAGACTCATGCAAAGAAGAACCAACGACAAATTATAACAACATATATATGTATTAACAAATTTACAATCATTCAATGTTGATATTAAAAGAACATGCATTTAAGTGAACAGAAAAAAGTCAAGAGTTGCCTCTCTTTGACTGTAAGATTTAAGTTCAATCAAAAATGAATAATACTCATGAATTGTTCTGAAACGTTTTTAGGGCATCTTAAATGTTCTTAAAAATGTTCTTAGAAAAGGTTTTTGTCAACACTTGTTAAATGAATATGTCGTTGTGGGAAGTTTTACATGAAAGTCTGAAAGTGTATATGTATATTATGTATCATGCATTGAGTGAGAGACGCGTATTCAACGGGCAAGGATTATAGTTTGGCAGCTGAATTCTCACTAAGGAGCTGAGAAGGGTTCGCTCGCTATATAGTTACTAGGAGGCTCTCAGTCGCTACGCGGGAAAACTTGGTTTTCACGTGCGAACGACTTGATTGGCTAAAAGTTTCCAGGAGGCGCTGCGGAACGTCACTAGAGGCGACAAAACACCTACCCAGCTCCTCCGATATATGAAAAATCAGCTGGGGAGGCAAAACGTTTCTGACATAGTTCTTCGTGACTTATGGCTGGAGCGCCTGCCCAAAGCAGTCGCACAGATTATCGCCCCTATGTCGAGAGCCACACCTTTAGACGACTTGGCAGAATCAGCCGACCTGGTGTTCGCGCAGTTCGACCAAATCTCCCTGCGACGACGAACTAGGACACCAACCCCGTCTCGACAACGACGGATACAAACCCCCAGCCGAGAGCGACAGGACGACCAGAGCGTCTGTTGGTTCCACCGCACGTTCGGCGATAGAGCCAAGACGTTAACCTGAAGAGCTTGAATGTTTGCTCGGGACAACGTGTCCGCAACTGCGTTATCCGCCCCCTTTATGTAGCGGATGTCTGTCGAAAACTGAGACAGGTAATCCAGGTGTCGGATCTCCCGGGCCGTGTATTTGTCAGAGTTGTTGCTCATCGCGGTCGTCAGTGGCTTGTGGTCGGTGTAGATGGTGAAGTCTCGACCTTCTAGCAGATGTCGGAAATGCCTAACATCGAGGTAAATGGCCAGCAATTCTCGAGAGAAAGTACTGTATTTTCTCTGAGCTGGCGAAAGTTTCGCTGAGAAGAATGCGATGGGTTCCCGACGTGAATCGCATTCCTGCTCAACCACGGCGCCCACTCCGGCGTCCGACGCGTCTGTTGTTAGGGGCAGTCGTGTTTTCGGGCCATCGTTTATGTGGGATAGTCTAGTGAAATTCTCTAGCGCTGTTTTTGCTGTTTGAAATGCGCTTAGAGCTTCTCCCTCCAGTGTAATGCCCTTATTCTTTCTCTGCAGCAGGTTCGTCAGAGGCTGTAGGATCGTGGCACAATTCGGGATGACCCGGCGATAGAGCCAAGAACTGTAGACCTCCCTGCACACATCCATCGGCCCGGGGAAACGAATAACTCTGACAAATACACGGCCCGAGAGATCCTACACCTGGATTACCTGTCTCAGTTTTCGACAGACATCCGCCACATAAAGGGGACGGATAACTCAGTTGCGGACACGTTGTCCCGAGCAGACATTCAAGCTCTTCAGGTTAACGTCTTGGGGCAGAATTCTATAGCTGCCGAACAGAAATCCGACCCCACCCTGCAAGACGTCCCTACAGCTCCAGGAGTTCCCCGCGTCCCTCAGCAACGACACTCTGTACTGCGACACCAGCTTGGCCAACCCCAGGCCCTACATCCCACATACACTTCGCAGACAGGTATTCCAGCATTTTCATGTACTATCCCATCCCAGCAAGAGGGCCACAGTAAAGCTCATCGCCGACCGGTTCGTTTGGCCGAACATGAACGCTGACATCTGAGAGTGGGTGTCCACGTGCTTGGAGTGTCAAAAATGTAAGGTCCACCGACACACCAAATCCCCCGTCGGTACCTTCAGCAAACCTGACGCTCGGTTCTCACATATTCACGTCGACTTAGTGGGACCGCTGCCGATGTGTCAGGATTACCAGTACCTCCTGACTGTCGTAGATCGTTTCTCACGATGGCCGACCGCCATACCCATCAAAGACACGTCCGCAAGAACTGTCGCCAAGACTCTTCTGAGAGAGTGGATCGGAACCTTCGGAACGCCTCAAGTTATCACAACTGACCGAGGAGCACAGTTCCAATCGTTCCTTTTTCGAGAGTTCACCAACCTACTCGGCGCCAAACACATCAAAACTACCGCATACCATCCATGCGCCAACGGTCTAGTTGAACGGTTTCATCGATCCCTAAAAACCTCTCTGGCCACGAGACCCGACACTACCAATTGGGTAGACGAGCTACCGCTAATTCTCCTAGCCTTAAGAAACACGATCAAGGAGGGCTTAAGCTGCTCACCCGCCGAACTGGTTTTCGGCATGCCTCTCGCGCTGCCCGGCGAATACTTCAGTAACTCTCTCGACTCGCAGTCAAAACCAGTTACACCTTTCGTAGAGGAACTCAGCCACAAGATGGCTCGACTAAAATACGTACCTCCGCGACAACAAGCGACGGGCTCGTACATCTCGCAACACTTACAGGATTGCGAATTCGTTTTCGTACGAAATGACGCCGTGAGATGACCACTCACACCGGCATATCAAGGTCCATTTCAGGTTCTTCAGCACACCGACAAATACCTCACGATTAAGCGCACCAATACAACAGACACTGTCACCATCGATCGGACCAAGCCCGCCTTCCTGGAGAAGCGACAGCACGACGCAAACCCGACTCCGCGTACTCCCGACGCAGTTACTCCAGCACAACCGGCACACGCAGCACCGCAGACTTCAGACAACGCCTCAGCAACTCCTATGCAGCAGACCAGATCCGGCAGAAGGGTCACTTTCCCTAAGAATCTTCATAGATATTATTTCTATTGATATGATCAATATTCTAGGGGAAGGGCCTTGTCGCGGCCCCATGGCTCTATCGCCGAACGTGCGGTGGAACCAACAGACGCTCTGGTCGTCCTGTCGCTCTCGGCTGGGGGTTCGTCTCCGTCGTTGTCGAGACGGGGTTGATGTCCTACTTCGTCGTCGCAGGGAGATTTGGATCTCCTGTACTTGTTTCTGGAGGTCGGCCACGGCTCGGTCTGTTTCACTCCGCTTGCGGTGTCTTTGTGTTACAGTTTCGGGCGGGTGAACTGCGTTTACGCCTTGGTCGAACTGCGCGAGCACCAGGTCGGTGGATTCTGCCAAGTCGTCCAGTGGTGTGGCTCTCGACATAGGGGCGATAATCTGTGCGACTGCTTTGGGAAGGCGCTCCAGCCATAAGCCACGAAGAACTATGTCAGAAACGTTTTGCCTCCCCAGCTGGTTTTTCATATATCGGAGGAGCTGGGTAGGTGTTTTGTCGCCTCTAGTGACGTTCCACAGCGCCTCCTGGATCATCTCCTCCTCGGAACGGCCGGTACATTTAAAGATTGCTTCCTTCAGCTGAGTGTACGTATGTGTGTCGTGTAGCTCGGTGAGGACGTCAGAGATCTCGTCCAAAATTTCGGCTGGTAATTTCTGCATTACATTTGCAAACCTAGCCCGTTGAGATGTGATTCGCAGCATTGCAAAGATTGATTCCACCTGCATGAACCAATTCTTTGCGTTATGATGGTACGGTGGCAGCTGTATAATAGCAGGGGTTGTCATGTCAGGTGAGTCGCTCTTGACCTGCTCCATCGTTGCTTAGCTGTATCACGTCGGGGTCACCACTTGTTGCGGTGTCGTGTCCCGGAGGAAGTTGACTCTGCAAACTTGAATTCTAGATTAGTGTGAAACAGTCAAGACAATGAGGAGACAAAGGCAGAGGTAAAAACTTTGGTTTTATTTACGTGAGTCGTTACAAGATGTAGTTCGGGTTCGCTTCAGGTCTGAAGGGTGGTAGCCTCTAAGGAGTTGTCTTAGCATAACACCCTAGGCTTTGATCCTGCCTCCCGGCGGTCGCATCTAGCCGTTACACTCGCTTCTGGCATTGATCCTGCTTTCCGGCGGTAGATCAGCCATCGAAGCCATCACCCCAGCTTCTGGTCCTGATCCTGCTTCGGTAGTCGAATCGGCCACTCGGAGTCGCAGCCGCGACGACCCTACTTTGACTCTACCCTGTTTAGGGATTCCGTCACCCTTCGGTAAGGTCTTGCATCCGCGCAGACCTCAAATCGACTCGGCTCTGTCTAGGGATTCCGTTGCCCTTCGGTACGGTCTCGCACCCGCGACGACCATCGCTCGACTCTGCCCTGTTTAGGGATTTCGTTACCTTTCGGTACGGTCTCGCATCAGCGCAGACCTTGACTCGACTCGGCCCTGTTTAGGGACTCCGCCTTTCGTCAGGTATCCTCCACTGGCACGAGCTCTCCTTCACGTTCGCCACTCCGACCTAGACCCGAAGACGGAACGTTCCGAACCAGCCAGGCGACTCATCCAGCATCTCCAGTCGACTAGCTACCGCAACGAACGCCACAGCTCGACCCGGCATTGGACGAGGTCTCACCCCATCGCCGCACCAACTCCTTAGAGGCTACCACCCTTCGGACCTGAAGCGAACCCGAACTACATCTTGTATCGACTCACGTAAATAAAACCAAAGTTGTTATTGTTTTTTTACCTCTGCCTTTGTCTCCTCATTGTCTTGGTTGTTTCACACTAATCTAGAATTCAAGTTTGCAGAGTCGACTTCCTCCGGGACTCGACACCGCAACAAATTAACCAATCAGCGAGCGTACTTTGGGGAGACTGGAAAAGGCCTGTTTGGTCCAATATTCTCCCAAAAGTGAACAAAAACCATTACTTGAAAATAATGTGATTTGTAAATTGTCGCATAGCTGCGATATGTAAATTGTCTCGTAATGAATGCACTGGTGATATATTAACCAATCGTTGCTTCACAAAGCTGGTGTATGAATATATGCGAATATGTAGATGCGTACGTAAGGACGTTCCATACTGGTAGTAACATCTTTCTCATTGTTTGTGTATTCATTTGATTTTGTTTCTAATTTGGCACTATTTTTATTTTCTTGTACAGATGGTTTTATAGACAGTTTTAATCTATCGATTGATATTTGTGTATGTACATCACTATTTAAATCTATTAGGTAATGCTTCGACGAACGTTGTAAAATTTTGTAAGGGTCTGAATAAAGTACGTTCAAAGATTTTTACAGCCGATCCATACTTAATTGCGAGCATGCAAAGAATTTGGTATGAAAGTGTGTGTTCGTGTAATATGTTTTCTGTCGTCGTTTAACATGTCGAATTGCGGCATAAATCATTTAAATAATCTTCTTGTACAGGAGCATTGCTTTTAACATTTGCATTGTCAACTAACTGGTAAGGAATCAGTATGGATGCTCCAGTAACTGCCGTTAATGATGCAAAATTAGATTCATTTGAAATACTACGAATGTCTACAGTATAATGTGTATGACTGTAACCACGATTCCTTTTGTGCCATTATTGCTGTTTTTAGCGTGCGATACGCTCTTTCTATCAATCAGTTACACCGTGGATGATATTCAGTTGTTCTTCTACTATTTTTGCTAATTCTTGGAATAATATGCTTTTAAATTGGCGACCATGATCGGTGACAATATATAGCGGTACGCCGAATCATGATATCCATGCATCAATAAAACTTTGGGCTACTGACTTCGCAGTGATTTTTATTATAGGTTGGGCTTCAATTCAATGTGTCGCACGATCTATACAGGTAAGTAAGTATCAATAAGAACTGTTATATTGTTCTGAATCATTTCATGTTAGCGGTAACAGCCCGACAATTGCAATATTTACAGTTTGAAATCTTGCTGAGGATAAGTCAAAATTCTGCACAGCAGACTTGGTATGTCTGTCAATCTTGGATTGTTGACAGACCACGCATTCTGCGCAGAATTTCTTTATGGATTTAAATTTTTATATGCTCTAGATTGTCCGCAACTGCTCGCTTCTGATATATACGATATCCGATATATACGATATCCGATATATACGATATCCGATATATACTCGGATAACATTGAAAAATAACGCTGCTGTCGATCGGATTTTGCTGGAGTTTGATTAGGGAAAGCTCTGCACAAACTGTTACATATATTATATATTCTCGGGATAAACTATTGCAGAGGTTTAGAAATATCTGAAAAAATAAATATCTGCTCAGAAAGTAGTAACGTTTACGGGACCGATTTCACTAATATGGTTACAGAGAGGGTGTTGATTAAAAGCCCAAACAGGTTTAGAACTTAATGGATACTTGGCGGAGTTCTAAGCCTCATTTATGGTGATGACCACTGTCTCAGAACAGTAAAAATCAAGAGAGATGGCGCAATGAATACCTAGTTCATCAAATATTTGTACACAATAGAGATATCGCTCACCTCGGGTTACAGAGTCGAGTGGACGAATGTTCCCCAAGTAGTGGGGATATAGAATTGTGGATATGTCCGGCTTGTAATGAGCTAGAAAAGTGTAGACTGATATGCTGTGACACTTTTGATCTATGGAATTATTGGGACTGTGTGGGAATAGATACTGAACCACCTGTAGAGGAACAGTGGTTCTGCCAAACATGTCAGAATTAATAATAGAATCAATCCCGCAAATGTGTTTAATTTGCATTTCTGTTAAACAACAAATAATTTGTTTTTCTCCTTAGTTAGGAGAGTATAAGAATTTATTTTAACTTACAAAGTCGGGTCATTTGTTGTATTGAGGGATGATTGTATTCCTTCCTGATCTTGTTCCTTTTGTAATCGGAGTTATTTATTAAAAAATGAACAAGTGTGTCACAAGGCCTAGAGTTAAGTGGGGAGAGGATAGTCAGCAGAAACTATCCTATACCTAGGTAATCAGAATCACAACTCTTTTGTGCATTACAATTTACCCATTTACTACAAGAACTCATCCATCATTCCATAGAGCATTTACCGCAATACCACATAAACCGTAGACCCTACAAAACACCATGATATAAAAGCTTAATGTCTAATAAAATATACAAAAACTTTCATGATAAAGGGGAAGAGAATGAACTCCAAAAAACAAACTAAAATATAACAAAAATTTTCAAACTAGAAATAACAAACGTTAGACCCGTCCAGCCCATAAAACTAAGAGTGGCTGTTGTATTCTGCCGATAGGCAGAATCAAGAAGCATACTCATTAACAGAGGAGGAGGGGATAAAAATAAATAACAGGATGGGAAAAATCAAAGACTGACTCCGACGAGATAAATGGAAGCCAAAAACAAACTAGGGAAATTGGGAATGTTGACATGGATCATAAAAGAGAATGTCATAAACAGGCCACCAAGAAAATTTACTCACATTAACTAGGTAGGAAACAACACTTACATTAACTAGATAAACAAAAGTCTAACTTAAATCAGGGGAGAGTTCGGCAGGAAACCGTCCCGTTGTGACGAAGGGTACTTAAAAAAGTAAACCAAGCTCGCTACATATACCCACCTTTCGTTGAAATCGGTCGACAACAAACGCTTTCTATGAGATCTGATCTTCATATTGAACTGATGCTCAAAGAATCCAATCAGATCCTGACACAAATAGCGTTTGTATCGCAAGACTCCCTCCATTTGCGACGCCCAAACCACCATTCTTGCCACGGCCAGCAACGTGAGAAACACCATCGGTTTTATCCTATAATACAGGGAACGACACATTATTACATGCATATGCGATATCGATGGACACGAAATGCTCGAGAGCGATACGAGCCGTCAACTCGCCAACATAGTTCCAGAAATGGCGCATATGAGGACACTGGCGTGCGAAGCTGTTTCACCAAAGTCACACCGATGAGCATCGAGCAAATCCGCCTACCCTCATCTGAAGGCTACGTCATTGAGAGGTAGCACGTTATGAATCAATTACCAGGTAAGCGAAGACTCGGGGTGGCTGAGATAATACGCCGCTGGCGGCCAAGACCTGTAAGAGTGCAACTCGGTCGCCGACAAACCGAGCCGCTCACAAAGTGGATCTGACGCGACACTATCCACTAAAGCATGATACAAGACCTTCTTCAGGTGTGAAAGGTCAGTGGGCAAAGGAATCCCCTTCAAGGGCTTGTCGACATTTTTTGAAGAACGCCGGTTGTTTCCGAGGGTTACGTCGGTGCACAGCCACAGAAAAATGAGAAGTGATGGTAAAGCAAGGGAAGGAAGGCTTTTCCAATGCCCCTTTCTAAGTTCGAACCCTCCTATAGTTGACCGTATCAAATGGCCCCGCAGAAGCCAGCGTTCCCTGAAGATCAGTTTACGTGAAACCTTGGTAGGTTTGTTGGCTCACTAGGTTTAATTTACTTATATATATATAACCCCGTCTCTGGTCACTAACATAATTTTTAAGCTTGACTACCATAAAGCAATCAGAGTTGATGAAATTCCAGTCATCGTCGTAAATAAATTTGCTCCTGAGCTGGCTCCTGTTCTCTCCAAACTGTATAACTATTCCCTCACTGCTTCCTGCTTGTTGGAAGTCCTCCTCTGTAGTTACTGTTTTTAAGAACTCTGGCCCCTTTAATTATTGTACCATTAGTCTCATACCTCTTTTTGGCAAAGTATTCGAGGCTATTATCAATGTTAAAGTAGTTAGACATATCACATCTCACAACCTTCTCTGATAAATAATATGGCCTCCGCGTCGCCAGTTCTACTGCTGATGGGTTAACGGCCATCACAGAATATATATATATATATACCAGGCCCTTGATAAGAACGGTGAAGCATGAGCTGTTGCTCTAGATCTCGAAAACATTTGACAATTTGACAAGGTTTTGGCACGCTGGCCTTCGGTGCAAAGTTCCAGAAGGTACAGTATTTCTGGACGGTTGCTTGATTTAATTCAGCCGTATCTATCAAATCGTGAAATGAAGGTTGTTTTGAATGGGCAAGCTTCCAGAGCATTTCATACGAACACGGCCATCCCTCAAGGCTCTATCCTAGGTCCAACGCCTTCAATGATCTTCTTGATGTAATCAGTTCCCAAGTAGGCATCTACACCCTTTTGCAAATTAATTGAAACAATTGCTTTTGTTTTCTTTATTTCACCGTACGGTCAGTTTTAGACCATTAGAATGACAGGGTTTAATAGGTCTCTATTTTTTTACTTAGATTAGATCATTTGCAGTGGTGTGCAGTAATATGAATCTAGTTCCGGGGTGTATAATGAGATTTGTTTGGTCCTAAAAATATTGCATCATCTGTGATTGTATCAGATTTTTATCACGTCCAGACTGTTTCAACTGTCAATTAGTTGTCCCACGACCATTGTCTCCGATGAACATTACTCCAAGGAAAACATACGAAAATTGTATCGCTGTACGAACACACTGGCAAACCTTACAGAGAGATCACAATTATTGTTGATGTCAGCTTTTCAACTGTCGGGCGTGTCATTAAGGCAAAGAAACAAACTGGATCCATCATCCCAAAAGAAAAATGCAGTTGGAAGAGAAAAACAATGCCAGGAGACGATGTATACCTGATCAGGAAAATTGCGAAAGATCATAGGAAGACATTATTCGTTTTGTTTCAATTAATTTGCACAATTGTGTATGCAGGTGTCATCACTAATTACTCCCGTCTCAATTGTAAATCTGCCAAGGCTGACTAAGTAAACCTCGCTGCTGCTCTTCAAAAAGACTTCCAATCTGAGTTTGAATGGGATAGGAAATGGATCATACATATACGAAGCTGCCCTCCTTTAACCACCATAGAGAAACAACCACTCCACCTCCTTGGCCTCACTCTCTCAACCGACCTCGAATGGAACGACTAAATTGAATTTACAGCAGCATCTACTGCTAGGAAGGTTGGGTCGTTGTGTCGGACAGTTTTTCTTGTCCGAATTCATTTTACACACCTATAAATCTAATATTTATCTGTGCATTGAATACTGTTATCATATCTGCTCGGCTGCTCCTGCTATCCATCGACAAAATCCAAAGGAGGATCTGCAATATTATCGATCCTGACTTAGCAGTTCACCTTCAGTCACTTTCTCATTGACGTGATGTGGCTATTCTCTGTCTTTTCTACAAGTATTTTATATCAACTGCTCTGAGGATCTTTTTTCCATGGTTTCCCGACCACATGAATTTACGCGTGCTACTATATTGAATTCAAGGTCCCACCCTTTTACCGTCAAAATGTAACCGCCTCTTCTACTCTAACATTTTCGATCTCGCACCTCCCGTTTTTAAAACTTCCTTGCGTTTGCTCGTTTCCCTGATAGCTACAATCTCCAAAAATTTAAATGCAATGTCAATTGCCATCTTCTATCTTCTCGATTCCAATCATTATCTTATTCTTTCTTCAACATCCCCTGTACCATGTTTTTTCTCTCACTGTACTCTCCTGCGCATCAGTCGTGGTCCTGCCTTGCTTAAAATAAAGTTATATATATATATATATATATATATATATATATATATATATATATAATCCTCAATAAATATGAAAAGCTTAAGCTATGAGAAGATCTCCGAGAAACAAAATAAAGATCCCACTTTTTTGCAAGTCAAGGAAGATACTTCATTGATACTTGAAAGCTTACTCGTCCCTTTCGAACATTCAACTTTCTTATGTGACATGAAAAACGGTTACCATCGACATTGTATACCTTCATCGTTACGTAAAAAATCTTCAACCTTCCTCACTGATTATATGACAAACGATGAACCACAGAAGTGGTAACAGATCGTTTTGTGTGATTAAATATGTTCTCTGAAATAAAACATTGCATTCAGTGTCAAAAATGCAAAATTGTGAAACATACGAAATAATCAATTAGAAAATTCCAAAGACCTGATGAGAGATTTCACTCATCTGCATATTGACATTGTTGGAAGCCTTATCTCAATGCACATGATTTCACCGATATGCCTACCATAGTGAATCGTTTTATTTTACCGGGCTGAGTCTCCGCGGGGTAGAATGAGTCGATTGGGAACTTATGAATTTTGCGAAAAAACCTTGTCAGGTAGTGGTGAACTGATACGTGTGGAAAGATATCGAAGGAATTCCTTGGATTTTTAGTTGAGTTTCGTTGTCTATCAGTGTCATGTTCAATGATAGGCTTTAATGTGTAAGGATACCTGTTTCTTGTATAGGTGTCTTCACGTTTGTTTATATGAAAATCCACGAAAAACATCGCGGGTTTCCGAAATTGAGTGATTTTTCACCATACATGTCAATTTGAGTTCCATTCGCTGCTTGGAGTTTATACAACGCTAGTGTTAATTTTTTTTCTGGTGTCGAAGAGATGACTCTAATTTCGGCAGCTGCGTCGACTAAAAATATAATGTCACTGACATAAGTCACAAAATAAAATAGATTATACTTCTTCGAATATCCGTACACAGTGATCGTCATCACGATCAGAATTGCCATTTTTCTGGTTTTGTTATAAGAATGCACAAAGTTTTGAGCACTGTTTAGTGTTGGTACCAAATTTATGGTGGTACTAAAATATTGCCTGTGAGAATGTTTGAGTTGAGTCTGCTGCTGCATCTATTTCGACTTGAATGTCGCCTGTGATAAAGCAAGACATGTCCAGATCTCACTGATATGACTGCCACCCATTTGGTGACTTCGTCTGTGGCAGACCCAACTCACTGAATTTGGTCACTTTGTAAGTTAGACAGATTTTGGATTACATTAACATTTTGTGTGCAGTTCCTGTCAAATTCTCTGTCTGTGCCTTTGACACAAAATTTTAAAATTTGGGTCACACTGATTGGTAGCTTATTCAGCCATAACTGACGCAAAATATTCCCTTCCAAGGTGTGAGGCTTGAGAAAACTTCTCGTGTGTCTCAGGAGTTGCTGTCAGTGTATCGTGTGGATTCACCGTCATGCACAGCGTTCAACAAATCCAGAAATTCACAGGAAACCTTCTTTTTCAACAACGTAGGCGAATTTTATCTTTTGTGAAGTCACACTTTTTGCCATCAAAATGACCTACAGCTGAGTGGATCCTGTCTGTGCACCAAATGGGTTTAACGGTGGCAACTGTAACGATGAGGATGCTTCAGTCGGCCCTTCAATATTACAGGAACAATATTTGTTAGTTTTTATCATCGATGCTGGAGTCTCTCTCTGGAAATATTCCTGTGATTATAATGAAATATTCCTATAGCTCATTAGAACGATCTGTGAAATAAATGGGTTAAGCTTTGAAGTGATCGGAAATTGTGTAGGGAATCGCAGCAATCTGTCAGAAATCTACACACATGTTGCTTCGCAACATAAAAGAAAAATGTTAGAATTTGATGCAATGTCATTTTATAAAGTCTTTTTTTTTGTATATGTATATTTAGAATATCACGTCGGACGTCACTACTTTTGTTGCAGTAATGAAAAGTTTTATCATATTATACATCCTAGAACATTTCTCCCGTAAACATTTGTTATGTCGCCAAGTATAAATGAATAACTCAACAACAGAATCAGAATATAAGTTGTATTCCGCGGAAAGACGGTTAGTATGTACAGAAGTGATTAGTAATATTTACAATAGAAAGATACAAGAGTCCAATCCGTCGTAAGACGTGTGTATACGTGATTACTTCCGGTACGCCACCGGAAGTGTGACTAACTCTTCACTGACTCGCGCTGACTCTTCAGTAACTCATTAGAGACTCTCAAGTGACTCTCTACAACTCATTATTTAGTCGTCCCTCCCAGTAAGGGCAACATATGACACATGGTCAGTTTATATCTGGGATTTCCGGGCTATATGGCCCGGCCAAAAAATGTCTGTCTATTTTTGCCCAGTCGTGCTTCTACCCTTCGGCGGAACCACGACTGGGTTATTGCTCTCTGCTCGGAAGCAGAGAGCGCCCTCTACCCGAAGGCAGAGGGCTGACAGTGTCATAGAGTCGTCAGTCTAGTGACTTTCTACGACTGTATTTACTAGCCTTCCCACGTAGGCTGGATGTGACACATGGTCATTTTATAGTGGGTATTCCCGGCCATATAGCCGGGCCAAAAATATGTCTGTCTATTTTTGCCCAGTCGTGGTTCTACCCTTCGGCGGAACCACGACTGGGTTACTGCTCTCTGCTCGGAAGCAGAGAGCGCCCCCCGCCCGAAGGCAGAGAGCTGACAGTGTCGTAGAGTCGTCAGTCTAGTGACTCTCTTCGACTCTCATGTAGAGAATCCACCATTGCTATATATAGCAATGGGAACACGTCTTCCATTTGTAGTCAAATAGGAGCGGCGCCCTAACAACATTATTTCGCTGACTCATGTGAGCACGAGTAAAAAGAAAAAAAGAAGTAAAACAAACAATTAATAAATATATTAATCAGATATGTTAAAAGGGATAAAGAAAGGAATGAAGTAATGAGCCATTCAATACAATGTCCACCATGTGTTTCTGAAGTACTTGCTTCATGCCTACTGTAGAACATAAAAAAGAAAGGAAAAGTAAATGCAATATATTAAATGCAGAAGCGATGGCAACATACCCTACCCGTACTAGACAAACCCTGTACCCATCAGTGGTTATAACCGAAGTTTTCTTTCTTGATGCACAGGACCAATGCTTGCTAACTAGAAATTACTAAGCACACAAACTGAAAAAATGTGTTAACCCAAAATGCAAATATTGTGATAAATATCCAGAAACAATTGACCATCTTGTATCAGGTTGCACAGAGGTAGCACCCAATGAATATAAAACTCGGTATGATAGTGTGGGCCAATATCTACACTGGAAAATATGCAATTTTTACGGGAAGGAAACTGGTCTGAACAGATCCGGTTACAGTTACTGTTACTGTAACAATTTTATGGGACTTTATAATACACAGAGAAAACAATCAAAACTAATCGCCCAGACATTGTAATCAAAGGCCACAAAAGCAGAATATGCTTTCTTATTGACATGGCAATTCCTGCAGATTATAATGTATCGATGAACATCTTTAAAAAAACTTACAAAATACAAGGATCTTGAAGTGGAAATCTAAAAAATGTGGCACATGAAGACATTAATAATTCCAGTTGTAGTTGGAGCCCTCAGATTGACTGAAAAAGTTCCAATAAACTCATTGAAGGGACCTCTGCTAGCCCATACCTTAAATAAATACAAAAAATTTTACTCTCAAGTACAGTTCACACATTACGAAGGGTTCTGATTTATGTAATGTCTGTGAATATAGTCTTTTATTTATTCATTTTGTTTAACAAAAATGATCAGTCTCGTGAAGCCATTTCTGACCGTGGATCTCTTGTTGTAATCCGGAAGGAAATGTGTACACAACAGAAATCAATGGAAATAATGATAATATTTAGAAATTAACAATGAAATGATACTGCGATCCATAGACTTAGTGGGAGTAGAAATGACAATAAACAAAATAAAGTGTTTCGTTAACGTTGCATGACAAGTTTTAAAAATATTTCGTATAGGTTTGGTTGCACTTGGAGTTGAAAGAATGTAGTATTGTGTACTCTACTAAAACATTTTCAAATACTTTTTGAATCACTACTAACTTTATCTACATGACAGATTTTCCTTTAAATAAATTTGGAATTAGCGTAAATACAAAGAAAAGACTTTAAAAAATCGTTTGAACCGCAGACCCCAAAAAAAAAGCAAAAAAAAAAAAAAAAAAAAAATTAAATAAATAAATAAACAGAAACTGCCGAAATTTGTTGCAGTTTTCGTTTCGCGAAAATCAATAAAAAGAATTTATGGGAAGTAAGATTAAGAACAGGAAAAGATGGTCTAGCTCAAGTCATCCTCGTGCTGAGCTGGGGTGGCCGAATCGCTACTTCATGATTGATGCTGCTAAAACATGGCTAATGTCGTTGGTATATGGAAAATGTTCGGTCATCTGTGAAACGGAGGAAACTACCATTTCCAGTGAGTACACTATTACTACGGGGCGTTGAAGCTAAAAAAAAAAAAAAGAAAGAGAAAGATTCTGTCCTTTCCAGGAGTAGGATCATAAAATTGTATATGTGAACAGAAACCTTTTCCGGTTACTTTTCCGGTTTGATTTATAATTTTTATCTTAGAAAACTTATTTTTTTATTCGTTAATATTATTTTATTTATTGGTTTTATTTCATTTTCCTCACAAACGAAAGCTAAAAAAGCATTTCATTTTTTTTCTGAAAAATTTAAACCTGAGAGTTGAAATCATTGAAAGTCTGCATATTCTTTTTAATCTTTAAAAATTGACAGATATTTTATCTGCACTCAACTGCAACTTTGAACGGATTATCGATAGTTGAATTCCTTGCATTCACTTGCGTACAAATACCCTTGGGAAAGGTATTAACCCATTTCTTCTCTCCAGTTATGGATTAAGTAATAGGACAGATTAGGTTCTGTAGCTTTGGCTGGCAACCAGTCTACCGCAGAAAACAATGCCTACCTACTGCGGGATAATCATCTGCCCATTCAGTCATGTCTCTTTCGAGACATGATCGCCCAAGCGTGTATCACGTATGGCACTTAACTGACTGACTGGTTGTCTAATTCGAGGATTCTCGCTCTTTTTGAATGGCTAATAATGATCCTAAGGCTAGAAAATAGAAAATTTCCAGTCTTCCTTGCGCCCCCACTATCGTAGTCTCAAGCTACTCACCTCAAAAGCTCTGGTTATTACATAACGTGACCATGACCTACACTGATAACACGCCTGCTGACGCCTCCTACCACTTTTACCGCTACTGTTCTTTTTATGACATCAAAGCAACTGGTTTTTCCTCTAGTCACTACAAATGCCATTTTCAGGGTAGGAAAGTCTATAATCGGTGCAGCGACGCCATAGCGACCTCCAGCGTAGCAAACCTTACTGGATCAATTGCCGACTGCTACTGTAGTTTACACGCCAGTCAAACGAATCGAACCGAACTTTGACAGTTAGCGATTTTACGCCACCCGACTCCTGCAAACACGCGACGGACCGATCTTATCCACCCAGTGCAAGCAACGACTAGCAACTCGGGGCCCATTTCCTGACGTATGTATTGTTAACCGCGCACACCGACTACAACGAGTGGTGGACACTGCTCAATCAACAACAGTCCCGCGGCAATCCAAGAGAACGTTTTCGAACAACACAAATAATAGTTGCCACACCAAGGCAACACTTTCACCTTAGATTTTTTTTTGTCATCCTTGCCTTTTCGGTTTCACTTCATTTTTTCTTAAAAGTTTGCGAAGTCGGTTACCATAATCAGCCCCGCGACATCATTCAATTTTTTACGCGACCTCCACATTAAGAAGTCTTGTTGTTAGATTCATTCATGACTAACGGAAATAGCACACAACACTTGTCATTCCAGGCTGAAGTAAAAACTCGGTATCGCTACAGACTTAATAAAAACCGTGGATTCTCAAAGTTAGAGATCAAAAACAGAAGTCTTCTTCTGCCAGCCTCACTTAAAAAAAACTCACGTTAAATGAATTCAGTATACAGAAACATATTTTGTTTTCATTATAGAGCAGAATTAATCCACCTTGGCTGCCAATGCACTTCACTTAACACAGCTGTGTGTCGTTGGACATAAACCATCTCTCATTTCTGTGCTCTCACCCATAAGATACAGAAGATACAGGACACTTCATGGACAGCCGACTACTTCAGTTCAACCACGACTCTTTTACTCTCTCTCTCTCTCTCTCTCTCTCTCACACACACACACACACACACACACACACACACACACACACACACACACACACAACCGGTAATCTCATATTTTCTTACTGTTTTTTACTTAACTGTATAATTTTTTCTTTCTTTTTGTGAATGTTGTTTTTCACACACACACACACACACACACACACACACACACACACACACACACACACATATGAAAAATCCTTTATGTTGAATGTTCTTTAACACATCCGCTACAGCAGAAAGTGCTCAAGCATTTTGATGTAAAAGTCTAATCTAATGTTATTTTAATAGCATAGTGAATAAGAGAGAATTTTAAAATAAATATTTAAAAAACTGCTAACGCAGCGTTTTCATATTAGATGAAATATTCTTGTCGAAGAAACGATTACGCGTGAGGACTAAGAACACAACAGTTGGAATGTAAAAAAAACAAAGCTGTTCGAACGAAACATTGACTATCTATACTTCATTTGAAACAGTAAATTTTGAAAGTTTTTTAATAATTTAACAAAGCAATAAAGCCACTAAGACCCCAGGGAGTGCCGAGTATTAGAGAACATGAGAAAAAACCCACATTATTACGCAGAAAAAGATATAGAAAAAGACACAGGAAAGCTATATTACGGCGGTGGGAAATCGGCTGATGTCGAGATGCCAGGTCAGAACTGATAACATTTCAGATACTTTCGATTTTATCAAGAATCTCTAAATATATAGTAGGAGAACCAGACCATGTGTAGCAACAGTATTCAAATCAAGGACGAATGGCAAACTTAAAAATATGTCAAATTCTAGCGAGGAAAATTTTCTAGCAAGACTCAGAGAACCAAGTTTCCTAGCAGCAGATCTAGAAATTGATTCTATATAATCTTTCCACTTACATCAGCTGAAAATGTCAGTCCAAGAAGGTGCAATGAGTCACTCTCTTGGATGTTAGCATCAGCCATGCTGATGGCAGATAAAAAAATCTTTTCTCAGATGATTAAAAGAGAGTAATTTTGTTTAGGGAGCAATTAGTATGCCATTCCTTGCCCCAATTAACAGAATATAAATAATATTTTAGATCAGTTACCAAGTGAACCGCACAGACTGTTAAAACAGGAATAAATGGTTGTGTCATGATGCGATAGATACAGCGTTATGAAATAATGTTATCAGGAAGGTCTTTGATGAAAATCCGGAACAATGGAGTTTCAAGGTTAGAGTCCTCAGAGAAGCTTGTCTTCATGCAAAAAAGATCTAGAAGAGAGGCCGTTCAAGTAATTTTCATTTCGCGATTCGATAAGAAAGACTGAATCAGTTCAAAAATTAATCCAGAAATACAACAATCTTGACTTTCAACGTGGAAACTCAAGCAAAGATACTCCAAATGAGTCAAGAGTATAAAACTATTTTTCCAGCTCATCTATTCATTGTTTCACCGATATCGACTCTGAGAATAAGTTTAATTAAAAGCTTTCACCTTGGAAAACCTGTTTTGTTCGCATAACGAAAAACGGAGGGGACGAGATTCACGTATGAGTCAGTGATGGGAACGTAGAAAATAGACAAGAAGTTAATTCTCAGGCAAAAAAGAAAAAAAAAGACAAAAAAGAAAACATTTCAATATTTTCATTTACTGAATAAAAAAAAATGACCACGAAGTTAACAGAACAACCAGCATAGTTAATATTTCTACATAACATCAAATATATTGTGCAAATTGTTCACGTGTAAAGATCTTACGGGAGCATTTTAGTGTTCGTGAAAGTGTGCACGTACATAAGTATGAATTACAGAATTTCTATATGAGAATGTATTTTTGAAAAATTTGGAAAATGATTTTTTAGTTGAAAGATTTTAGTTCAATACCAGGCTACAGCAATGGTGAACAAATAACTTCGTGAGTTAAGTTAAAGGGAGATAACTACACGGCTACCAGAAGTTGCATCGCACATGAAATGCAAATGATATACTCCAATAATCAAAATAAAGGGTTCGGTTCAAAATTCCTAGCACATGAAGAAGGCCGGATCATACAACGGCCGAAACGCCATAAACATGGCAATAAAGATAAGAACAATAGTCCGAATAATGTAAGTAGTGTAAATACTATCTTATCTCAGAAGTATACACAAATATAGAACATTTAAATGGTCTCCTTTTCTATATGTTTTATAACACCTTATTTTACAGACAGAACGGAACAGATGAAAGAAAAAGAATGACGAATATTCTTTGTTCTTAGAAAGAGTTTTATACCGCTAAGTTATTCACAAAATTATATATATATATATATATATATATATATATCGTGTATTTAGGCAGGGCATTTCATTGATGCATGTTTCATTAAATAATATAGACAAGTTTTGTCTATTTATGTAAATTCTTTTCATATCGTCTTAATAGCATTATCATTGAAAGAAGAAAGAAAATCACAATATTGGTACATGTTTTTTTAATCCTATGTAGAACCCTATTAACCAACTAAAATCAAAGTTTAATAAACTCATTAATGCTAATAATGCTGAACAGAACTCTTTAAAACTCCCTAAAATTGTTGGCGATTATAGACCTGGTTACATATACGGCACTATAAAAACACATAGACCTAACTATCCTCACCGTCCTATCATATCGCAAATTCTAACTTCTGTATATCAGCTAACAAAATATATTAACACTGCTTACTCCTTGCCTCCTAGTAAATATACTGTTAAATCAATATTAGAGGTAATTCAAATCCTAAAAAATGAAAAACTCAATGGAATCATAGCTTCACTTGATGTTGAAAATTTATTTACTAATGTCCCTGTTAGTGAAACTTGATATAATTATAAGGAATATATACAGTAACTCATATTTACCTTCACTTAAAATTATTCCCAATATACTACGGAAACTACTATTAGCTTGAACTACTGAAGTCTCTTTCTTAGATCATAGTAATAATAATATATATACAACATGATGTTTCAATGGGTTCAGTACTGGGTCCGATATTTAGCAATTTCTACATGTCGAACCTCTTTTTTAAAAACCTTCCATCTACCTAAGATATGTTGATAACAGCCTTATGTTAGTTAAAAATACTGGATGAAATACATCAGCCTCAAAAACGTTTCCAAAATAATTCTGTCCTTAAATTTACGTATGAACTCAATAATAATAACAAAATTCCCTTCCTTGACATTAATAAACACAAAAAAACTACCAGCATAAATTCATATATACTTAACTACAAGAGCAAATGCTCATATTACTACAAAATAGCAATTATAAAAAAATTAATACATTGTGGAGAAACTAATTAATCCACAAGACATAATTTTACAGTGAACTAAAGACTATAAAACAAACACTAATAAATAATAATTTTCCAAACTATATAGTTGATGAACATAGTTTACAAATTCAAGTGCCTTTTGGGAGACTGTATCTCCAACGGATTAAGTAATATTTATATTGGTCACACCACAAACTCGCTCTCACGACGCTTGACATTACATTTGAATGATAATTCTAACATTTTTAGGCATTTAAAGCAACGTGCCTGGTCGCATACACAATTCCCGAAAATCCTCGTTGAAGACACAACTATACTTAAACATGAAAACAATAAACAAAAACTAAAACTTTTCGAAGCTATATACATAAAACAATTGAAACCTAACCTAAACAAAATAAACTACGAAATCTCCACAAATATTCTTAAATGCCTATCATTGATAACAGAAGCCATTGGTTATCCTAATGGCTTTCTATACTTAATACTTCTCGTTTTCAATCTCGCGCAGTCATGTGTGACGTCATGAGCTGTGGTGCGATTTTCGCTTCCAGCATCCCGTATGCACGTGTTCGTCGTCGCTTTGAAAATCTTCCATGTAAACAAAAACAGTCTATCACTATTGTTCATCCTTGAACTGTTTAATATATTGTAATATAATTGTCATCTTTAATAATAGCTTATGTAAGCCGAAAGCTCAGATAGGATTAAAAATTATGTATCAATATTGTGATTTTCTGATTTTCTTTTTCTTTCAATGATAATGTTATTAAGCTTATCAGATGATAAGAATTTACATAAAATAGACAAAACTTGTTTATATTATTTAATGGAACATATATATATATATATATATATACGTATCACACGTGGAGAAAATATAACATGAATGCAGCAAGATAAGAGGACGAATAAAGACTTACGGGTAATAATTCTCAACGGGAACTAGAGGTTCTGTTTCTCGAGAAACCATATTTAGGAGTCCAGGTCGAATTCATCTACTATGTCGCTGGTGAGGACATGTTCAGCAAAAAAAGAATGACTAGTCCGAGAGTTCCAGCTGGAGATAATTTCCATATCTGGTGAAGATATACTTCCAAATAAAAACAACGCCATAGATTTGTATTACTCCATGTGATCGCGGATGTGCGTTGTGGCGCAGTGGATATCGGCTCGGAACGAGAAATCGGGGAACCGAGTTCGAATTCCAGTTTGCATTCACTTACGCGCAAATATCCTTGGGAAAGGTATTAATCCATCTCTTCCCTCCAGTTATGGGTTATATAGCAGGACAGATTGGGTTCTATAGCTTTGGTCGGCAACCAGTCTACCGCAGAAAGCAATGGCAACCTACGCGGGATAATCTTCTGCCCAGTCAGTCATGTCTCTTTCGAGACATGATCGCCCAAGCGTGTATCGCGCATGGCACTTAACTGACTGATTGATTGAGGGCTAAAAAAGCAACGGTTCAAATGGTAAATTCAAAGTGGTAAATCTTAGCGTGCTTTAAAAATAACTTCTGGGGAAATTCGCACGCGAATCAGTAGCAGTGTAAAACAGGAAATCAGTCAGACAAGACGCTTCAGCAAGATAAGGGTTAACCATTTTAAGTAGCTTTGTTGATCAACGAGTTGTCAAAATTGATATTTATTTCTCAAGGATGTCATTTCACAAAGCCGCGTAGACAACCACAATTTTTCCCTTATCTTTTAGGTCCTTTTTACTGAAAAAACAGCATAGTATAAAGAAGAAAAAAAAAGGTCCCAAACTCAATAAAAACGAACTTTTTTCATCAAAATATTAATGTTATTATTAAAAGGAAAGATCCAAATATTTTAAAATTATTTTTCAAAACATTTTAATCCTCTATAAGATGTTCAAAATTTTTGTAAAAATCTTGTTTTTATTTTTTTTAGCGGGTATCCAAATCATTACGAGAGTTTGCAATGGAAAATGTAACATTACGTAACTCAGTTTTTTTCCCGGTGACAAACACATTAATTTGTAAATTCTTGCAAAAATCAAGTAATTGTTGGATTTTAATGAATCTTTCAGGACTTATTCACAAATGAATGAAGTTATTTTTGAAATCCTTATTTTTACAAAATCTTTATAAAAATGTATTTTTTACATCTGTTAACCCCCTCCACGTAAATTCATGAAATTTCAAGAAATTAAATTTTATAGGCAAAATTGATTTTATTAGTTAAACATTTGACTCATTGTGGAATGTAGATCATCTAATATTTTTTAAAATCATTTGGCCCCTCTTTCCGAAAATCTGCTCCCAATCGTAAAATAAAAAATGCAATAAAACTATGACATTAGATAAGCTTTTAGCTGCTGTAATAAATAATGTAATAAATAATGTAAATTAAAGACATTATAGTCCAAAGGCAAAACGTTTTTTGATTAATAATGAAATTTTTAAAGAATTGTTTTCTTTTTTACTATTATAATTTATAAAGTTTCAAAAATATTTTAAAAATATTTCAAAAACATGTAGTTTTTAAGTTGTTAAGTTATTAAGTGAAGACTATATTTACTTATTGAAAAGTTTAATACAAATCATCGAGCCATCGTATTTTTTAAATAATATTTAAGTTTTTTTGTGCATTTGAAGTTTTATTTTTGTATGGTAAAGATCACGTGTTTCACGGTTTCTTCTGCTTACAGAGAAAAAAATTGTACAATTTGATCAATTCCGTTCGCCATACACTTATCTCGCATCTATCATGCCATCATCAACATGTCAAATACGAGGGAAAGGTCAGAAAGTTCAACACTGTGTTTAAGAAATAGTTTCATTCGAAATTTCATACTATAGATCAGTAATACTTGATTCATTTAACATTAAATTTGCTATATTTTTTTTAAAATAAAGTGCCACAGATGTAGATTTTATTTTTATAAGATTTTCAAAACCGAGAATTAACTTTCGTTTACAAATGTGTCAATCGCTTAAAAATGGCTGAATAATTGAAAAATTAAAATAAACCTCAACATTTTAGATTCCAATCAATATAATTTCTGTTTGAAAAACACTAGAGTATTTAGCTTACTGGAAATATAAATTAAATCATTCAGCTTCAATTAAAACTAAAATAAAAGTTTCAAGAAAACTTTTTTATTTTTAAAAATTCAATTTAATGTTATCAAAAATGAGTTGAGGTACCTACTTAACATTTCCTACAATAACTCAGAGATATTTAAAAGAAGCAGTGCTCAACAAAAGCAGCCGAATACTCTTCTATTTTCAGATGATATTTCTGGGAAATTTCTATGACACGAGCAGTTCAACAGATCCTTTTTATTCATTAACTCACGCACATAGACGGATTTTTGTGCAACCTTCAGATATGATTTTAAAAATTCTTCACCCATTAAAACAAGCGGTGAGTCTATTTTTAACTTTTTTATACACAAAGAAAATAATTTTAAAACTTTATACGTTGAGCAGTTTTTCGTTTTTGTACTTCTTTCCTTATACGAAATCAACTTTTTATGTAAGAGATAGAATAGTAAAAATTATGCAATTGCATTTTAGACAAAAAACAAAAATATTTCTTACTGAACGAAACATTTCTCCAAATTATCAGGTTTTCTCATTAGTACTTTTCTAATGTTTTTGTGTGACGGATTAAACTGAAACGAAAAGAGATAACATTTTATTCAGTGAATCATCTTGTCAACGTTATGCAGTTTACTAAAAGAAATTCAACTCGTTGGAATCAGTAGTTATGGAGAGATAAACGTTGCTTCGTGACCAACACCAATAAAACATTATCTTAAGTAGATTTTGCTAGAGAACTGATCAGTATAAAATAGCAGCAGATAAAAATTTCTTCCCAGGTTGAAGAAGCATTGTTTAGTGTTCAGTTTAGTATTAGTGGTATCGTAGAAAAGTTAGCGACAATATCAGAATTTTTTTCAAATTTGGGGGTAATAGCAACTAAAGCTACCTTCATTGGAAATGATTCGCGGATAGTTATGTACCTGCGATATGGTGACACTTTTGTTCATGGGTGAAAACAGATAAAGATATGTATATATGTTTGAAAGAAAGCACTTTCTTTGCATATTTCCAAGATTTGAATTAAGCAATAGTTTATTCATGCAGTGAACCAGATGCACGTTAGTAAATATAAAGAAATTTATAGTGGGTTATCAGTTATAGTGAAGTGTATGGGTATTGAAATAGATTAGTTTGATTTGGCCTTGTTAGATAGCCCACCATAAGAGGCGTATAAAACAAGAAAATCAAAATTGTACATTGAAGCAACAAATTTATATACATATAAATCAATTAAGGTTTTTGAAAATAAAATTAATGTATTTTGGTTGATACAAGGTCGTTAAAATGTTCGTAGTAGACCTTGCAAGAATGAGTTTATGTGTACGTAGATGTATGAGCGTTATCGTTGGATAGTAATCGCTCAGTCTTCTGTTCATTTATCAAGTATAAGAAGAGACAGACGGGTGAACGGTGAAAATGAAAAATGTTAGGGAGAAAGATAGAGATAATAACGATCGCTTGACGCTTTTTCTCTCTGGTGACAGGCGAACTTGCCCGTCTTTTATTTTGTTTGTGGGGCTTGAAAAAGACATTTGGGAATTCACTCCCGGATGTGATTCCGACATTTCCATTGGACGACGAACAAACTTTGTGTTGGCTCGCGAAAAGGTCCGTAAAATAGTTTGTTTCTGAGAATTGAAGATTATTTGAATTTTGTTTCCTGGTTTTCTATTGACCGAAAAACATTTCGCATCAATGTGTGAAGTTTCACGAGTCTTGTTTTGGATTCACTTTTGTGTGTGTTTGCAAAGTTTGTAAATTCGAGTCTTTTTTTAATTTTTAACAAAATCAATGAGTATTGATAAATCAATAGCATTTGAATTTTAAATCTGGTTCTTTTTTTGTTCACTACAAATTAAGTGAATTAAACCCTTACTTGATTGTTAACTTGCGCCGGTGGCTATAAGGATGATGACGAGGGTACACACGTGTTCTTTTTACCGAAACTAGATAAGAATTTTATTTACAAATTTACACATTTGAAATTTTAATAGCTTGTTTCAGAAAAAGTAATCAATCATTAAAGTTTCGTAGTTTCTATGAATCGTCAGGAAAAAGTGTTCATTTTAAATCATCGGACACGAAGTAATATTCCAAAATGCTTAAAACAAATGGAGAGAGTACGTTTTTCACATAGAATTATACGGTTGTATTTAACATGAATAAAAAGATATATTTTAAGGTAGTTAGCTTAGGAGTTGAATAGTGTTCTTAAAAATTCCCTTGCTCCCCTTATCAGTGTGTAAATTGACACTGGCGTTATTCAGACGCGTGGGACTCTGCCTTTCTCTCTCTTCTCTTTGATTTAAATTTTTCTATCTATTTATATCAAAAAGTGATTTGACATCGGCTCGTTATTTCAGTTTGCAAGCCGCTCCCTTTTCATTGGTCAAAGTAAATTTTAGCACAGGCTCGTTAAACTTTGCTTTGGTCTTTTCTCCAGCTCAGAGCCATTCGTTTTTTCTATTGATTAAAATAAATTCTCGCACAGGCTCGCCAATTTGAAAATAGTGAAGAAAAGAGATTTATTTTCATTTGGTATTCACCACAGCTGTACTATAAACAATGAGAGACAGCATCCATCTTGCACATTTACAACTCTACCATTCGTCCTTTTATTGAATACTGTTGTCTAGTGCTCCTGTTGTACATCAAGAGATTCTTGACAAAATCGAAAGAAGGATCTGTAATGTAATCGATCCTAACCAGACATTTCGACTTCAGTCACATTCTTACCAATGTGACGTGGCTCCTGTCTGTCTTTTCTACAAATATTTTCATGACAATTGCTCAGACGAGTTTTTTTTTACCTTGAATACATTAATTTACGCGTGCTACTAGATTGGTATCTAAGTTCCACTCTTTTTTGTTGTTGAAATATCTTCCAACAGTTTCTTTTCTCACATTTCCTACCTGTGGGACTCTCTTCTGTTATCTTGCTTCCCTTATGACTATAATCTTCAAGAAATATCAATGCAACTGCAATCGCCATCTTCTATCTTGAATCCCCGTTCCTATTTTGTCTTTCCCCTCAATCCTCCCTATTGTCAATCTTCTCTTTCACTTTCACTCCGTGTAACCCATTGCGTACTAGTGGCATTACCATCTTGCTTGGGTTGAAATGATTAATATATATAAAGCTAGCCTGGACGAGCAGTTCCTCTGATGAACTATCTCCAGTTGGCTAAATGATCTAATTTTCTAGTCTGTACACAGACTGTTTATAATGTATTTCTTAGCCTTTAACATAGTCATGAATTATAACTGCAGCAAAGAGGCAAACATTTTTGGTAGTGTTAAAACATCTATTAAGATCTTGAGCACATGTAGTGATCTCTTGTTTGTCGCATCTACTTGTCATGACTCGTACACTTCATTGTTACTGTAACCCATGGTTGGTATATAGTAACTTTCTAACGTTGAAAGCTTCTTAGTTTGATATTGCAAAAGGCTTTGAATTCAAACATAAAATCTTTAACCAAGTCCCAGTAAACTGGTGTTTGGGATCATTTAGATGCGAAGAGAAATCCGTAAGAAAACATCAATCTACAACTCTATACAAAGCTCAGATCCACGAAAAGCAAATAGTTAATTAAAAGACAAATGAATTTCAACCAAAAATTCAACAACTTCATTGAACTGAACCAATGAACATTTCTGTACATTAAATCGTTCTGTATACATAATTTCGGAGTGTTGCTTTGCATGCTCGTATGTAATGTATATGTGTATATCTGCTGGATGTGAGTGACTTACATTTAATGTATGAACGCATGCACACAGTCAGGACAACCCCTACCCAGAGCTAAGCAATAAATCATAGATTTGAAGAGAAGAATAAAACCCGTTATTTTTTTAAATGCCCCGAATCAGATAATTATCAGATTTTATTGAATTTCTCAGAAATTATTGGGTAATAAATAGAATTATTTATTAAAGTTTTTTGTGTTTTTTTTTTAATTGTAGAAATATTTTTAGGTCTAAATTGACAAACAAACGTAGATATACACAATTTGAATGAAATTGAATGTCATCTATGTCACGAGGACTAATTTCCCTTTAGAGCTGGCAACAGCTTCTTTGGAGACATTTTTGTGTCTTCTTTTATTTACTTAAACTTTTTTTTTTAATCGTGTCACCCCAGGCAAGGCATTCCACTGCTACTATAGCGCAGGGTGTTACATAGAGGGATTGGGTATAGGAAATGTCAGAAGGAGGGTGATAGACGAGTTAGGATGTACATAGGGAGAGAGTTGGAGAGAGTGGGTGTGAGTTAGTGTGTTAGGAGGTGTCTATTGACCTTACATTTAAACTCCTGGAGGTTGTAGCCGTCGGGGAAGCAAGCATGCGGTAGGGAATTCCACAGGCGGGAAGTGCGAGGAAAGAAGCTGTTGGAGTAGAAATTGCGGTTACATTTCATCGGTTTCACTGTAAAAGGGTGGGACCTAGTTGCCAATCTAGTATCTCGTGCAAATTCACATCTAGGGGGATGGATAATCAATTGAGATTTGAATTTTGATCAGAGAAGCGACAAGTACCGAATTAGTAGAGTATAAAAATCTATCAGAGATAAACTTATTCAACAAAATGCAATAAAACTGTCATTCAGAATGGTAGCTATAGCTGCGTTTACTACTAGGAAGGTTGATTCACTCTGTCAGTCCAGAAAATTTTTCTCATGAGAATCCATTTTGCACATTTATAAATCTACTATTCGTCCGTGCATTGAATAGTGTTGCTATATCTGGTCTGGTGCTCCTGATATTCGTCTTAAGGTTCTCGACAAAATCCAAAGAAGGCTCGGCAACGTAGTTGATTCTGATTTAGCAGCTCGCCTTTACTCCCTTTCTCACAGACAGGATGTGTCTTTTCTACAAATATTTTTATGGCTTCTACTCTGAGGAACTTCTTTCTCTGCAGCCATAACCACATGAATTTACTCGTGCTACTAGATTGGCGTCAATATTCTACCCTTTTACCGTCAAAATAATCAATTGTAACCACCCCTTCTACTCCAACATTTTCTTTTCTCACACTTCCCGCCTGTGGAACTTCCGTCCGTTTACTTACTTCCCTGATAGTTAAAATCTCCCATAGTTTAAATGCAGCGTCAATTGTCATCTTCTACCTCTCAAAATCCCATTCACCTCCCCAAATCCCTTCAACCATCCATCCTTTCTTCAGCATTCCTGTACCCCTTTTAGACTATTGTAAACATCCTTGTCATACGCTCTTTGTCCACCTCACAGAGAATTCTTTAACTTATTCAAAAAGTATTCCAATTACTTTATTGTGCGTGTTAAAAATGAATCTCTTTGAAGAATTGAAGCCAGCCTTTTTGGATGCTACATCAATGGTTTTTCCATCTGTGAGGAATAACCCCACTTAGTCTGACAAAACATCCACTTGTTGGTGCTATCTAATTTCTCTCATTTTCTTCCACTAATTAGATTTAGCTCACACACACACGCGCACACACACACACGCGCGCACACACACGCACACACACACACACACGCACACACACACACACGCACACGCACACACACACGCGCACGCGCGCACACACACGCACGCACACACACACACACACACACGCACGCACGCACGCACGCACGCACGCACACACACACACACACACACACACACACACACACACACACACACACACGCGGGAGTGCACAAGTTTTCTTACAACAAAGCCTGTAATGTTTTCTTCTTTTTCAGTTATCTATGTTATACACTATTATATTTTCTCTTTTCGTGTATTTTTATTCTTTATATCAAAATATATGGATACAGAAAAAAAGAAAACTTATCTTAGCTGATGTGTTTCGTCCTCTGAGGAACTTTATCAAGGCAAATGCAAAGATATAATAAAATCTTTGCATCTTCCTTGATAAAGTCCTTGTTTTCCTTTTACGCATATACTTAATCATAAACATGAAATATTTACGCATAAAAATATGCAAAATTCGTCCTTGTGTTGAAATTTATTCCTTCTGAAATTTAAGTCAGTTGTTTTTAAAGTTCTCAACCTTGTTTCGATACAAACATGTAGACGCGCATCCTTTACAGGTATATCTAGAAACACTGATTTATATCTAAAAATATTACAGTACTGGTTACTAACCGTTTGATCAGCTAAAGGTAACTGAACAGTTAGTAACATCAAAAATAAAATCAGCATTCACTTCACGCTTTTCTCTCTATATATTATTACAAAGCCGGTGATTGCTTACTTGTCTCTGCCTTATGGGTGGCCAAACTGCTGGATGTTCATAAGGGTAATGTAGCTCGATAATGAACCTAAGATAAATGGCACTGACCTTCGAGATCACTAGAAGCGACCAAACTGCAAGAAAGATGACTTTTTACGCAACACCAGAATAACTCTAATTGTACATGTCTGTGGAGATAACTCTCACTCAGTCTGTTTAGGTGGCGTTACCCAGGAATATAAAAGTAAGGACATAGGCCCTCTCTTAATCTTTTTGCTGTAGAATGTGGTAGGTACAAAACAAGTTTCGTCGCCTCTGGGTAAATTTCTATCCCCGGTAAGCCGGCTGCTAAACTCTAAATCCAGCCACATAGTGCATCAAACACTTACATATTTTCTCACAACAAAGCCTATAAAGTTTTTCTTTTTTTCAACTGTGTTACTGTGTACACACTATTACATTTTCTCTCTGTGTGTATTTTTATTTTTATATAAAAATATATATGTAAAATTCCTTCACCTACTAAAATTTATTCCTACTGAAAATGTTTCACCTGAATCTCGTTTCGATATAAAAATGTAGACGTACACTGCTCTACACATCTTTTGTGATGCTGAATGTACGAAAGAGACCGTGAAAAATTCTAGTTGTTCTGTTAGTGATTCAAAACGTCTATTGGATTAATGCTTTTTTTTTTGTTTGTTTTTTAATTTCATTTTTATGGATCATGCACGGTTTTCTTATACTATTTCTGATTACCAAGAATTTTTCTTTCTTCCCTATTTGTGAATGGATCTTTTACTTGGTTTATGTAGTGTTTATACATATTTTTACTGTGATTTTATAATAAAAATTAAATTAAACCAGCCAGTTTATAAAAATTCACCATTTAAAATTTTGAAAAAAAAAAAAAGGGGGGGCACAAGTTTGATATTAAAAATCCCACCAAATTGAAGTAGCAGGCAGGCGTGTTTTGACTGGAGAGTTAATTTCGAAGTTTTAATCAATGAAAATAAAAAGTATACACCCACCAGGGAGTTTATTTTGATTCAATTAGAGTTGCTTATTTGTGATATATAAAGAAGAAATTTTCTTTGTGAAGTGAAGAGGGATTCGATCGCAATCAGGCGATAAAAATATATATAAGATATCTAGGATAAGAAAACCTTATAGGGGGGTATCTTCTTATTTTATTTATTATTTTCTAGTAGTAGTAGGATTCCGTTCTAGTGAAGGGTCGTAGTATACCGTAGCAGGTTAACGGAATTTGGCTTTGTGGGAAGATAGCCCACTATAATTCATAAAATGATTATAAATCAAGAAAGGCAATTTGAGTATAAAATAACATTTATATATATGCACATATCAATTAATGTTTTTACAATTAAAATAATAATTGAATATAAGTCCAACGGAGGTTAGAATGTTCATGGAAAATATAATGCTGAAAAAGATAAAAGGCTTAGGAGTGTGGAAGCGTCTTGTAGTTAAGGAGATGTTCATTTTGAAGTTGCCGCTTCTAAGATCATAAGTACTTTTGAGGAATGTCTTTGAAGAGGTCAGTAAGTAATTATGAGACAGGGAGAAGGAAAGAGGTCAGCATAGTAGCCGCTCGACTTCGGTCAAGGGAGAAACTAATCAGCTCGTCCGTCTCCGCCGGTCTGTCTAACAATGCTTTGTCTCCGCTTTTTATATCTGCCTTTTAGATCAAACAGCTTGTTTTGGATTTTCAGACTTGAATATGATTCTGGGCTTCCCATTGGCTGGTAAATAAAATTCGCGTAGGCTCGCGAAATGGAAATTTGATATTTGATTAATTCTTATTTTTCAACCGGAACATCTGCGCAAACTCGGATGCGCACGACGAATTTTATTCATTTGCCTTTTTGTTCTGAGAGCCAACATCCGGTTTCTCGCTTTTGTTCGGTCGGTATCACCACAACCTACAACTACTACTGGAAGAAAAATCATTAAAAACCCATGAAAGTCTTTATTATTTTTTAAGGATAAGATTGGTTGAAACATCCAATGTTTTTCCTTATCCTTTTTTTAAAATCATTTTAGTTGTTTACTTAGTTTGTGCGATGTTTACACATTTTAAGTCACTGGGTGGGACCTTGCACTGTACAAGTTTCAAGTACAAAAATTTATTCAGGTTACGTGTTCTGCATCTTAGTAACTTTGACTTTAAATAGCATGTTTTTAATACTGTTTTTTTTTTTGATTGTTGGGGTAGTGGTTGCTTGTAAAATTAGAAAATTTGGCTGTTTAACTTAGACTCGGCTGCAATTTATGCACGACAAACTATGTCGTGCATAAATTGTAGCCGAGTTATAGAGGAATAGAATTATTAGTTTTAGTGCCTTAAACATAGTCGGAGCTCTTAGAGTAACTTTTTTTTCTATTTTCTCTCTTTTCGAAGTGTGAGATTTTTTACACTGAAGCCAAAAGAATTGAGGACGCTTTACACAAAAACACGTCTACACAGGAAAATCACACTCAAATATATTCATTAACAATTTGTTGTGTATGCAATTTACTTCTAGAAAAAGAAACTCTTAAACTTCTTGTTGTTTTGTTTAAATATTGCTACATTGTAAATGAATTGGTTTCTGTAATTTTGTGCATGTACCTTTTCACTACCATTAATTAATGTATTATACAATATTCTTGTAAGAAACATTACACATTGAAACGAATATTTCTGTATTTACTAAAGCAGCGGAAATTGTAAGGTTGTCAAGAAAGTTGGAAGGATGAAAAAAAAAAGAAAGAAATATCAAATAAAGACACACAAGCGAAAGTTTTATCTACGCCGATTCTACCACCGATCTCAACACCTACTTAAGCGTCGACTGTGTGTCACGTTTTATCTTGCTAAATCAACTCAAACTAATATCAAATTCGTACATGTTATTGGGTGGAGTTTTTATTCTTAATCAAGTTTTCATTTTTCAGTACAAAAACTAACAGATTTTGTAAAATGCAGGTAAAAAGTCGAACAAAAAAAATTTCGAACGATTAATTAGGCTAACTTCATTTTCCATGTCAAGTTCTGACATAAGCATACAATTGTTGTATCCGTGGCCATAGTTTCAAATAAAACTAATTATAATTGCTCCTTTCATTAGTTTTATTTATTTAAAAACATCATAGCATTCCCCCTAATCTTTGATGTTTACTTTGTTTTTACTGACATAGCGCTTACCTATCTTAAATTTGTCTACATTCTGTGTTTATTCTTGATGGTCTGATTACCTGAAATTATTCAATTACATTGTTTTATATATGCAGTGCCACGCAAAAGTTTACAACACATTACAAAAAATGTTTCTTTATGTATTTCTAACACAGATTAATGAAACTTTTACTGCTAATAAAACATTTTAGTATTTAATCAAACAATCAGATTTTTAAAAAATCAATAAAAATACCCCACGAAGAAAAAAAAATTAATAACACAAAAGTTTACAATACATTTATTAAATCATCTTTTAATATTCAGTAGCGTAACAGTTATTGCTAATTACAGCATGTAAGCGTTTAGAGAAGTCCCCTACGAATTTCTTGTATGTTTCTTGGTTAATATTTTTCCATTTCTCACGACAAAATTCCTTTAGTTCATGCAGGTTTTGCGGATTCCTTCTTTGAATTCTCAGTTTCAGTTCTCTCCATAAATTTTCAATCGGATTGAAATCGGATCGGATTAACCTTGCTATTTTAGAATGTTTATTTTATTTGAACGTAACCATGATTTTGTAAGTTTTGCAATATGTTAAGGATCGTTGTCCTATTGAAAAATCCAATTTGGTTTCAAGCCCAGTGAATGTGCGCATTGACGTAAGTTTCTTTCCAAAATATCCCTATGATATGCTCCATTCACCCTCTCTTCATTATTTAAATGTTTCCTATCCCTTGGATATTAAAGCAACCCCATATCAGGATTGATCCGCCGCCATATTTTACTGTTGGGATAGTATTCTTTGGCAAATATTCAGTACTCTTTTTTCTCGAGACATTTGTCACAGCATTTCTGTCAAAAAGTTCAATTTTCGTTTCGTCTGACCAAAGTACATTTTCCTAAAATGCTGCAGGATTGATACAATGCTCGTTTACAAAATCTATTCTAGCAAGAACGTGTTTTCGTTTAATAAGTGTTTTTTCCTTGGAGTCCTCGAAAAGATGTCAAATCAATGAAGTGGACGACTGATTATATCTATATTCATATTTACTCCACTTACTTTTAGTCCTCCCTGAAGTTCTTTAAGCGTAACTCGAGGCCTGTTGCCAACTTTTCTTGTCAATAATCTTGCCGTACGTTCCGTTACCTTTCTAGGACGACACGTTCCGTTACCTTTCTAGGACGACACGTCTTCCAGTGACGAACTAACATGCCCACTGAACTCAGTGGTACATTTAACTGACTCGATATTTTCCTCTAATCAAGTTCACTTGTATAAAGATCAACAATACGTTTTCGGGGGCCTAGGTCAGTTATTTTACTTTTCTCCATTTTGTCAATGTTTAAAGGACGGTTAATAGAAAAAGAATAATGCAATACTTTTAATCTTTCCTGAAAGTAATCATAAAATTGATCTGGAACATTAAAAAAACAACCCTGTCCTAATTTTGAACATTCGAGTAAAATTTTTGGAATTATTTTTAAAAGTCTGGATGTTTGACTGAATACCTAAATATATGTTCTACAAGCAGTAAAAATTTAATTAATGTAACTCTATTAGAAATACCAAAAAACATTTTTTGTAATGGGCTGTAAACTTATGCGGGGCACTGTAGTTTTCTATTAATTTCATTCTTGTGCCATTGGCATCAAGTTTCTCATGGTGTCTTGAATCATTACTGATCCTTTAATGATTCTGAGGTTGTTGTTTCTTGATGCTTTTTACTCGTTAATTTTAAGTGATTTGTTGCTGGTATGTGTTGTTGGTAATGTCTGGTTGATACTATTTTTGTGTGTATAAGTAATGAAATTGTGATTATCAGAATTCTTGTGTGTGTTTTTAACCATTCATGTAAGGTTCAGAATTTAACTACATGTTTTTGTGGAGTAACCATTATGTAAGGTGCGTGTTCTTTGCGAAGTCACCATTCTGTAGTGAGCGTGTTCTTTTCGGGATCAACAAATATGTAGGGGGTGTCGGCCATGCCCGGTACAAAGCCATTTCACAACATAACCGACAATCCTCGCATTTAAAGATATCATCAGGTTGACGGAATGGTGGATAGAATAAAAATATTTAATTTGTAAAATACGTGAAATTGTATTTATTGAACTGAATAACATGAATTTTAAAGAAGTAAAATACTCAAATAGAAAATGTATGTAGTTAATTAATTTGCATGCGTTAAATGTTCAAAGAGAAAATGTAAGTAATTAAATGTTCCAGAGAAATAATAGTAAGGAGTTAAATGAATCTAGCTTATGGTTGATAGTAGCAGCATGTGTGTATGTAAAAAGATTAATCAGGCTACTAATAAAATTTGTGTTCTTTCTCTTTTTTGGACCGGCAAGAGAATGAAAAGGAAAGTCAAGCGATAAAGAAGATTGTACCTATCGAATGTTAGTTTTTAGGAGTCAGTTGAAGATGCCTTGTTGTTGTTCTTTTTTTATGGCGTGTGAGTGAAGACGAAGAAAAGAAAATTGGAAGGAAGAAGAATGAATGTATGTCGACGAGGCATGACAGGGTCGGCGTCTTGAAATTTCTTTCTTACATTGAGACGAGGTCCTTATCAGATTACCGTTTCCATCTCGGACTGAGTTTTGCCGGTCAAGGGACGTGAATAATTACTTAGCAGGTCACGTGGTTAGCTTGAAACCGCATATCCATTTTCTAGGTGTTAAGAAAAAAAAATGTTTGGGCTCATAGCTCAATTTTCTCTTTCCTATCGAATCAGATTCCAGAATCTTAATTTTACACCGACTTGTGAAATTTGCTTTGGTCTGACTTTTTCTAAAATGTTTTCATTCATTCTGATCCATTTTTGCGGATGTGTAATTTTACTTTGTGTTTCGGTTGTTGGACGATTACCGGATTTGTATCCTATACCTTTCTTTCATTAGTTAGGTTTTTTCCTCGAATAAATCTTTGTTTCACAATTAAAATCTCCCGAAGAAAAAAAAAAAAGTATTAATATTCGTTTTCTCGCAGTCGTCGAACTTTTAATAATAATAATAATAATGTGTGTGTGTGTGTGTGTGTGTGTGTGTGTGTGTGTGTGTGTGTGTGTTTCAAATTTGTTAATTTACTTTAAAAATCTCACAATGCCCCTACTTCTGATTGAAAAGTACTTTTTTCTGTCGTTACGGGTACAAACACGTTTGATGAGATCTTATAAACTCCTGTTACATTTGCCCTGCTCGAAACTTTTGGTAGGCATGTGTATCTCAAAAAGGAAAATAAGACAGAATTTGAACAAGGAAATATTAACAAATATATTGACAGGACATTTTACAAAATAAATGATATGAAACGTTTAAAACAAACTTCAGCGTCTGCAGTTGATTACTCACATAGGAATACGTCTTTTCGCTATTAATCACCGAGAAAGAGAGCGATTCTTTCAAATTTTGCGCCGCCTTGTATTGATTGTAGGAGTGAGCGGTAATTCACAAATCTTGCCGCCTGCGAGTATCATCATCAGGGGCGCTAATCCAACAACTACTGTTATCATTTGTTCAGTTAGGAATTCATTGTCGTTGCACACGCTTCTCCGTCGAAGTGAAAATAATGTCAGTCAGTCCTGTTTCATCAGAGATATCGGAAAATACCACTTCATGGGTAAGATTATGAACTAATATTGTAACACTCATTTAGAGCACTATTAGGTTTATTTGTTTTAATTTAGATCACACATAAACTGAAAAATTATATTGATTTGATTTCTTCGTTTTTTTTGTTTTTTGTTTTTAACTTCAGCCGCAAAAATGTAATTAGCATGAATGAATGAAAAACCAGAACAGTAACTGAAAAATCTTTCGCATTCAACACTATTTTGTCCGTATTTCTTCAGTAGATTGTTCTTTAAGAAAATAATTTTCTTCCGTTTTTACTGGAATTGACAGACCAAAGAGTTGAGAATAGATAAGATGAGTGACAATGTATACTTTTTTTTAACTATAAAATGATTATTCATGAAACAATTTGTTTTTATATTGAAAAAAATAAAAGTAAAACAATTACAAACTTAAAATTACTTCAGGTATACAAACAACTTAATCGGTATTTCCAAGAGATCTAACGCCACGTTACAAAGTTGAAGCCACCGTTGTTTACTCGGTAGTAAATGGCAACAAATGAAAAGACATTTAACTCGGTCACACGTTTTACTGTTACGTAATGTAACTTTTTTATTCCACCATTTCGACTCCTACTGATAAAACAATTTAAAGGGGCACCGTCAAGACCGCATTATAATAGCGCGGTCTTGGCACTGCTCTTTAAGATTCAATCAAATCAATAGATCTTCTTGTTACATAGGTCTGGTAGCCCAAAACAGGTTTACGCTAAACGACAAGGATTCAAAAATCAAATTCGTGAAATTTCCTTCAAGTTCAACTGGCAATATCTCGAGTATTTTTTAAAGTTAATATTTTGATAAAAAATTAACACGAAATAAAAATGTTTTCTCTTTAAAACTTTAAAGATACAATTCCTTATCATGTGTGATAATTAGTTTTTATTTCCAGTTTTGAGTTTCTTCAAATTTAAATGTCACGGTTCAGTGACGGGCGCTTCTTTCACAACATTTTAAAAATCTGAATTTTATGTTTTGAAATTTACTGCGCTCCAATTTGTGTTTCTTCGCATATCAAAATTTGGTGGACTTGAAAGAAAATTTGAGATTATTTCTCTCAATAAAAATTCAAGTTGAAAACTGCAGTGGATCAAATACCGGAGAAATTCACTTCTTAAAAAAAAAAAAATACAAAAATAACACCTTAATGTTTCGTCTTTAATCAGCCGGTTTCATATCACTACTTACGTCCATCCAACTTGAAGTGCGTGAAAATTTAAACTAAAGGCGTTTTTAAATTTGAGTCGACGACCGAGCAAAGCTACAATCCGAATTGTTTCATCGATGAGCATTTCAGTTTCTCGGTGAGTTTAAATCTTTCTTTTTTTATATTTCTCATAAAGTTGCAAATTACAGTGTAAGTAAATAAATAGGCATTAAAAATAAACGGGAAATATATTTTCTTTTTTAATTAAATTTTGCACACTCGTAATTCATCCATGAAAAATAAATGTGTATGTAAAAAAATGTGCATATATTAAATAACTTTTTTTTTTTTATAAATCTTGCATTTGTGATAGAGAATACTAAATGTTTATTTAATAATTAACTAATTTTTGGGATTGGCTCTTAATTTCACGATTATTAAACATTTGAATTATCTTTATTCTAAAAATAAAAAGATATTTTTTAGTTGAACAATTGTGGTTCCGCAAAAAATATCAATAAAAAAACTAACAAATTTATTTACATTTAAAATTAAATTACTTTTTTGGAAGATATACTTTTTTTAGCAAATCTATTTTAAAAAATATATATATATTGTTAATTAGTAAATAATTTACTAATTAACAATTTTTTTTATTACTTTTAAAAAATTTTATCTTTGAAAGTTGTTTTTTTATGGTAATTTTCACAAGTAAGCATATTTTTAAATTGATAAATTTTAACGCCCTTGATTCAACAAGGACAATTCAAGAGTAAACTTTTATTTTGTTTGTTTGTGTGTGTGTGTCTCTCTCTCTCTCTCTCTCTCTCTCTCTCTGTGTGTGTGTGTGTGTGTGTGTGTGTGTGTGTGTGTGTGTGTAATAAACAACAGAAAAAATAATTGCTTTTACCATTGTTGCAGGTCTTACTTTTTAAGTGCTTTTCATGTCTGGAAACTAGGTTTTTAAATTTTATTTATGATGAATATTTAAAATCTCCTGTTTAGTGGGTGATCCTCGTGAGAGATTATTTTTCTTGTAAATGCAAGACCCCCAAATTCGTTGCATTGTCCCCAAAAGTTGCTAATGCAGTTAAAAACACTGTGACGTAATGAAATCGGTATTAAGGCGGGTAGGGGTAGGCTTAATGGGTGACTGTTCTGGTGATGTCTCATCTGTTTTATTTATCCCAACTCGTGTTAAGTTTTTTGTACCTCTACTCGCTTTTGATACCTACATTTTAAATGAATTTAGATAAATGACAGTATGGTTTTAAGCAGGGTTGTGGAGTTGCAATAGAAAACCTTCGACTCCCCTATTGTTGACAACTCCGACTCCATGTAAAAAGCCTGTGCATACGCTCCTAACTTGAGTAGGCGTAGATGTTGTTTAACTGGTTTCAAAGAATAAAAATGTGGCCTTTATAACCTATTCATTCATTAATATTTTAAAATAGAATTAAACAAAAAAAAGTATTTGAAACAAAAATGCTATCTAATGTTAGACTTTTCTTTGCAATTATTAAGAAATAAGTACACAGAAAAATAAAACTATCTTTTAACAAGTTGAAATCTTTTACAGTTTTGCAAATTCAAAATAACTACAAAAAAATACTTTCAAAAGAAAGTCGAGATGAATTTCTTTAAAAGTTTAAAGGAAATAGTAAAGATACAGTAGAAGAAATAAATACAAAAATTCTAATGTAAAACTTTTAGCTATGTACATAAAAAAAATAAAAAATAAAAAATACTCTAAGCTAGGTGAAGTGTAAAATTGATCTGGATTTAATGTAGTTTTCCAGACTTTGACTTCACGGCTCTGGTTTTATGGACCATTAGGTAAATAAGGAAAACATTTAAATAAGCGAAGAGTTTACATGTTTAAAGGAAGATTTTTAACAAAAATTCTTTTTTTCCCTCTCCATTTCTTTTGTGATGCATGAATTGTACATTTTTTTATTACTTGCAGGTTTTTACCTGGTTCTGCAGATTCTCTCTTAATACAAGGATGGAACAGTCAAGATTGATAAAGCATTTTCATCAAACATTTAACACATCACTCAATAAATCTCAGCTGTTTTGTTTCAGAAATACGTTTGTGTTACTTTGAAATTTAAAATAAATATTTCTTTTTCAAATCAGATTAATTTAAATTAGCTAATATTCCTCAAATAAAGTTTTAGAAAAGTATTTCATATTTGGAAGATTTTTTTTGAAAACAGAGAATTACATTGTAATGAATTACAACTAAAAAAAGTGTGCTAATCAGCTATTTTAGAAAAAATCCTAAAAAGAAAATCAATTCCAATCAATATAATTTTTGTTTGAAATACACCACAGTGTATTTTGCTTACTGGAAATATTAAATTTAATCCTTTAAAGATAAAATGAAAGCTTAATTTCTAAAAATCAATTTTAAAACATAGGTATCAAAAACTAATGGAGGTACCTATGGGCTCTGTACTCCTATAAGATGATGATGCTGGATTACTATGTCTGATCCTTTGACCTGTGAGATTAAAAGTGACCCTTTTCTGCATTCTGTATAGTTTCCTCAAATGTCATCTGAGTAGTCTTCCATCACCTTGAATTTTGATAATGTGACAACATGGTTCTGTGCATTTCTCCATCACTGTTGCTGGTTGTCATGTGCCATTTTCTTAAAGGACAAACACTCTGCAGCCAATAATCAATTCGGGAAGGTCTTTTGCTTCCTGCTTCTCTTGTTCATTTCTCAGATTGTCTGTTAGAGTGTTAGTGTTCAATAAAGCTAAGATACTTATTTTTCTATTGTATAGGATCTCTGCTGATGGTGGCAAATGGTTGTCAAGTGTGATTGCCTTTAGGCATAGAAGAGCCATTTGGTAGTTCTGTAATATAACAATCTGGCCCCACCCGAGGAAGGCTGATGCAAGCGAGGGTGTTTCCGGTCGTTGAAAGGAACGGATGTCGTTTGAGCTTATTTCCGGCAGCAGCGGAAATGGCTACAGAGGCAAACAGAACAGGTGTCTCTGAGAATGACGTGGGCGTGCGTGGGCGAGGCAAAACCGGAAGAAAAAGTCCCGGTTCTGGAAGATTATAAAAAGACCTCGGCACACGGATTCGCCAGTAGAGGAGCAACAGAGATCGGCCGGTGAAGAGAGAGACACAACAGATAAGACTACACTCCCGTCAACCCATTAGAAGCGCGCTCTCTCAATTCTCTGTTCCCTATTCTAACCGGCTCAGTCATTAAGACGCATAATTGGTGCCTAGTGACTTGCTGTTTTGAGACAACAAAACAGTTAGATGCGAGCTGGTTGCCACGGCGACGATTGAAATTCAACGGACTTAAAACTACCAGATAGAAAGAAAAAAGAAGACGAAAATAGAAGCAGCCGCACGACTATAGACATCAGCCAAGGTAGGTGACTCTTTGATTTGATAGTGTGTGTGTTCTGCTCTTGTTTATAAGTCTAGTTAGAAAAAAAAATGGAACAGCATACTTTTGCCGATCTGACCCTAGAATTGAGAAATGTGGATTGTTCGGTGTCGAACACATTAAGGGTAGAACGGAGGGGGTGCAGGACTACATGCAGAGAGTAGTACGCCTAGCGGAGAGCGCATAGGTTGGGGGTTGACGGGAGGAATAAAGTTGAGATATTTACCTATCTGTAAGTATAAAACATCTGAGTTAATGATTTATTTTTTTGTTAATATTTTACCATATATGTGAAGTGAGTTTACTGGTATGTTGCTTAATTAATCTTACTTTTATTGAGTAAGTGAAATGTAAAATCATGTAAAGGAAGTTTCTTCTACTCTTTAAAGTGGATAATTGGATTAACTTGTTGATAACAATGTTTTCTTTGGTTTGTGCAGTGTTAGGTTTTCTTTTTTTTCGATTTCTTTTCAATGACTGTACACTACAAAATGATTTACATTTCTATGTTTGTGAATTATGCTTTTGTGCAGGTTCCCATCAATTCAACATCCTCTGTGACTTTTCATTTATGTGACTTGGGAAATATCTTTTGAAGATATATTAATTTCTGAAAACTTTATATTGACACGGATAGACCTGCAGATTCCACAGTTGATCGGAACAAAAAGAAAGAACAACTGAAAAGTCTTGTAGACTTATTGGCTGATATGCTATAGGATTGGGAAAGAAGCAGTGGGAGGATTAACGATAGTTTAAGTGAAATAGTTAGGAAGATACAAACGTGGAAAATTATTAATAGTATCTAAAGCATAAAGTAAATTATACGTCTCTGGTTCAGTGGTTTGGTCCCCAATTACGCAGAAATTTCCCAATTTTCAGTGGACACCATGCCGGTAGAATTGCGCGATATGGAGGAGATTCCTATCCGCAAACTAGTAAATACCTTGGAACAGATAGATATGGAAAGATTTAGTGAAGGATATGAAGAACTCCCGAAGAAGTTGAGGATAGGAGTCATTGCTGGCATAGTCGGCGTTATGATAATCCTTGGAATAATAGCTAGGAAGCGGATTTTTAAGTGTGAAAGAAGCAACAGTGCTTCGGGAAAGGAAAGGGAGTTATCCGTTGTGAATAGTACTCCTGGGTCAACGGGTGTTCAACACTCAAATGTCTCTGCGTTAAACAGTGAGATGTCAACAAATCAGATATGCTTGGATTCGAATCCAGAGGAAGTAGTTCAAGGAATAGAAGACATTGTACAAACTAAGGAACTACGAGTCACGGGTCCATTTTTTTAGACTAAATTAATATAGATGAAACCTCTAATCCTCCACAAGTAAATTGCATGCGGATTAACGTTGGAATCAGGGTAATTTTCTTCATTTTCTATTGAACATTTCTCGGTCAGACTATGAATGATATGTACTGCAGATAATGGCCATTTTTCTGTGTTCAAACATAGTATGTTTGAAATTAAATTAAATTAAATGAAGTTACATGTGTAACAATAAACTCGAGCAGAAACACGCATGGTGTTGGTCAAAGGTCATTTACTCGATGTCAGTTTAGAAACTGGGGCACGGTTACCGCCTATGATCATGTGGTCGTGCATCGAGGCGTCTACGCTTATGGACAGAGTCGAGAAAGAAAATGAACATTTTAAAGAACTCTGCCCAATTCTGTGAAAATGGATATTAAAAAAAAAAAAAAAAAGAACAATGAAACATCGAGCTGGTAGAACAATTTTCACGATGGACACGAACATTGTTGGGTTGCCGATGTAGGCTCCCCTATATATTTTTTTGTTGTTTTTTTTTTGTTTCGGCATGTTTTGTTGTTTTGGCGTGCACATGTTTTATACAATTGTCGGGCTTGTGTGGCATGGGGAGGAGTGTGAGGGTGTTGCGCTTAAAATGTTCTTAGGTGAACATTTTGGAAAATGGGAGGGCGAGGAATGTAATATAACAATCTGGCCCCACCCGAGGAAGGCTGATGCAAGCGAGGGTGTTTCCGGTCGTTGAAAGGAACGGATGTCGTTTGAGCTTATTTCCGGCAGCAGCGGAAATGGCTACAGAGGCAAACAGAACAGGTGTCTCTGAGAATGACGTGGGCGTGCGTGGGCGAGGCAAAACCGGAAGAAAAAGTCCCGGTTCTGGAAGATTATAAAAAGACCTCGGCACACGGATTCGCCAGTAGAGGAGCAACAGAGATCGGCCGGTGAAGAGAGAGACACAACAGATAAGACTACACTCCCGTCAACCCATTAGAAGCGCGCTCTCTCAATTCTCTGTTCCCTATGCTACACGGTTCATCGTCATTAATAAAAATATAACTTTATATTTTTATATATATGCGTGTTTGTTGTTTGTCGATATATAACAGTTCATCTTTGACTGTTTTGCTTTTACCATTGCAGTTTTTACTGTTTGAACCATTCTTTCAGTGAAATTATTTGATTTTTGGTATCTCTTGCTGGATGTGATGTGTGTGAATTTCCACTCATTGGCAAAATTGTGGAAGACATGAAATATCTGGAATTGTCTGTGTACATGCCATGAAAGGCAAAAAATTGCTTGGTTGCAATTTGCACTTGTGATAGTCTTCATTTTTTTGATAAATGGCATTTTGATGTATTGGTCAGTGACAAGTAAAATTTGATAACCATTGAAGTCAGATATCAGCTGTAATATAGTGGAATGGTCTGATTGGGTATTCTTTGGTGCTCATTACATATCTTACATGTTCTTACTACTGTTTTGATGTCTTTGTTTATTCCTCTCTTATAAGCACTATTTTTTGCTTTTGGTGGACATTTTTCTATTTCTTGCTGAATTCTTTGAAGGACATTGTTTTGCATACTTTTTGGTATGACTATGCATTTACCTTTACTAACCAATACATCTTGTACTGATAAACATTCTTTCAATGACCAGTAATTTCTTATCACTTAACTGATTTGAACTGATTTGAAATGAAGTAAAATCAGCATATGGTTTACATAAAATGCTCTCTGTTTGGGGTAGTTAGCAAGTTTGTCTTGTTAAAACCTATTACAACTGAGTAGTGAGTTCGATCCTCACTGGACACCCCATATTTTCGGCCTTGTGCCACATCTAAGCGGCGCTTAGAATATCAACTACTAAGAACACTGTAAGGCTTTTGGTGACGGTGGATCTACCCTTAGTAGACTGTGATAAAAACGGTGTTCAAGTGCTAATTGATCTTTGTACACTCCTTCACAATGAATAGGATGTGCATTGTGGTGCAGTGGATATCGACTCGGAAGGATAAATCGGGGAGCCGAGTTCGTATTCCAGTTGGGAAAGGTATTAATCCGTCTCTTTCCTCCAGTTATGGGTTAAGTAATAGAACAGATTGGGTTCTATAGCCTTGGCAGGCAACCAGTCTACTGCAGAAAGCAATGACAACCTAGTGCGGGATAATCCCAGTTAGTCATGTTTCTTTCATGATCGCCCAAAGCGTGTATCACGTATGGCACTTAACTGTACACAATAAATGTGCCTAGTGACGGGTGTCAGTCTGAAACCAATAAACTTCAGTGCAAAAAAAAAAAAAAAGTTTGCCGTAATAGACAGTAAAACCTGAATCTTATTCGTATTCATTTTTTTTTTCGCGTTTCAAAATATCGCAAGAAAATTTTAAGTGAATAAATTTACTATTTCCAGTATGCAAAATACTCTGGTGTATTTCAAAAAGAAATTATATTGATTGGAATCTCAACTTTTTTAGAGTTTTCCAAATTCATCATTTTTTTTTCTTCCATTTTGACAGCTCGACAATTTGTAAACAAAAGCTAATACTCGGTTTTAAAAATATTGCAAAAATAAAATATACATCTATGACAAGTTATTTTTGGAAAATTAGCAAATTTAAAGTTCAATTATCCTGATTTAAACAAGTATCACTTGTTTATAGCATGAAATTTTTAAAAAAATCACAGAGGTGTGAAGTGATTGATGACAGCCAGAGGTTTTGATAAGCTAAGTATTAGTCAGTGCCATGCTTAATAAGCCAAGTATCAGTCAGTTAAGTAATAAACGTTTGTGTGATCATGTCTCAAAAAAGATGTGACTGACTGGGCAGAAGATTTTCCTGCAGTAGGTTACCATTAATTTCTGCAGGCTGTAGAACCCAATCTGTCCTGTTATCTAACCCATAGCTGGAGGGAGAAGCAATGCATTAATATCTTTCCCAAGGGTATTTGCAAGCAAGTGAATGCAATGAATTCAACTGGAATTCAATCTCAGCCCTTTGTTGACCAGAACTGACATAATTATTCAAGTTTTTTTTCATGTAATGGGAAGAAACTGTGAAACACATGACCTTTCAATGTAACTCAAAAAATACCATACTTAAAAAAAACTTTTAAACACAAAAAATAAAAATATTTAAAAACTTTTCTACTTGAAGATTTATATTAAATTTTCCGATTTCTGATTAGTAAATTAAGTCTTCACATAATAATAACCTAACCATGACAAGGATTGGATTTTAAAAATATCTTTGAAACTTCATAAATTATTATAATTAAAAAAGAAAAAAAACAATGTTGTAAAAATTCATTGATTTCAAATAAAACACTGAAAATTGCATATGTCATTTGCCCATTTCAATGAGAAAAAACGTCGCTTCCTCAGCGACAAAATTATTTATTATGCAAATACAGAATAAAATTCATATACCAGACCAGAAGTTTGCACAAAAATAAATTTATGCACCAGTCAAGTTTACACGAAAGAAGGAAAAATAAGATAAAATAAGAAAGAATAATGGGAGGGGTGTTGAAAGAGAGAGTAGATTATGTTAGACGGTTGTCGTCTAGACATTGATGCGGAGGGTAGGGAAGAAGGGGAAGAGAAAAAAGAGACAGCGAAAAGGAATCAAGACACGATCATTGAAAATGACTTTTAGATTACATATGTGTTAAGAAGAAAGAGTGTTACAGGAATGTAGGTGGGGAAAAGGGAAGAAGGCGAAAAAGTAAACAACGAAGTAGACAAGGAAAGAGTTAAAGGCGAGATACCGGGCGGGGGGGGAGAAAAAGAGAAAATTTTTTTTCTTTTTCTTATTTCTTTCTCTCCCTTGAAATGTCAGCTGAAGGAGTAGAAAGAAGCGATAGAGATATAATGGAAAAGAAATAGAAAGGGAGAAAGAAAAAATGGAAAAAGGGAAATAGAGAAAAAAACGCAATATTTAGCTTTGCCAAAAGATTTTTCAAAAAAATTTCCGTTTAAAATAATATCTTACTATTGTAGAGATAAAATTACTTTAAATTATACTGCTGAAATGAAAGAAGAGAAGCAGAAGAAGGAAATATTGTATTAGCGGGGTTCTAAACAGACCATACAAAAAACAAAAAAAAACAAAAAAAAAATAACTTTAAAGACGCACACAAAAAAAAAAAATTAAAATTATTTTAAAAATATGGAAGCCAAACGATTTTTATTAAACTTTTCAATTTTCGATAGGCAATAAATTCAATATAATCATCAATTCTTAACTAAAAAAATTTAACCGCAACAAATCATTGATGATTTTAAAGATATTTTTGAAATGTTATAAAATTGTTATAATAATAATAAAAAAAATGAAATGAAAACAATTCTTTTAAAATTTCAATAGTAACCAAAAGTTTTTTCTTCTGACTATAATGTCCTTATTTTTTATTATTTATTCAAGCAATAAAAAGCTTATCAAATTAAATAATATGAGAGTTTTATTGCATTTTTTATTTTACTCTTTTGAGCAGAGTTTCAGATGCAGAGGCAAAATTTACATATATATATATATATATATATATATATATATATATATATAAACATTTAAAAGCTTATCTAATTAAATAATGTCATAGTTTTATTGCATTTCTTTATGTTATTATTCGAAGCAGATTTTTGGAAAAAAGGCTGTTTGAAAAAAATGATTTACATTCACCAAGGAGCCTTGCGTTTAACTAATGAAACAAATTTTCATTACAAAATTTAATTTCCTGAAATTATGTGGAGTGGGGTAACAAATTTAAAAAAAAGTATTTATTTTTACGTAGAATTTATAAAAGTAATGATTTTAAAAATAATTTAATTCATTTGTATATAAGTCCTGAAAGTTTTATTAAAATCATTAGATTTTTGCAAGAATTTCAAAATTAATGTTTTTCATGGTGAGGGGGAGTTGTGTATTATTACATTATCCTTTGGTAACAATTTGGTTACCCGCTGACAAAAAAAAAAAGAAAAGATTTTTTATCAAAATATCAAACATGTTAGAAGGGATTTAAAATTTTTAAAATAATTAAAAATTACTTGATTGTTTTTTTTTTTAATAACAAACATTTTGACAGAAAAACTTTGTTTTTATTAAGTTTGGAACTTTTTTGTTCATGTTCTACTGTTTTTCAGTGAATTAGTGGAAGTACCTTCAGTTATGGTTACCCATCTGAAAGTGCTCCACAAAAACATTATTATCTTCCATCATTGTGCACAGAAAATCTTTTTATAAATGTTCTTTCTAATATTTTACTCCAGTTATATGAATAAGAATTAGCCATTATTTCTAGTGATTGAGGACTCAAAACATGCAACAGTATTCATTGATACATTTTGGATTTCAATACAAGAGAAATAGATTAACTAAAAAGGCTTTATCAGTTTTATTGCAAATTATTTGTGTGAACTAGCCTTCTCAACTCAAACTAAATAACATCAAAATAAGCAAGAAAGACTAAGCTCAAATGAAGAAGAAATGATGGTCAGCTTATTGCATTCAAGAAGAAATCAAAACAAAACATTAAGTACTAGTTTCCCATTAAATAAGCTGCACAAATAGTTTAATAGAAGCATTGAAATAAAGTAAGTTCATATTTGTGCATAGATTTCTTTTTACATCTATGGTTTTATTTCATAACATTTAAATGTACGCCCTTTAAAAATTTTACTAAGTGTACCATGATGTTTCCATTTGCTTCTAGGGGTGCCATTGCTTAAAAAGGTTGAGAAACACTGCTGTACAGGGTAGGAAAGAAAACTCTGTATTCCTGACATATTACACTCAACTTCATAAACATGAATGACTAGAATACATGCCAAATCTTGTCTGTCTGCACCTTCTCTTTCACAATTCCTATCACTTGGAATTACCAACTGGTTTAATTCAAATCTTAGCTAGGCTGATGACATGAGTATTTACTCTTGTTTTAATAAAAGCAAGTTTAATCTGTTCAATAAGGTCAAATAGAGAGCTGATCTTAAAAAAAAGAAGAAGAAAAAAATGATCTACATTCTGTTGCTAACTGTAGCAAGGAATAACATGATAATCTATATAATGCTTCCAAAATCAGGACTGGCAAGTAATACTCTTTGATGTGGCAGTGGAAGGGATGTTACAAACTAAACTAAGAATCTTGTGTTGATTTTGATGTCTTTTTCGTTTTTTTTGTTTTTTTTGTTTTCTAAATCCGTGAATTTGTTTTGTGCATGCTAAATCTTAAACACTATTAAATTCGATATTCTTTATCCATAATGTTGAATGTGTTAAAATTATTCAACTTTCTTGACAGGAAAAAATTTGCATTGCTATTAAAAATTGCTACAAAACATTGTTGATTTATTTAAGATGGAATGATCTATTATGACATGTCTCTAAATTATATTTAGATATATTGAATTTATTTTTGATCATTCTAGTTGAATTGTTCACCTATATTACATACAATCCATTATTGTACATAATTGGGTTACACTAAAATGTGTATTTTATATGAATACTATCTTATGAAAGTTGAAATGTTGTAGAACGAGAGTGGCCATTTCATAGATTTGTGATACACACACGAGACTCTTGCACCAGTCCTGTCCAAAATTAAGCTGCTTACTATTAATAAACTGAGAAAACTCTTTTTGTTAATGCTAATCTCCAGAAAAGTGATTCCTTTTGCCAATGTTTTAACTGAGATGAAATAAAAAGATTATAATAAATCAATTGCTAGGAAGTTTGATTCATTGTTTCATGCTAGACAATCTTTCTTGTCCTTATCTATCTTACATATTTATAAGTCTACCATTTATCCATACTTAGAATATTGCTACTACATCTGGTCTGGTGCTTCTACTATATATTTAGAGATCCGTGATAAAATCTAAAGAAGAATCTTCCATGATATTGATCATAACCTGGCATTTTCACTTAAGTCACTTTCCACCGCCAAAATATAGCTTCCTTGTGCCTTTTCTATAACTAATTTTATGGTAATTGTACTGATGAGCTGTCCTCTTTGTTACCTAGACTTTATGAATTTAAGTGCAGTACTAGATTGGTGTCAAGATCTCATTCTTTTATAGTTGAAATGGCGAGATTAAACCATGTTCTTTGCTAACAGTTGCTTTTCTCACATTTCTCACTTGTGGAACTCTCTTCTGACTTCTTGCTTTTCAATCAACTTTTCTTAAAAATTTAAATGCAATGTCAATTGGTATCTTCTGCCTTCATTTCTGTTCTTTTATTGTTCTTCCTCTTTAATGCTTTTTTATATTCTTTCATGCTCAGTAATCCCCTATGTCTTAGTGACTTTGTTACCTTGCTTGGGAGTGAAATGATAAAATATATTCTTTCATGGATCCATGAACCCATGTTTGAGAACTGGTCTATAAAGAAGCTTATAGGCTCCATGGTTGGGAACTCATTACAATAGGATTTGCAGTCTTCAGCTTCTGGATCACTGCAGCTCTTGCTTAGCATGTAAGGAACATTTTGTGTCCTTGAGTTTGTGACCTCTGATTTAAATTATTGTAACCAGAACAAAATAGTCAGAAATCTCTACTGTCTCATTCAGAAATTTTCATCCTGGGTATGATAATAAACTATATCTGGCAGCAAAGCCTCTGACCAGGTTTTAAGGAGTGTAGTATCACCTCTTAATTTCTGTTTTCAGGTCTGAGCTATAGGCAAATAGTGACCCCCTTCCCTCCCTAAACTGGGGTCAAAACACTGTAAAAGTCTAAAAATGCATTTTCATAATATAAAACATACCAGTAATAGATTTTTGAAACAAATTACCCAAACTCCCAAGAAAATTAAATGAAGCATTGGGAGTTGGTATGATGTTAAACAATCTGAGAATTGTGATAAAATCTTAAATAATTTATCACTAAAATGCTACCTTATTTATGGACTGAAAATGAATAAGAGGTTTAGTTTTGACTCCTTTGTCAAGTGTATTACCAGCAACTAAATGACTTCTCATTGCTTCAGCTAGACTTTTCATAGATGCCTTCTTGAACTAAAATTCGATTAGCACAAATCAGTCAGTTAAGTGCCATACGTGGTACACGCTTTGGCGATCATATCTTGAATGAATGACTGGGCAAAAGATTTTCCTGCAGTAGGTTGCCATTATTTTCTGCGGTAGACTGGTTGCCAACCAAATCTATAGATCCCATTTTGTTCTGTTATTTGACCCATAGCTGGGGGGAAAAGACAGATTAATACCTTTCCCAAGGGTATTTGCGTGTGTGTGAATGCAATGAATTCAACTGGAATTTGTACTCGGGTCTTCGATTTCTTGTTCTGAGTCGATATCAACTGCACCACAACACACAGATACAGGGTCTCTAATAGGAAAAGTGAATTAAGCAAAAATTAAAACATGTTATTAAATGAGAAAGAAAATAGTTTACAAGCAAATTTGGGTTTCAGACTTCATATTGACAAATATTTACTGCATTCCTCAAATAATATAAGTATTTATTAATATAAGTGATTAATTATTCAGGTTTTGGAAATACCACATATCCTGAAGGATTACCAAGAATGAAAATAAAACATGAATGTTAACATGAAAGAACTCTTTCATGACATTAATCCATATAATATTCTATAAATTTAAAAAAAAAAAGAAGAAAATCAAATTGTATTCCAAGATATAACTTCAACAAAACTACCACATAAAACATATCACTACATCTCGTAATTATGTCCACACAAACATGTATATACACAAAAGCTGAGTATCATCTAACATGTATTACTGCAATATGCTTAAAAAGAAATAAATTTCTGCATTAACTGACCCATAAGAAGTTAATACAATATTAAACAAATCAATTAGTCATTCAGAAATTTAATAGCATATGCTCTTCTGTGGCCAATTGATATTATTCAGTTGTAAGCAAATGCATGTGTTTGAATGGTCAGATTTGGCTGTTCCATTTATACAAGGTCTGTTGAAGGTTGATTGGGGTGTGAAAATTTGACCTTGTAAACATGGTTAACTTGTCAACAAAAGAAAAGAAGAAAGTGTAAATTCAAAATTAGATAATGCAGAAGTAGTTGAGCATTTATTTATTTTTTTCCTTTCAAATCCTGTTTTCATAAACAGGAAATACGACAAAACATAGGAAAATTTCTTACTGACTTATCTTACTACTTCAATTCAGGTATTATTTTTATTTTTTTACACTGACTGTTACTTGAACTGGTTATTTGATACATTGCCTTTTATTTATACATGAATATTTAATAGCAAAATGCTTGACTCTAATTTAAATTGTTTTTTGAAATAACTGGACAGACTTAAAAGCTGAAACTTTACTAATTTTAATCAATGTTTTTCATTTTAAAAAATTTTAATTTTTTGTAGATTTTCAAAATTTATCTTCACAATTACTGTGGGTTAAAAATTTTTTTTTTCATATGGCTTAGGAACTTATTGTGTGTTATCTAAAGCTGAAACCTATTTCAGATTGTATGAGGTTGACTATAGTAGAAATTAATATGAATAACTAGTAGAACCTAACTCTCTTATAATTGACCTGAATGCTATGCTTGTTATTCTCGGCTGCTTTTCTGATTTCACAAATCTTATTTTGTAATTGTTGTCATATTTGCAGAATGTAAAACGCAAGAATGCTGAAAAAGTATATGCTGAAGTAGAAGACTATTATGGTAAAAAACTAAAAAAGTCTGAAGATGTTAAAATTGTCAGCTGCAGTGTTAAAGCTGGGACAGCCTGCACAAAGCTAATCAAAGAAGCATTGTCTTTAGTTCATCCAGAGGTCAGCTCAAGGTCAGTTATACACTCATAAAAAACTTTTGGTCATTTGACAAAAATCTATTGGTTTAGTCTATACAGTATTTAAAATCAACTCTGCCATGTACTCTTCACCAGTTTCAGAACGTTAGTTTGTATGTCAGTCCATTCCTCAAAACACAATTCTTGGAGCTTACATCAAGCAGAAACATTTCATTTTAATGAGATCTCTAATTGATTTGTTTGCTTCAGATCCAGTGACATAGCTGCCTATATCAGGTTACTCTATCAGAATTACTGGTACCATGTAACCTAGTACCACCTACTTCATAGTTGGGTCATTGGTGACCAATCCAGTTCTTCCTACCAGGCTGTTGTTTTTGTTAGGAGGGTGACTATACACCTTTTATAAAAAAACAAAATCTCTTAATGATCCTTTTTGTAGGGTCAACAGACATCTAGCACACAACAGAGTAGACTGGGCTCTATAGCTATGTATGCAGGCAGTATGGTGATGACACTGCATAGCTGGAGGGTTTCCTAAACTGAAGTTAAGGGTCACAGCAGTCAGTTTCCCAAATGAAGTCATTGGTCATGTATCCAAACTTTTGTGTTTGAGCACAATGGCTATAGTTTGGTTATGAGAGGAATACACTCTGTCAGGTCTACTTGCCCAAGGCATGCTATATATATATATATGTTACGGAAAATCCTGAGGATTAATGAAATGGTTTTAACAACTTACATATTTAATTATGTTTAAGATGCACCAGATCAATTGGTGGCTTCTTCTATGTTGATAGAGGTTGCAGGTTTGAATCCTGCCAAATGACACACATTTTCATAACAAAATTTATTGTAAATAATCAGGCCAATAGAAATAAATATACTATTTGATTAAAAACAGAATATCTACTTAAATACGAGTATCGATTAAAAATAATGTTTAAACAAATAAATTAAGTATATATATATATATATATATAGATAAATGTATCCATCTCTGGCTTTTAACTGGTCAGGTGCTCAGCTGCACTTTGACCCTACCACATGCCTAGTCATGGAATCATTGATGATAATAATGATAAACATGGCTTCTCACTTTTGTGTGGGACACTAGCCTCTTAGAGATGTGCAGTAATGCTGCAATCATAGGGAGTTGCATTATGTCTGGACCATGGTGGTGGTCCTGAAGGTTGATAATGGGGTCAGTAAGAACTGAGGTTAGTCATTCTTCTCTAGAATGTTATCTGGTCACCTCCAGTTTGGTAAATTCACACCATGTTCATCATAGCATAAAGTTCACCTCTGCATTACTATACATGTCAGCAGACCTTGTTTTCACTCATCAGTAAACAACAACACTGTTAACTATTGTTGCAACGTCTATTTCACATTGACTCAGGTCCACAGCAGATTTGTTTGACAACATCTGTCTGTTAGGTGTGTCACAAGTAATGGCCACATATGAAATTAAAAATGATGATGTTAGTTGTATATTATCTGATAGAATTCTCAATGCATTTTTTAAAACCCTAAAAACAATTGCAAACAAGAGTCACTACTACGGATTTGTGTTTTTGAAGCTATGACACCTTGGAGGATACTGCACACTTATTTCAAAATGGGAACAGAGAAAATAAATAGTGTTGTCCTCAAAAAGGAGCTATTCTTAACCAACAAATGCTCCAAAGCATATTTCTGGCTTATTGTGAATAGTATATGTATTTTCTGACTGAATTTCTTGGATGAGGAGTTATAATTATTTACATTATTTACATACATAATATATGTTTCAAGTGTTGTCATAGCCAGACGTGATATTGGAGATGGGATCTCACTATCTATAAAATGCTTCCATTGCATGCATCACAAATAACACTGACAACTAAGTCCAGCTCCAAGTAAGAGAATAGGCAAAGGCAGAAAACTGGCATCTCATAATCAGCTAGTTTGGGTAGATAAAGCTTTGTAGCCCTGGAAGGCAGTCCATCTACATGAAAGAAAACACTGATTTTAAAATTCTGCTGCTTTGCAGTCATGTCCAAAATGCAGAAAATGCTACAGAAATAAATCCAGACAGAAAGACTGGAGTGGATCCCTGAAGGTGATTGGATGTCAACACTGACAACTTTCCAGCAATTCCTTCAGCCAAGCCATACCCAAATGTAATGCCCCATATTCCTTTGGATCTTTTCAGTATGGTTGAGAGTGGAGATCATCTAGTCTTGGCAGTACAAAGCCTCTGTATACCATCATCCAGGCATGTGTCCTGTTGCGATCACTTTAGTTTCTAAAATCACTCTAGTTTCCAAAAGACTGAATTTTGACCAAATGTGGCACCATTTTTAGCATGTGAGATAAACAGATGCTGAATGCCTGCTTATCTTTGTCATTAATGCAATGTTTTGGTCATTGTGGCCTCTGGCCTTAATCAGGTGTATGTTAACCCAGGCAACCTAAAGGAATTTCTGAACTGAACCTTTTTATTTAATCTATGGTTGTAGGCTGCTTTTGTTCCCCTGTCCATATCTAGGGATATCTCATCTTATTCTTAGTACTGCTCAGTTATTGCTTGCCATTTTCATTCTGTAATAGATTGAACTCAGCCTAGGGATTGAACTCACAACTTTTAAACACTTTCACTAGTCTATTGTCCTGTGGTGACATAATAGTGATATTTAATACTCAACATACACCTGATGAAGGCCAGAAAATACAACCACTTAAACATTGTAATAACAGCAGTCTGTATATGAATAGTGTAAATAAGAATATGTATTCTTTTCATCAAAGAACTGAGATATATTAAAGATTAGAATATTTTTACAGTATAAATTAGTTAGGTATATGTTTAAGAAAACAGATATGAGTCTTTCATGACTAAAGGTTCTCAAAGTGAACTCCATTATTTGTGGATATCTTATTGCTAACTGTTGATCATGCTGTGTCTCAGTGTATCAGCTAAATTGTTTCATTGATATAAGAAATTTATGCTTTTTGGAATTTAGAATTTTATTTATTGAATGATAATATAAGTTAAATATGTGACAAAAATGGTTGAAAAAGATTTTACAAGCCTATTTAAATCATGGATATGAATGATAGTTAAAATTTCTCTTTTGTACTTAATATGTTTCTCACTTTTTCTGTCTTAAAATGAGATTTAATCTGTCAAAATAAAATGATGTAACAAATCTTAACAATAATCTTTTAAATCCTGTTTAGGTACTATGGATGTGGTTTGACCATTCCAACTAAACTGTTCGGAAAGAAAGTGCTTGATTTGGGCAGCGGCAGTGGACGTGATTGTTATGCCATTTCTAAGCTTGTTGGAGAGAGTGGTCAAGTTATTGGTGTGGATATGACTGAAAGTCAAGTAATTGTTTTTTGAGTTGCTTTCAATTTTCACTTTCTCTAATTATTTGTCAGCTCAAATTTTGTTTAAATATCATCCACTTTTTGATAGATTAGCAGTTGGTGTTAACAATCACAAGTAAGTGGTATTTTTTAGTCACTACTAAACAAACATAATATTCCTGATTGAGTGATGACTTTTTTTTTTATAATCATTTGACCCCAAGCTAGGCAGTAAAGCCACTGGTGCACAGGTGGGGGGTTTCATATGAGGTGAGTGTTGAGAAAGAGGGACAAGTTACAGGGGGTGTCAGAAAATGGGTAAAAGAAGGATGAGAACACTGCTGTGAAGAGAGTTACATAAGAGTAGAGTGAACAGGGAAAAGAGCATGATACAAGGGTTGTCAAGGAAAAGATGCGAGTCAGAGATGGCAATTGACCTTACATTTAAATTCTTGGAGATTGTAGCTGTCAGGGAAGCAAGTACATGGAAGAGAATTCCACAGGCGGGAAGTGTGAGAAAAGAAGCTGTTAAAGTAGAAGTTGCAGTTACATTTGATTGGTTTCACTGTAAATGGGTGGAACCTAGTTGTTAGTCTAGTAGCTTGAGTAAATTCATTTAGAGGGAGCTAAGTTTCATTGGAGCAGAAGCTGTGAAAGTATTTGTAGAAGAGACAGAGGGAAGCCACATTATGTTGGTAAGAAAGAGATTGTAGGGGAGCTACCAGGTTGGGATCAATCACATTACAGATTCCCTGTTGGATTATGTCAAGAACCCCGAGATGAATAGCAGTAGCACCTGACCAGATCTGACAACAGTGTTCAATGCATGGGCGGAGGGTAGATTTATATATGTGCAGGATGGATTCAAACTGGAAAAACTTCCTGGCCCTATACAGTAAACTGACCTTCCTAGCAGTAAATTTAGCCATGGATTCAATGCAGTCATTCCAGTTGAGGTTGGCTGATAGAATAAGGCTGAGGAGTTGCAATGTTTTGCTTTCTAGGAGACTAGCCTGATTCATGCTGTAGGGTTAGGAGCAATTGTCTATGGTGGTTAAAAGATAGCAGTGTCATTTTGGAAGCATTAAAATTCATGAACCATTTCTTACCCCAGTTACCACAGATAACTTTTCAAGATCAATAGTGAGGTTTGCTTTGTCAGCCTCAGATATCAGGGAGATTGTTGATGAAGATCAGAAAAAGCATAGGACCTAGAATAGAGCCTTAAGAGACACCCGAGTTTGTATGATAGTATCTGCAAGCATGTCCGTTCAATGTTCTTTATGAAATTTGAAAGGAATGACTGGATTATATCAAAAAATCACCCAGTTATACTATAGCCCTGTTGTTTATGTAGAAGGCCAGTATGTCAGACTCTGTCAAATGCTTTGGAGATATCTAGTGCAACAGCTCAAGCTTCACCATTCTTATCAAGAGCCTTGTATATATATTCAGTGATGGTCATTAGCTTATTAAGCTGTAGACCTGGAGAAGTGGAAACCATACTGTTTGTCAGTGAAGTGATTGTGGGCTGTGAGATGTTGAACCACTCCAGCATTGATAATAGCCTTGAACACTTTGCAAAAAATAAGTAGGAGGCTGATAGAGCAAATGGTTAGAGAGGTCCAAGGGTTCTCCAGAATTCTTAGATACAGGAACCACAGAGGAGGACTTCCAGTAGGCAGGAAAGCAAGAAGCAGAGAGACAGTAGTTTGGAGAGTTTGGAGAAGATAGAGGAGAGTTCAGGGCACATTTCTTCAGGACAATGATTGGGATTCCATTGACTCTACTTGCTTTATGAGGGTCAAGCTTTGAAATTATGTTAGAGACTAGCGAGGGTGTAATGTGAATATCACTCAGTTGAGCCTCATTTTTTAGGTAAGAAGTCGGGTATGGATACCCCAGATGAATCAAATGTCAAGCTGGTGAAGAATCTGCAAGCAAAGCACTCGGCTTGTTTGTTGAAGATGTGGGGACCTCAAATTTATTGATTAAAGTGGGTATTGAGAGCTTGCTGTTATTTAATATGCTTTTACAGAGCTTCCAGTAGTTTTTGGAGAAGAACTTGCAGGATGCTATATGCTGCTTTATTCTGTCAATAAGCAACAGCTTAGCATCTTTAAGGATCCTCTTGCACTCATTATGAGCATTATTATGGGCAAACATGTAGCTCTGATAAAGCCAGAAGCAATGATTCCCATGGGCAATAGCAGCTGAGCAAGCAGGGGAGAACCAGGGGGATGCATGGGGTTTAAGTTGTAACTTTCTGGCTAGTATGAAAGCATTGATGTCAGCTTTAACCCAAGTGGAGACCTTGGATGTACAGTCTTCAACAGGAAGACTAAAAACTTTAATCCAAGGAACATCACACAGAAAATCATGGAATGACTCCCAGTCTGCTCTTTGGTAGCAGTAAGATATTCTGCTGGTTTGAGGTTTCTGGTGGGAGGAGAAGTAGAAGGAGATATTAACAAAAACCATTGCATGGCCAGAGTTTCCAAGAGGGTAAAGCTGCTTGACACTGCAAGAGTCAGGGATAGAAGTGAAATAGCAGTGAGTCAGTTTCATTAGGGTTATGAGAGAAATGTGTGGGGAAACCCACCACTTGTGTAAGGGATTGAGTGATTAAAAAGTTCATAGTATAAACTCCAGCAAGATCTGTGACAGAGTTTTGCAGCCACTTGGCGTGGTGGGCATTAAAGTCTTCAAACACAAATATATGGGTGAACAGATGAGAAGAAATGGACTCTTCAAGATTGTTCAAGATGCGGCCAAGCAAGGAAGAGTCAGGAGATGAGGGGTAGTGGTAGAGAAAGAAAAGATCTTAGTAGAGAGAGGTAGAGACACATGTTAGAATGATCTGAATATTCAAGAGAGCTCATCCTATCTAGAGGAAGATGTTCACTGATATAAACACCAAGTCTATGCATGTGGACATTGGAGTCCTTCTATTTCCTAAAAAGGGAAAGGTAACCAGGGATGTAGAAATCAGAAGAAGGGATAGAAGGGACAAGGTTAGTTTCACAGAAAGCTAAGATGTCAGATCAATGTAAAAAAAAAAGTTATGAATTCTGAGATTCACATAAATACACATATAATTTTTATTTTTATTCTTTATTTTTTTTAAGCTTATTTATTTATTTAAGCTTATATTTATTCTTAAAGAATAAATATTCTTCATATATTGGTTAGGACAACATGATTAACATGCAAATAATTTAAATATAGAAAATTTAATTGTTTTCATATTTTTCAGTTCTATTGATGTTACTAAAAATATAAAAGAAATACGTATATAGATTTTAAAACTTTCATAAAATGAGCCCATCTTTCATGATAGCTTTTCTAATTTTATCTCTTTTTGACTACATGAAAATTACAATCACTTTCATAAATACTTTTCACATCAGTAAGTAGCTTGAGATATTTCTTGTTTAAATATTTCTTGTTTAAATATTTGCTTTTACAGATTTCTCTTGCTCGCAGTTATATTGACTATCACATGAAGGAATACGGTTATAAAACTCCTAACATATCATTTGTGAAAGGATATTTGGAAAATCTTGCTGATGCTGGATTGAAAGAAGAATTCTTTGATGTTATTGTGTAAGTAGCTTCTATACGTTTTGTGAACATTTGTTTAGTATATTCCTATTGTCATATCAAGTTATGGAATCTAGTTAGACAAATATGTGTATTTATTTTAATGGGAGTGAGTGACTGAAGAGAACAATAAAAATAAAGAATGAATAATAAAATAAATAAGTTGGTTCAGCAGAAAAAAGTTACATAAAAAAAATGTGAAGTCTGAAAAGGGAGACTAATGACATAAGTGAGTGACTAACGCTTCTAATAATAAATCCTATTCTTTATATGAATTTTTCCTGTTTAATATTTTTGCATGCAGTTTTCATGCAGTTTTCTGATGATATCATTTTTATCATTTTTGTCAATCAAACTTTGCTGATCATTTATTTTATCATCATCAGAATGAATTATCAAAAATAATTATAAATAATCAATTTTTTATTGTTTTTTTAATCAATTGTTTTTTTGTGTAATTTTTTTTTAGTTTTCTGAAAAAGTATTTACATGAACTTTGTTTTGATTTTAGTTCAAATTGCACTGTGTGCCTCTCTCCTGATAAAAGGAAACTTCTGACTGAAGCTTATAAAGTTCTCAAGGTAAATGTAATTTTTTTCTAATTTGATTTGTTGCTGAAAACTAGTTGAAACTAAAACAGGATTACAGCAATTTGGCTAAGTCATATAACATGCCATTCTTAAACACAAGACCTACTTGATAAATGTTTTTCTTCTTTGACATTAGATATCAAGTATTATTTTGCCAGTCGAATTTTGAATTTTAATTATTTTTTCTAATTTTTTAAGCAATTAGATCTACATTGCCATATTGAATTTTAAAATTCATATTTTGATTACTGATGCTGAACTTTTTTTTTTTGTAGTTTGGGGGAGAAATGTATTTTAGTGATTTGTATGCTGACAAAGTGGTTCCTGAAACATTGCATAACAATGCTGAGATGTGGGGTTTGTTTAATTTATTTTTTTGTGTTGCAATGTTTGACTTTCTATTTTATTTATAAAAAAGTTTTAAATTTTGCCTTAACTTTGTTAAAGTTGAACTGGAGAAAACTAGAGTATAGCCAAAAAGTCATATTTTATAGAAAAAAATAATTTTTCTTTTAGAAAAGATCACTTATTTAAAATTATGCTGCATTATGAAATTTCTAAACAAAAACGTAAAAGAATAATTTTACTTGAGTTATCTGTTAAAAATTAGAAAGTAACTATTTGATCATATTTGATAAACTTCAGAAATGATTTCAGAATTAAGAATTCATCTCAGATCATAGCTTCAACAAAAAAGATATAAATTTAGATTTATAAGAATGATTATTACTTTATTTTTTTTTGTATTTTAGGAGAAGGTATGACAAGTGCCCTCTTGTGGACAGATTTCTACAAACTTGCTAAAGAGGTTGGTTTCACCCAACCCTATCTTGTTTCTGTTTCTCCTCTCCCAATTTGTGACAAAGAATACCGTGAAGCACTGGGTGAGCAGGTTATTTTTTATTGTTGTTTTTGATTCAAGAAGTTGTAAATTTACACTAAAATCCTATTCTACCATAATTATGTAACTTCTACATTTCCATTGTCTTCTGAGGTTAGAAACAGGATTTAATCTTTTCAATGTCTATTCCCATTTTTTATTACTGTCAAAAAAAGTCAAATGTAAACAAGTTTATGCATTGTTTAGAGTCCTTTTATACATTTGATGATAATCTAGGTGGATAATGAGATGTGTGTATCTGTGACTTTGATAAGTGGTGAAAGATTATGATGGGCATAATTGAAATTATTTTTGTATAGGTGTTTGTCATTTTGTACATTTAAGCAAACAAATACAGTAAAATTAGCAAATATTAGAAAATTAGAATTAGAAAATATTATACCTGACATACTACTAATAATTTTTATTCAATGCCAGCCTACTGTTAAGGAGTTTTATTTTAGAAAATTTCTTTCCTTTTCTGTAATCTCTAAAATCACATCAAATAAAATGCAAATAACATGAATATTTAATGTAAGACTTAGTCATGAAGAATTTTTTAAAAGTTCAATTTTGAAGTCTTTAACTCTACTTTGGTTGGTGTAGAAGTGGTAATTCCATTATTGCCTGTAAAATGTTGAGACATCTAAAGATGTATGAAATAATTATATTTTACACTTGCCTCCTCAAAGTAATAAGAAAAAAAGGAAAGTCTTTCTTCATTTTATATTGATGCAGACTAGCATTGATCATATTGCTTCATTTGTTTAATTTTTATTCTACAGAGTCTGATTATGATCAAGTTTTTTTAGTTGCTATTCTAAGAACTCTCTCATTTCTAACTTGCTCTGGCAATTTTAACATGTGGTGGTAAAACAATTCAGTTGCTTCAAGCCTTTTTTTCATTCGTGATTATTTTGTCTAGCTTTTATTGCGGCCTAGGAGGACAGATATCATACCAGTTTAGCACTTTTTTTGGTTGTAATTCTAATTTCAGTTTCTGAAAATCATCTTTCACTATTCCTGGCCACTGTTTGAATTTTCTGAGGTGCCCTTTATATTGCCTGTTATTACATGGCACCAATTTAATTTTCATTTCACCCACAAATGCTGCATTCAAACTTATTTTATTTTATTTCCTTAATACAAGTTGTGGATCATTAATGACTTCTATTTATTACTGGAATCAATGTATAATAAACACTATTTGTAAATCATTCACATTATTCCATGACTTTGATTAAAACAAATGTAGACTTAAATTTAAAAGTTTATTTAATTTTTTTTTTTCAGAAGGTATTCACTATGTTTCTGCTACATACAGAATGTTTAAAATTCCAACAAATGAAGAGAAACTAAATTTCACTTACAAAGGAACAGTTCCTGAGCATGAAGATCAATTAATATTTGATCATCAAACTGTATTCAAGGTAACAGAATTGTCTTTCTCAGGGCTGTTGTCATTTTTATTTGGGTTAGAATTTTGGAAAGTTATTATTAATATATTAAGTAATTGCTTAAAATACAGATATGCATCATTGTTTTCAGTAACGTACAAAATGGTAATGTTGTCAAAAGTGGATCCCTTAGATCCCTATTCAGTAGTACACTAGAATTAATGTTGCTAATCAAATATTACCAATTTGCTTTGGGAAATGAAGTTGTTTGCATATCAGATAATAAGGAAGTTATGTACAATATTATCTTCATCCTCTTTTTTTTTTAAGTTGTATGCTTGTTATTGAAATATGGTAAACATGAAGAAAAATACTAGAGAAATGTAGGTGTATAACTTTGCCAAAGTCTTTACAAGTTGTAAGCAATTAAGTTGTTATTTGAATCTATTATATTGGCTTAATTTCCTAAAGTTTGTATTTTTTCCTTTTTTTCAGTGTCACGAGAAGAGACGCAATGATTTTAAAATGGCAGCAATTTTAAAAAACTCACGTTATAGTGAAGATTTTGATTTTGAAGACTGCTCAAATTTGGATGAAATTAAGACAGTGTGTCACAAAGTAAGAAAAAAATTATCCCTTTTGTTTTCAGTAAAAAGTAGTATATTTATGTTGGTTTGTTAGTGATATTTATTTAAATGATCACCTTAAAAATTCTTGAAGATTTACAAATGCTCACTCCATAAATTTTGAATATACTGAAAGTGCCATTCAGAGTTTTAATATAATGATGATTATATCAAATGTACTGATGAGTCAAAATATTAAGACTTGTGCAATATGAGAATGATAGTTATTGTCTCATAACAATAATTTGTATAAGGATCAAGCATATATAAAATCAAGCCATCTTTGATTTTTACATATGCTGAATGGTGGAGATCTGAACAAGAATACAGATTTGGCAGATGACTCTGATAAAGGCCAAATTATTATGGTTAGAAAATGAAGTCATAAAATATTAGAAATGGCATGGCTTGTGGGGGGATGTATGGTTTAAAGAATTTTCATTGAGCATATTGTAATTGGGTCTTGTATTTATGAAACTATGTTCTCTATATGTTCAATAATTCTTGGGTTTTCCTGAATAAGGTGAACTGCAGGGTATGTGTGTATCCTTAACCTGAGCAAGCAATGGAACCTGGAAGTGATGTTGAAAAAATCCCACTGGAGCCAGTGATATGATTTGGGTAAAATTCTTCTGAAAAACAATGGGTCTTATCAATTTTATGACATGTGCTTTGTAATGCATCATCAATCCCAATCTCATTGAATTGATGATACACCTCTTCCAAGCCAAGACGCCACTCTGTCCTATGATACACCTCTTCCAAGCCAAGACGCCACTCTGTCCTATGATAAACCTCTTCCAAGCCAAGACGCCACTCTGTCCTATGATACACCTCTTCCAAGCCAAGACGCCACTCTGTCCTATGATACACCTCTTCCAAGCCAAGACGCCACTCTGTCCTATGATACACCTCTTCCAAGCCAAGACGCCACTCTGTCCTATGATACACCTCTTCCAAGCCAAGACGCCACTCTGTCCTATGATAATAGTGAAGTCTGGTAGAATGGTGTATCCTGGCATGCTACACAATTTGTACAAGAATGGTTTCAGGAACATGAAGAATTTTAATGTGTTGTTCTGACTACCAAACTTCTCAGATCTCAATCCCATTGTGCATTGCAGTGTTAGACTAAACAGGTTTATTTGGCAAAATTTCCACTATTTAACTTCTTTTAAATAATGCACTGTTAAAATTCTTCCACCAAATACGAGGAAATCTTTCAATGTCTTGTAGAGTCCTTGCCTGTTTGCTTCAAAGGACTAATATTAAACAAGTCAATTTGTGGCTTATCAATGAATATATTATTTTATTCATTATCATTCCCTGACAAAAGTCTTCAAAAACTTGTTTCTTGAACAGACATTATCATTTGATTTAGACAAAGGAGGTCATTAAAGATCATTATTATCTATTTACCTTTACCTAACTGTCAGTTGCAAATAGTTTAACTGATTAATAATTTCTTTTAAGTATGGATCATCTTTTAATGTATCAGTAACAGTTAAAATTTATTGAGAAAACTGAGGACTGTTGAAGGATGGAAAGACTTTATTCTTTATACAATTTTTAGCAAATGTTTTATGCACAGTGCCAACTGCATTAAAAATTGCATGACTTAAAAATTAGATTCTAGAGTTAAATTTAAATAAATAAATGACATATTAGAAAATAAATTAATTTAATTTTTTCTTTATATTTTGAATGTGTAATAGTTAATAGTTTTAAGGATGTCAAATGTTTTAGGCATTATCAGGCAAATGTTTATTATGATAATAATAATAATAAAATCAAACAGTCTTTTTCAAAATAGTAGTAAACATTATAAAAATGACATTGTACTTCATGTTAGCTTCTTTATTACTTAAAACAGATAAAATTATTTTGGTTGTAAGTGTTATTTATTCAAAATAAGAGGATGATCAATATTTACCCACACAGTTTTTGTGATCTGAAGCTGATCAATAGTCTTTTGACAATTACCTTTCACTTTCTTCGTTAACACATAGTAACAAATGGTGTCATGGTTAACAGCTTGAAATATGAAATCAAGACAGAGTTTGAATTTCAGGTCCTTATGTTCACTCAAACATGCATATTCTTGGGAAATGTATGAATTATTAATTAAATAGTAGGACTTGTATCCGAAAAAACTGTTAATGTAATATGCACTTGCAAAAACAAAAATTATTCTTGAATTCAAAAAATAAGTTTTTACTCTAAATAATCTACAAAAGTTTGATAAGCTGTAAAAATAAAATAAAAAAAAAACTCTAAGAATTTTCTATAACATTCATGTCAAGTGGTTGGCGTGTTCTTTTTTTTCAAAACATGTAATGCCTTTTTAAATTATTTATGATCAAATTTGAAGTATGACAGCTCTCACCATTCAGACACACTGGGCTCTATAGATTTGGTTGGCAACCAGCCCATCACAAAAAGAAGTCTATTGTGGCTAGTCAGTCATGAATTGAAAGAGACCTGATCACACATATGACACTTGACTAACTTATTTGACTTAAGTATACATTGATATATTTTTGAATTTCCATCTTATAAAATGATTTTTTTTTTATAATTGTGTCGTCCCAAGCAACGCATTTTACTGCAACTGTTGTGCAGAGGTTACATAGGAGGAATGTTGAGGAGTGAGAGGTTGCAGTGGGTGTCATGAAGAGAGTAGGAGAGGGAAGAGATTACTGATGAGAGTGGGGTGAACGAGGAGGAAGGTTATGAGGAATGAGAGTTTGCAGGGGGTGTCAGGAAGAGAGTACTGATGAGAGTGGGGTGGATGTAGAAAAGCATGAGAGAGAGGATTGCACTTTTTCTGTCTTCTTCAATTAATTATCAAACTGTAAGTGCTGCTGAGTATTTTCAGTTTTCATTGTGTGTGTGTGTAATATATATATAATTTTATTACTTTAATATGCTATTTTTAGTAGATATCTGTGTTTTAGTAGGTATCATGTTTTTTAAACAATGTGTATTACATCAGTCTGTACATTGTGAAAACTTAAATTGTGCTCTCTGGCAGGGTTTGAATTTGTGTTCTCCTTTGTCTGATTCAGTGTTCTTTTGACCACTTAGCCACAGAGACCATCACATCACAACAAGATTCTATTCATATCAGATGGTGATTTCTCCTACAAAGGAGGACATGGATTTGAACCCTGCCAGAGAGTATACTTTTTTTAAAGTTCTTTCAAGGGAACAGGCCAGTAGATATAATATGCATTATATAAAATAAAAAAAATGGTGTGTCTATTTTAAATATGGTTATCCACTAAAAATAGCACTTGAAGTAATAAAAATGCTTGATTAAATATAATACCATTGTGTGTGCATGAATATAAAAATTGTGATTTAGGAAACTCTCACATATGTCTCCTACTTGGAAAAAGTTCAATCTGACGTTCATCTGAGAAAACCTTTTCAGTCTGAGATTACCTATTCAATTTTGGAAATCATTTCATTTATTTTGCTGTCAGTTTTGATTTCTGGCTGAAATTCAACAAAATCTTTGTAGATAACATCTGACAATATCTATGCGTGCACACACACACACACACATATACACACTTGTCAAATTTAATTAATTTCAAATTTTTTTCTCTGAGATTGCCTCAATTTAATGACTTTTTTCATCTTAAAATTATCAGTAGATTTTGGTATACAGATATTCTATAAAAGTGACTTTCAGAATACGAGTTAGGAATTCGTTACACCCTACAGTGGTATATTTTGTCGATAGAAGCATTTAGGATTTACTTTCTTCACAAAGAGCATCTCTTTTTGGCATCTTTCAATTGAAGAACATGGCATCTGGCAATAAAATATGTAAATATCAGATGAAACCACAAACTTCTTTGTTTACATCAGCCTGTTCAGCTACTATAGCCCAATAGAAATCACTTTTTCTGGGTGTACCAGCATGATAATTTTGATTAGAACAGATTTCCTATTTGTGGATGCTTGAAATAATTGTAAATGTGTCTTCAAAGAGGTTAAGTCTTTGCTGATAAGATGAGGCACTGCATAGCTTCAAACAAGTTTGGTTCATGTAATTGCTAGCAACTCTGTAATATTATGTTAAATAAGAGTAATTCTTCTATTCCTTCCTCTCTTCGCTTAGTTTGATGTGTTAATATCTTATGCTGATAAAGCAGAATATTTTACTTGTAAACTTTCTTTAAATTCTACTTCTTGACTCATCTGTAGTCACATTACCTGACTTTGCACTTAGAACTGAGACTCTGTTGAGTAATATGTATATATTCATTTATGGTTTCTACTATCATTTCTAAACTGGATCTTCACAAAGAATGTGAACCTGATGATATCCCTACAATCTTCCTTAAGAGATATACTCCTGAACTGTCTCCTGTTCTCTCTAAGATCTACAATAAAAACCTTGCTAGTTCTTACTTTCCTGCTTACTGGAAATCCTCTTCTGTAGTTCATCTTTAAGAACTCAGACGAACCATCTGATTTTTCTATCAGCTGATTAGCATTCTACCTCTGTTTGGCAAAGTACTTGAAGCTTTAATTAACTCTGAATTGGTTAAGCATCTCATATCACATGGTATTCTTTCTGATAAGCAATATGTCTTTCATTTATCTAGGTCAATTGCTAAAAAATTATTGCTGAAATGAGTTTTAGATAAAAATGGTGAAGCTCCGGCTGTTGCTTTGGGTATCTCTAAGGCATTTGACAGGGTTTGGCATACTGGTCTTCTTTACAAAATGAAAGGATGAATTTTTGAACAGATCCAGTCTTATTAAATTGCAAAATGAAAGTTGTCTTGAATGGTCACTCTTCTAGATCTTTTTCCAGAAATGTAGGTGTTACCCAGGGCTCTATCCCTGGACTTAACATTGTTTTGAATTTTTATAGATGATCTTCCTGATGTCACCAGTTCTCAATTCAGTATTTATTCTGATGACACAACTATTTACTCCAACCTTAATAGTAAATGTCTGATTGGTTTGATAAGGTCAGATTGGCAGCTGGTCTTAGAAATTATCTACAATCTGTTGTTAAATAGGACAAGGAGTGTCTTGTTAATTTTAATACCTCAAAAATGAAACTGCCTTCTTTTAATCATCTGAGAAAACCCTTTTTACTTTCTATCAGCATGCTGATGCTAATCACCAGGAGAGTGACTCATTGTGCCTTCTCAGACTAATGTTTTCAGCTTACATGAAGAGAAAAGCATATACCAGAAACTTCAGCTATAAACCAAAAATAGTTTTGTATAATAAATATGATTTATTTATGGAAAAAATGCTATTTGAATATTCTCTCTAAGTGGGGATTGCAGAATTTTAACCAGGTGTAGTACTTTGCTTAGTTTGGATCAAGAAATTTTTAAACTTCAAATTAATGATTTTACAAGCAGAAAGTAAATATGGAAAAATGTTAAATGTTGGTGGTACAATTTCATATTTTACTCTCTTTAAAAATTAAACATAGCACTAGTTAACATTATTTAGACTATTGTCTTCATCTTTGTTGTCATTTTTATGATGTTTCAGCTGTTGTATGCTCTATCCTTCTTCAGGTGTTAGGAATTTCTAACCAAACCCTTTATTACGATTACTGGGGTATATCATTCTCATTTCTCATTACAACGACCAAAAAGTCATAAAAATGACAACAAAGATAAGGACAATAGTCCAAATAATGTAAATAGTGTAAATACTACCTCATCTCAGAAGCATATACAAATATTAAACATAGCAGTTAATATTAATGGTATGATTTTCTTTCCTTTTTCTGATATGCACTTTAAGCTAAATGTTGATAAATATATCAGATGAATATTTCCAAAAACTATTAAATAAATACTTCTATTATTCAAGAAATTGATGACTGATAATATTTTTGAAGGTGCTGTAGTAATAATGATGATATTTTATTTTATTTTCAGCCTGTGAATCCATTTGCGTTTTTGGCTCAGCTTAAGTCTGAAAATAGAATGCCTTCCCCACCACCGTGCAGTAAAAGGAAATGAAAATACTTTTGTTTTTCTTTTTGTTTTTTTTTTAACTTTGGTTTTCAGTGCAAAGGAAAATATATACTTTTATTTCTAAGAAATTCTTTTCAAATGTCATTGCAAAATCTATAACATGTCTCATATCCAAATAAGGTTTTGTCACTTTATTGAATTCATTATCTACTTAAGTATTCAAAGATTATGAAATCAGAATTAAATCTGATACTAACTTAGGTGGAAATATCTTCACTTTTTAATTAACATTCATAATTACTTTTTTGTGATTTTAAAAAACAGAAAATGATTATATAATTATCAATTTTATGTGCCAATAAAGTTAAGTAGTGTTCACTTAGTAAAACCTCAAAAAATTTTGCAGTTTCTAAAATGTGACCAGTTTGAGTAGTTTGTTTTATTGTATCATTTTTAGTTGACTAAAAATGAAAGTGTATTTTAAATAAATTTACAATAAACTCATTGTGCCTTAATTTTAAATTAAAAACAATTGTTGTGATTATTTTATATATATATATATATATATATATATATATATATATTCGTATTTTAGTATGCAGCATTTTAAGTTACATTGTATTTCCACTGTGATTAGAATCCTGATTTAATTAAAAACTTTGAATTTGTTTTCTTAATTATATGCATAAAGCACACAATTTTTAACATCTGATTTTAATTATTCATGTTTGTCATTTAAGAAAAACTAACTTTTATTTTCTCTGGCTATTCAGTTATATCACAGATAATAAATTGAAATATGACTTTAAATTTTGTGACATTTAATAGCAATTTTGAATGTTTGGGGTCCAGATATTTTATATTATTTTTTGTCTATCTTAAGATAATAAAAAATTTCATCCATTGTGTGAATCTGTCAAACTCGATTATCCAATGATCAATGGAGTAACATAATGGATTCTTTGTGGCATTTCTGAAGGTTGTGGAGGCTTTGTGATGTCATTCTCTTCTCTAAGTGGCATGTGACAAATTGTACTGGTAGCAACAGGGAGTTCAACATTATTTACAATGTGCTGTCAAGAGGGTCTGACTCGTTCAGCTGTGTCCACTACCCACACTACTCTGTGACTCCTTATGACTCTTCAGGAGCAGGCTGAGCTTTCACAGATGGAGAAAGGGAATAAATAGAGAGGATGATGATCCTGATGCTTAATCTTTGACTATTGGAAAAGATAGCTCCATATTTTTTCTAAGGGCATTTGTGCAAAATGAACTTAAACTACCCCCATCAAATTTTGATTTTGGTTCATCAATTGTTTTCCTCACTATTAACCACTATAACAACTCTGTGCTGCCCACAAACATCTGTCCATAAACAATAAATGACTGCCTGTAAAATTGTTGTATTTGATATTTGTTATGAATATATTGTTCAGAACTTGGCTTAATTCTGAATGTGAAAAATTATAGTAAATATCCAATAGTTTGTGTTTATTACTTAAAAGGAAAGGAATTTTTTTTTTTTTATAGTAAAATTTTCTTCCTATAAAGTTTGACAGCCATTCAGAGTAGAGGGTCTGAACTAGTGAAGTTAAAGAATAAAGCTCATCTGAACATTTGTCATGTTGATAAGAGTAGCAAAAGTGGCTGCAGAGTGGGGAATAAATCTTTCTTCAAAAAGATTGTGTAATTGATTTTGAATGTTTTCAAGGCTGAAATGTGAGGACTGAACAGCTACAGAACAAGCATGACTACTATATTCCATGTTTTGATCTAATCTGATTCTTGCAAAGATAAAACATGGCAGAAGGAATTGGGTACTTCCTGAGATGATAGAATGAGCTGGTCATTTTTTCAACATCTTTAACAGTGGATTTATAAATGAGTTCTCACTTGAATAGAAATCAGTAATGCATTAATCTGATATCTTTTTTCCTGTAAAATTTGTCTGGTTATTTTAAATATTTTCAAAGAATTTTATTATTTAGTTATTTAAATTACTAGCAGCATCTGTAGAAATACCATTGCTGCATTGTTAAATATTTGAGCTTAAAACTTTTTATGAAATATTGCAATTAAAAATCATAAATATGAAGTTGTATACTTGTTTAAAGAAGCAAGATTGACAAGGTTTTCTATTTCATTGAAGCAGATATTAAATGCATGAGTTATCACTTCTCTCTTCTTTTATTATGTTTGATTTCTTTTTCTCACTAAAATCAAACAGCATCTGATATATTTTTCTTTTTTTTCCTTGCAATCACAATGAAATGGTCCATTACTTATTTTAAGTAATGTCAGGGCCTAATGCACATTCTAACTAATAAAGGAATAAGCAGAATTATATGATTCTTTTAAAATCTATTCTTAAAGCAATTTGAATAGGTTTAAAAATGTTAATGCTTTTTAAATACTTTAGAAATTATTAATTTCAAAACAAAGTTTGTGGTCATCATTGAAGTAATTTAAAAGTTTACTGGTTAAAATAGGTTGATAACAACTTAGAATGTTATTGTCTATTTTTTTCACTGTTATTTTTTATATTTTTCTTGTATTGATAGCATTAGTATATATTTCACAATTTGGTACCTCATCCATGATAGTCTTCATGTAAATTTATCAAGCTTGTAAAATCAATGATAGTCTAAATTTGATAAACAGGACAGTTCAAGGACAGTTTCAAAACTTGACCTTTTAAACAGTGATGAAATGCAGTCTTTTGCTCATAAGATAAATAATTTTTGGTCATAATTAAATTAGACCAGTACCCAGTTGTATTAATAAGTTCTCAATACATTTATATTGTACAGCTTTTGGATATCTTTCATTTGGATATTAGTTATTTCCACAACCTAGGCTTCAACCTTTCAGTATCTTCAGGCGATTTATAATAATGTGTGTGTGTGTATATATATATATATCATAAGGAAGTAAAAGAACAGATAGATTGAAACCCACTGTTCATATCTTTACTTTTATAAAAGTACTCCATACAAAGTAGAGCTTAATATTGTAATTTTGTTATTATAATGGTTTATAAAAGCATCACATCACTACACAAAAGTTTTCATGTTTTAGAACAATACTGTTCTTCTTCAGGTGATATTTTAAATGATGAAACTTATTTATTTCAAAAAAGTAAGATGAATTTATCGTTATTTAGAAAATTAAGGAGTGTAGTTGGAGAATATGCTTGCAGGTATGTCAGTATTGTTCAATCAAAAATGAGAATTAGGTTGAACTATGAAATTGAAGAATTGAGTCACCAAAGGAAACAGAGTAGCCTGATGTGAAGGAATGAAACTTTTAATTTCGTCTGGGTAAGTTACGTAGTGGGACCATACATTATTTAAATGGGTAGACAATAATTTTTAACAGCAGGTTGGATTTTAGGTTTTTGAAATTTGATTTTGTGCTACTTCATGAGTTAATGGGGCTGGAATGTTAAGGTTAGACTTAAATAATTATGATATACTAAGGTATATTGTAGTTAAGAAAACCAAATAAGTATTGTGTAGGTCATTTATTTTAGTAAAATCATTTTTAATTTTTAAGTTCTATTGCAGCAGTGAACAATCGTAATTAAAATCCAACCTGCTGTTAAAAATTATCTACCCATTTAAATGATGTATGTTCCCACTATGTATCTTACCCAGATAAAATTTAAGTGTCATGCCATGATATCAGGCTACTCTGTTTCCTTTGGTGACTCAATTCTTCAACTTCATAGTTCAACCTAATTTTCATTTTTGATTGAACAATATTGACACACCTACAAGCATATTCTCCAACTACCACTCCTTAATCTTTTAAATAACCATGAATTCATTTTATATTTTCTAAATAAATCATTTTCACGATTTATTTTAAAATATCACCTGAAGAAGAACAGTATTGTTATGAAACATAAAAATTTTGTGTAGTGATATAATGCTTTTACAAACCATCGTAATAACAAAATTATATATATATACAGACTGAATGTTTGAATGATTTTGTGTAATTAAAAGGAACAAATTTAAGTTTTCTCTTTATGCTGACTGCCATTACTCTTGCGTGATACTAACACTAAATACTAGTATAGATTTTACAATTAGTGCTGATCTAGTTAATTTGAATTCTTACAAGTAGAGCAGCACAATCTTGTTTATGTAAATTAAAGCCTTCTTATAAGTTATCATAAAACTTATAATAAAACTTTATGAAGTGGGCCGAGATTTGATCAAGACAAAAATCAAGCTATTTTGATGTAAGGCTGAGGTGTTGGTTGATTGATGGAGTTAGATAAATTGATCAAATATGTTCTCTTTTGTGAAATGGTGTTTAGCTAGGGAGACATCAGCTGGTTATGGATATAAGACACCATTATTACCAAATATGCTCTTGGTAATTTTTTGTTTTAAAAAAACTACTTTTAGAATTCTTACTAGCTGTAAGTACCTGGTGTTGCATGGGATGGGAAGAGTATAAGTCTACTTTTAATTTCTTTTATACAACTTGCATCTGCAGACATTAAATAAAGGAGATAACTCTTGTATTTTTTGAAAGAGTTTTTCTCCATGTGAAAGTTACCTTTAACAAAAAAAAATTACTTGAAAATAAGTAATTAAAACAGATTAAACTGAGGGGCCTTGCACAATTTCTTTTTTTTTGTAGAATAATAAATTTGCAAAGGGTGTGTAAGTTTTGAAACAAATTAGGTGAAAAATGTGGAAGTGTATGTTAATAGAAATCAGTGAGGACACAAACATGCACACACACACACACACACACACACACACTGATACATTTTCAGTTTTATTTATTTAGATAAAATCAAGACATATGAAAATGAGATTTTAAAAACTTTGATGAATTTTATGCAATAGTAGTGACAAGAGAAAAATGTTTTGACATACTGTTTGTTTTGGGGAGAGATTAAACTTGGCCAGAGCTTTTATAACAGATGATTGATTACTTAAAATAAAAAGTTCAGTAAGAAAGTTAATTTGAGCTAAAAGAAAAACTGAATGTGTCAGTGAAAATATCCTTCCAAGAATGGACAGTTTTTCATTGTGGATATCTGATTAGTATTTTATTAATTATACTGTATATTCTCAATTTACTACTTAATATAGATTTTACTGACATTGGAATATTATAATTTTCATCAGAAACTTTAATGAGTCAAAAGTGGATTATCTGATGATGTAACAAGTGTGATCTCAATCTGGCTGCAGTAAGAAGGATCTGGACCACTGAAATTGCAGTGTTGCTATGCTGGAACTGGGCAGAGAATTGATCATGTCTAATTTGGAATAGTATGAGAAGTGATTGATTAGAGTTTATGGATCATTGATCCATTATCTCAAGTTCAAACTACCCAGAGAGATCTTCAGTATAAACCATACAACATTGATTTTGACCAGTTGTCACTAGGAGCTGTTGTAACCAACAGAGGACTCCATTGATTGATTTCTTCAACTACACTTTGTGAACTTATCATTGAAATATTTTAAGAATTTCCAGTTGCAGGAAGGACAAGGAAAATTGAAAACCTACTTTTATTGTTGATCTGACACTCTAATTCCTTATTTGTTCTAAGTCAGTCCAAAGCATTCAACAAACCAGTGAAGGTTGACTATACAAGAACTGACTGACTAGGTACAGTACTGTTGAATAGGTTAATGATTAAACTTGTAACTGAATGAAAAACTTTTTGTTATTATTATAAATAGATGTTTTTTGACTAATCAGCAAATTTAACTTTTTTTCTCCTTTTCATTACATTCATTCTACTTGATGAATTTTTTAAATCAGTCTCACCTGAAGAACACTTCAGATCTAAAATAAACACAATATAGTCAGGAAAGGCTAATTGATATTGAGAGATTAAGCCATGAAATTGTAATTGTAAAACAAGTTGTCTTCAGATTGCAATTCTATAGCAATTTAATAAGTTTAGTCTGATTTAATGTCCTTATTGTGAGTTATTAGTATCTATATGAGCTGGGGCATGTAAAAGCAATTAGGAATAAAAAACTTTATATAATTTTCAAAAAGTCTTTGTAATGGAGAATCTTATTTTATTTTTAAATGTTCTTTTTAATGAATACTTTTTGTTTACAAACAAGAATTATGTAAAATTCCTTTTTCTGTTGAAAAGCTAAACAGTAACGCTGAAATAGTTGTCTCCATAAAAGAATTTTTTGACATTCATTCACTTAACAGTGTTACTGTCTGTCAAAGTTTATAAGATATTTTTTATTAAAGCAGTTTAAATTAAATTTTTCAAGTCCACAAAATGGGAGTTTCCTTACAAAGCTTTTAGAATTAAGAATACTTTCATTTTCCCAACTTTTTGTATTTTTGTTTCATAACTTCCCAAATGTTTTTCTTTATTGTTCAGGAAATATACTTGCGTATGTAAATGTGTTATGAAATTAACAGATATTTAACTTGTCTAAGTAGAAAGTGTACAATTCACTCTAGTTCTGCAAACTTGTATATCTGAAATTGAACTTGAAATAATTGTGTCAAAAGCAGTATCATGTCTACAATACTTATATAAAAACCTAATTTCCTGTGTGCAATAAACAGGCTAATAGAGATTAGTGCTAAATCTGTTTTGTTTTTTCTGCAATACAATTAATTCCATAGTTTAATTAAAAAAAAAACAACAACAGAAAAAATATCAACAATGAAAAGACAAAGATTCTTTAACAGCTGTCATTTTTTTTTAAACTTCTTTTGGTAATATAGTGTAAGTCATTTCCATGCCTCCAATGATGTGCTCATTAACATGACAATGCAGAATCCATGTTCCTGGGTTGTCGGTTTGTATTTCAATTGTGCGGGCTACAGATGCTGATACTTCAAGTACATCACCTCTGTGCATGCCATCTGTATGTTGTAAGAAAGTCTGGCCATGGAAATGAGCAGTGTGGATATCTTTGTCACTACCCAAAGCCATCACATACCAAGCCACTCGGTCTCCAACTGTCATCACAAAACCTTTGTTATTGCCATAAATTAGACCATTGATGGTGAAGAAATAGTTGCCTAAAAGAAGAAAAGAACAAAATAAAAGTTGGATTTTTAGAGCCGTTATCTTTGGCATCTCTGTATTTTGATGAGAGATTTATACAGCAGACATTAGGATCTAGTATTGTGCATTTACGCATCAGAGCTTAAAAAATATACAAATAATGCTATTTTCTTACGAAAAATATACCTAGATTTCCTCAACATTAGTTATTGAACAATTTACTGTAAAAATTATCCTGTCTAACTTTAATAGAAAATAAACCAGTTTGACATTAGGATAACAACAGAAAATGCACAAGGATATATAATCTTTTTATCATAAAAAAATATAAAATCAAATTCATAATTATCTAAGATACAAAAATCTCAAATGTTAGTGCAACATCAAAAGAGCCTGGTTGGTATCTAGATGGGTGACCACTTGGGAATACCAAGAGCTGTAAGCTTGGATGTGTGGGTGGTGCTATAGATAATGGAAAATCAGAGAGCCAAGTTCCAATTCCAAGTAGAGATTGTTGCATTCACTTATGTGAAAATACCCTTGTGAAAGTTATGAACATCATCTTTTCTTGCTCACCTATGGTTAATTGGTAGGATTTGTATTAGTAAATTATTATCATCTCCTCCTCCAAAAATCTTGCAATCTAAGAATAATTGCTGGTTTAAGTAACCTGTAACAATTTGATAAAAGAACAATAAAAAAAAAAAAGTAATCTCAAAGACCACAAAAATTTGAAATCAAATGTCCTGGACATGAGAGAAAATACAATTGTAAAGTGGATGCTTACGTCAAAAATGAACTTGCGTCTTTTGGATACAGAAATTTGTTATGCAACTGTTTCACTATGATGAACACTCTCCCAATCATTGTTTGAATTTAAACATATAATCAACACAAAGCGGGCATCTCACTGTAGTGTAATCATTCGCAAGTTTGCTTCACTAGAACAGTTATGGTTAAGTCATGAGTTCAATCCTCACTGGGTGCTTCATACTTTTGGTCTTGTGCCACAGAAAATCACTATATGATATATATTTTATTGCAGGTACAAGAGCATGTTACTTTTGTCCATGACTATTTTCTTATTTTGGGTATATTCACGAGTCAATTTAATTCATTATGCTTTCAGAAATATTTCTTAAATATAAAAAGCCTACTAGCATTTTTGGGAGTTAGTCATCATTGTACAAGTTGTATTTTATGCACTTTAAGAGAAGCAGCTAGAAAGATTGCACTTCATTAAGAACTTAATTTATCTCAATGGAAATCAAAAAGAAAGAAATTTTCATCAGTTTGAAATGTTTTGTCAATTCTTTATATTATCAAAAACAAACTTTTGAAATATTATTCTATTAAAATAGAACTTGAGATGAAAACTAAACTTCAGATTTTCTTTTGCATGTTTCTTTCCTAGAAAGCTGATAAAGCCTGGAAATTAAATGTCTCTTAAGTTAAACAAATCCATAAACAGGTCTTGTTTTAGAGTCTGAAAATAGTTCAGACCCTCAAACCAGAACAGACGTTGCGTTGTCACTGATTTGTGTATCTCTGAACATTGATTGTTAGGTAACATGTTTTTTAAACAAAGTCTCTTGTGTGTGCAGGTCAGTCATTAATACATTAGAAAATGTTTGTTTTATGTTTTTTATTTCATGAACTGTAAACAATTACAAAAAAAACAAATTCAGAGAATCTTTCTTTTTTACTGAGTCTCTTTAATTTATCTGAAATTTTATTACTTTGTACAAAGTAAATGCTAATGCATATACAACTGCTGGCAAAGATTAGGGATTTGCCACACTTAGAGGATATTAATACAGATTATGTTCTTCTCAGTAAATAACCCAATGATAGATATAACACACAATTGCTTTTGTTTAGGAGTTCAAAATTCTTGCTTCATAAAATCTTTGGTTTATAAGATTCTTTATTCTTCAAAAGCAATATTCTCTATTAAGCTGGTTAACACTACTTCAACAGTGACTGTCATCAGTAAGAAGAAACTTTTATTATAGACTATTTACTTTTGAAGTCCTTCCATAAATTTGTAATTGGATTGATATCCAGAATGTTTACTAACCATGTCATTAAACAGATATATCTTTTCTGAAAAGTAATCTGAAACATTTTTTGCTCTGTGGCATGGTTCATTATTTGTATGAAAAAATAACTTGTTTAATAACTTTATTGTCATCAAATCTATTTTCTATTGATAGAATAAAAATGTCCAAAATTTCAATGTATATTTGTGCATTGACAGTTGAAATAATTATTCTGGTAGTTTACATACCATGCAACCACATATCAAACTAAGAGTGTAAATTTACTCGTTTTTTGTTTGGTTGTCATCTTTATATGTCTACTTTTTAAGTTGGCTGGTGACAATTCATAATTCATCATGTATATCACTTATCCAATGATCTACTGTCAATGACTACTTTGCCATATCCTCGTTTTCTTTAGCTGTGATGGTTTCTGTTAGACTTTTCTAAATAAAGATTGCATTTCATTCTATTCTGACAGTTTGATGTCTTCCCTGTTATATCCATTTGTTTACCTGTTATAACTTACCTACGTTCCTTATACTTGCACCAAAATTTTCGACACATTTGAGTTGGAATTACCAATATCTTTTAGTATTAGATTTCCTTCTTAAAAGATTTTTATAATCCTTACCATTGTTCATTATTTCTCTTGTTTGGAGACATTTTTTCAGTATTTACTTTTTTCCTGATGTTAGCTGGATATGACATAAATTTTTAATGTAAGTTTCCCATGCAGGTATGGGTGAACCAAAGACAAAATTGTCTAGTCCCAACAACCACTGTCATGCTGGCTTCGGTACCCACCAACCCTCTCTAGTGCAAGGAAGAAAGTACTGCTGCAAGACTGAATATTCCAAGATCAGGCTTCTCTCATAATTTTAAGAAGAAACGAGAACAGATACACTACTTGCTACTCCTTGCTGGCAAGATGTGACACAAGGTTAGTTTAATGTAGGGAGCCCGAGCGCATATACATGGACTGGATCTAAAAACAGCCAGCCCTTGGAATATATACACCACCGGAAGTTTCTTAAAAATACAAAGCCTGTATGTTAACAATGATTTCGTAAATGATAGTATTAAAAAGGTTTACTTACTTTGATAGAATGTTGGATCATTTGCAAAAGAAGTGTTGAGACGTGCTGGTGCAAATTTGGCGATGTTTTCCGATAAATACCAACTCATATTTTCGTCCATGATGGAGAAGAACAAAGCAAATTCTTTATCCACATCTTTTCGGAAATCTCTTTCATCCAGAAAGCCCTTCCTGCAAATTATGAGTGGACCCACTAACCCTGTATAAGGGTCCCTTATTGGCTCATTCGATGAATAATACATCGAAGGAATGCAATTGGCTTCATTAGGTCCGGGGCCTGAAGATTCTGGTACAGTCCACGTGTATTCGAACGTTTCTCCAGGTGGCACTCGGCCGCTCTTTTTGTTAGGATATCCGTCGAGATAGATTTGACCTTCGTTCTGTTTGTCGTAGTGTGCCCCTTGAGGATGCATGGAATAAGGTCGAGAGGCTTTGTTCATGAAGAGAATTTTTATGGTATCACCAACCTCTGCCTTTATAAAAGGGCCAAGGATGCCCAGGTGAATGCTGTAGCTGTCTCTTCCTACTGCTTTCGAGAAAGTCGAATCGGTGTACTCACGAAATACTGCTTTCTTGTAGACGTCACCAATAAAGTCCTTTCCATTACGAATGTAGATATATTCCTCCCTTTCACCAAATAATAATAATAATAGTTATTATTATAATTATAGTAATAGTAGAAGTAAAACAACACAAACAACTCTATAGCAAAAAATTACGAATTAATGAGAAAGCTGTCGAATCCCTAAATCAGCCGGTGTATTTTAAATTCCTAACGGCAACATCAACTGAATTCTGGTGAAAACGAATTTTGTTGCAATAATGCTCCTGCTGTTGTTGTTGATGATGATGATGATGATGATGATGACGATGATAATAATGATGACACTATTAGTGGTGATGATGAGATGAACAGACGTAAAAAATGTGAAAAAAGAAATCTCAAGCCCTTGCTCTTCATAGACTGGGATATACATACTATCTACACTTTGGTTCATAATCACTGATGTATTGAAAATCGTTCTGACGACTCTCACTGGAAGAGTAAAGCAAATAAGAATCCAAATATAGCGAAACACGAGGAACCCTGAGATGATGTTTTTAGTTAGATTGGGGGTTATGGCAGTTTTGATGATTATTTGAAATTTTCTATGAATATGATGTAAAATAATTGACTAGTTTGCAGTTTGAAATAGATTTCACTTTGGCGACATTCTGACTCACTTTGCACTCAATTGTGCCATAAGAGAGAAAACTATCCTCATCCGAAGAAGGGAAAGACGTTGTTTTCAACTGTCCTTTCAAGGCTTTAACCTAGGATCAAAACCAATTTTGTAAGATAACTTTCTGATGCTTACTTTCCATGCAGTATTAGTGCTTACATATTTACTGGACACGCACCGTAGAGGAGTGGTTAATGTGCGAGCCTCGTAAACCACAGATAACCAGTTTGTTCCTCAATGGATTTTAAATGAATGGAGCTTCATGTCAAAGTCTAACAAGTATCGAAAAATAAGCCTGGATTCAAAACCTTTCTGGTTCGAATTAAAATTTTCAAGATACTTGTAAACTAAATAGATCAGCTTAAGCGTCAATAAAACATTTATCCATATTTTCTTGATTATACTGATTGCTGTTCTTACTTACGGGTGCTTTGCTGTTATTCTCTCTCCAGTAATAAGGCTTCGCTTCAAAGGTGCATATTGCCACAAAATCTCTTCAGCGGCGATGTAATAACGCCGAATTCGTCCAGCTAGTCTTGGTAAAGGTTTCAATTTGAACCACGGGTCACGAGCGCCACACTGCTTCACATTATAAAGAATCTGCATTCCAGTTTGATAATGCACAATAGTACGACAAACAATAGCCCATTTGCCTGAAATAGAAAAAAAAAATTCGAACAATGTCCAAAACACATTGTTCTTAAATTGGAAACTGTCACATGAAATAGATCGGATCATTAACTCTAGTTCAATGGAAGAAACAGACAGACCACTCAAAGGCAAATAGGCTAGAGAAGATTAACTGAGTTGTTTCTCCTGAGCATGGAAATAAAAATAAGAACAATTTACCCCCATGCATTAAATAATTGGTTAAAAAATTACCGTGTACCACAGTCACCCGAAAAAGGCCGGAGAATATAACTATGGAAACATTGTAAGTTTAACAATCAAGATAGATATGCTAGTTAAAATAGAAAGGTATATAATACATAATTATTTTTCAATAAAATATACTACCTGGTAAAAAATAAATACATTTAATTCAGTCATGAATAGCACAACAACATTATGTAGTAAAGATTTCAGGTCAAAATTTAACAAAAATCTACGTTTTAGGCTAGGGGTTTATGAACCTATATACACGCCATACCCGTTGTTAAAATGCCAAGATCTGTTGGGGATCGTTTGCTATGAATCGATGTTCCAGCACTAGCATGAAGGCAGAGTGATAATACCAAGGTGGTATTTAAAAAAATCTGATGTTTAGTTATTTACTCAGACTTGGGAAAGTCGTTAGAACTGAGAACATTTCAGCATAATTATGTTTTGAGGTTGTGTATTGCAGGTGTGAGCGTGTGTGTCTGTTTGATAAAAATTTTAACCAGTGTTATGCCTCTTACATTTTCTATACAAACCGGATGTTGACCGTTCGACGGCCCAAAGTAGACAGCGTAAATACCTTTACTGCGCATCGGCTTAGCGCGTACACCCGCTTTAATCAAAACAAAATTAATAATATAACCAGTCAGAGCCACACTCACTCAAAAAACAAAACATTAAATTCAAGCAGACTAAAACTATATATATCCAAATTCAAACAGATCGGCGTCTGACATTACCACCGACACGCTGAGAGAGAGAGAGAGAGAGAGAGAGAGAGAGAGAGAGAGAGAGAGCACCAACAATAAACACCAAGTGTTTATTCCACTTTTTATTTCACCACTTTCTTTCCTTGTTGCCTTAGCAACAGCAAAAGATAAAAATTACCAGTCTTTGCATATATCTGGATAAAATATATTTTTATCTACCCCTATTTAATGTCCTCTTTTATTTGACAATTAGATTTACGTATGTTGGGGTCAAGGATCCAACCTCCACAACAGTAGCAATAACGTTCAATAAAAGCTCTGTCTTCCAGGTTACCCATTTCTGCTTTCGCAAAAGGGGCAATGTGTCATCTCTTCCATATTCTAGCTGTGATATTTACGTTGACGTCATGGACTGATGACTATATATCAATGAAAAACTGCTGCCTAAACACACACAGACACATCATGTAAAGAATCCATAACTTACCCGGATTATTGATATCCATGACAACTGTTTCTGACAGTTGTGCCGAAAGCTCTTGTGCATCCGTATTTTCTGCATGCCTGTAGAATGTGTGCCCGTGAAAGAAGACGGTGTGAACATCGAATTCACTGCCGACACAAAACAGATGCCACATAACCCGATCTCCTACACACATGTCCAAACCCGCTAAATTGGCGTATCCATAACCGTTGATTACTGAAAATATAAAAACATAATACACTTTCTTCTTGTTTTTAAATTAAAATAAAGAAAAAAAATGTATAAAAGTTTCAGTTAGAATAACACCGAGTTTTTAAAAACTCATGGGATTCTGATACCTTAGTGCTGTTGGGTTTTCAAGCACCCGATTAAAATATTAATAATTTATCATTTAGTTCTTAATTTTCTTGTCATATATTGTCTTGGGTGGACTTACTGGTTTTTATATCATAACAAAAAAAAAAAATGAAAAAAGTGTTTTATTTTAAACAATCGAATTAAAAGGGCTCATGTTAAAAAAAAGTAATTAGTAACATTAACGATAGCAAAGTAATTGATTTTCTCTTTTCAAGAAAAAAACAAAACAAAATTGATTCATGATGACAAAGCTTTTCGGATGTTCCCCAGGAACACTTACTTATTGGAAGGAAACAATAACAACAGTTTTAACAAGTCTCCATGGGATTAATGCTTGGATAAGCAGCTTTATTCAGCGAAATAAAAACCAGTCTTCAATCGCCACACAATTCTATCCAGTACATCAAGGACCAAATTGATTAACCAAATGTATTTTCTCTTTCAACCAATGGAGCAAGTCAGAATTTTCTAATCCTTTCCTGATCGTAGTCAGAAAGATCCTCTTCCTCAGTAAGTCTCAGAGTCTCGATGGAAAACAATTGTTCAATGCCTCGTCCCACTGCCTCGTCCCACTGAATCTTCCCTGAATAAGACACCGCAAGGATCAGCATAAGTATGTCTGGGCGCCAACACAAAATTTATAGAAGAAGGATAAAAAATAATTTTGGAAATCACCATTTTATAATCCGTAGCGTTTAACGCAGAATATTCTACCGGGACAGTCTGGTTAAGGTACAGAAATGAATGCTGTTTCCGAAGGGAATGATAGCCTTGGTGGTTTTATACACAAAACCATGAAGACCCGAGATCAAATTCAAGAGTTTGATAAACTGGATCGGGTCAACACCTAACAAACACATGAGTTACTTTCAACATAAGCGACAACAGAGTAGCCAACTGAATACAGATAGTAATTTCGAATTGCAACAATGTACTTATCACCAAGTAGACGAAGTTAACCGTAAAGTTTACAAAAAATAAGTCTAGGCTCCGACAGAAGCAATATCCATTGAGCAGGTCCGCCTTCCTCCTCTAGTACACACAACACTCGTCTCCAGATTGTCAACAGGTGACATCTTTTATAGCTAACGAAAGGAGGGTTTCTAGAATCTCCGTGTATCTAAAAAACACGTGGTAATTTCTCTTCTTTTTTTCTTCTGGATTTTTGCAATGTTGCTGTCGGTCGGCCGCCAGGTAAGCGACCACATTAAATTCAACACAGTCATGCATTTATGATCGGTAATTGTCTGCTCAAAGAACTTCTTACTTGTACATTCGCTTGCAAGTATTTAAAATTTTAACCTGCGATAGAAAAATTATTTTCTATTCATTGAATATTTATTTTGAACGGAAGTGCAGACGGTGCCTGGTGAATTCATGAATAAAGAACACATAACATTGGGAATAGGATTGCTTTTCTTTTCTTGCTGTGGCGTTATTTTACAATTTTGTGACCTTAGAACATACACCGGGCCTTTCAAATTCAAACGGGAATCGAAACTGATTGTGAGGTGAAGCTGTCTAGTCGGTGAAAGACTGCGTGAGGGTTGCAAGTGCATGTTTATGTGTTAATAAGTGCCTCTTAAGATACTTCCACTTCTTCTTCTTCTATATGCCCTGTCCCTTCAGGACGTAGGCGATCATGGTTCTCCACGTCTCCCTATTCCTTGTGGCTCTTAGTATGTTTGCTCCTGTTACACCTCGCAACCCCCGTTCCGTCATCCACTTGATCAGGCCCTGCAGATATGTTATCCGCTGCCTTCCTCTGTCTCTTTTTCCTTCTATCTGGCCTGTCAGTATCAGGTTCTCCAAGCTCTCCTTCCTTATTGCATGTCCCAGGAACTTCAGTTGTCTCTTCCTGATGCTCAGTATTAATTTTCTTTTTGTTGCCATTCTTTCTAACACCTCATCGTTGCTTGCATGCACAGTCCACGATATCCGCAGCATCCTTCTGTAGAACCACATTTCCCCTGCTTCAAGTTTTGTTCTCATTTTCGATGATATTGTCCAGCATTCACTACCGTACTTCCACTACTAATATTTAAAAGAAGGAAACAACTGATCAGGAATTAAAGATGCATACTCACTGTGTAATAAGTTTGATCGGATGAAATCTTCTTCCATTATGTCCAGGTTACGTTTGTCTTTAACAAACAAATCTATGTTATCTTTAAGGTACCATGATAAGTTCTCATCTACCACGAAAAACACCAAAAAGAAGTTTTTGTCGACGTGAATCTTAAAGTACAAGCAAAAAAAGAAAAAAGAAAAAGAAGAAAAGAAATATTTTTGAAGAATTATAACGAAATTAATTTCTGTCGTCAGGAATACAGTCGAAGCAACATAAAAGACCGAGTGAATATTGGTGAGAAGAAAATTTACAATGCTACAAAGACGTTAAACTGAATTTCAGAAAAAAAATCTACCAATCAGATTTTTGTTGTTATCTCAGCGTTTCGACCGTTGCCCTCTCCAATATTGACAATCACCTGATGAAAACCATCAGGTGATTGTCAATAAGGGTAACCTTCATGGAATTTCGAATTAAACCTTATATTTAATCTATATGGTTAAATTAATCGCTGTCTACATCTAGGGATACTTCATTAGCTATTTAGTTCTGCTCAGTTATTGTTCGCTTCGTTTCCACCGAGTCTAAGAACACGCCACTCGACCCTTTACTATGAATACAAATGACAGAAACCAACGCTTTAATCCGTAAGGCTATTTTCTCGATGTATAATTCTGAGTGGAGAACTAGGAACTTTAAACCTGCCCGCTGATGGGCGCTGATGGGTTTTGTAACAAAAAAAAAAAAAAAATACCTTATGATTTTCTCAAAGAATAAGGAATCTTTATAAGTGCATATATCTTTATAAGTGCATATTTGACCTATAGGCACAAAATGTATACCCTCTGCTCTAAAAATATTCTACCTATTAATTCAACTTCTAAGGTTTTACTTTCCAATTTTATGTTTAAGTTTTGTTTAAATTAAATTATTTTTGAAAGATATACTGTATATTTTCTTTTTAAACGGCATGCTGCATATTTTATTACTGGTTGAATCATATGACGGACCAACATGGCTCTTATTATAGTATAGACGATATGGAAGTGTGAAAGACGGACGGGAGGATGCGGCTCTTATAATAGTGTTTTTGAACCCGTATCATATCAATATTTTCATCTTCTTTTTTTTTTTTTTTTTTTATAAAAATGCAGATCATTTTATGAGAATTTTGCTTAGGTAAAAAGTAAGATTTAAATTTGGATCCAGCACGAAAATATGTTTTACTGAAAAAAAAAAAAATAATAAAAAAGAAAGTAACAAACTATGTAAGTTTTGAGATTTACCGGTTTTCCATTTTGAAGAATTCCTTTCTTACAATAAAGAAGCGGTCCGATTAATCCAGAATTTATATCTTTGATGAAATTTACAGAAGACTGGTAAGGAAATGTTTTGCACTCCGTATCTCGTTCTCCAAGTTTAGGGACTTGGAAGGTATATATTTCTGTTTTGCCGGGGTATGTTATACGAGCGCCATTCCCTGAAAGAAAACATTTGTAAAAAGCCAAATGAACACATTCTTGTCAATTTTACTTACAAAAGTTTTCTTTAATGTAAGAGTTAAGAAAATGTAATACATTAAGCTACCAGTGTTTGATTGTGCGTGACCGAATGCTGAGTGAACATCTAGACAGGCACGTGTACTTACGAAAACGTTCATAGTAATAGGAAATATTTGTCGGATGAAACAATCCACTAGAAGATTTGAAGTTATTCCTTTTACTTTTCGTTCATGGAAATTAAATTTGCAGGTAGAAATTTCGAAATTTTCTAAAAAGAGATGGGCATTATTTAAATAGAGTAACCGTGTCTTGTTTTGTCAGGGTGGCACACTTGGTTTAAAAGTGGTTCTTCTGAATGAAAAAGGGAATATAGGTTTCATTCCTGCCGGGAGGCACATTTTCCTTAGCAGAACTTCTCTCTGTTGACATTTATTTCAGTGTTTAAAAATATAACGTTTACAACAACAACAACAACAATAATAATAAAAATAATCACTCTCTCTCTCAATCTATCTATCTATCTATCTATCTATCTATCTATCTATCTATCTATCTATATATATATATATATATATATATATAAATGTAAACTTATCACTATACTCGTTTCGAAAAACCCACCGAGTATATACGCGGAAGGAAAAAATGTTTGTAAAAAAAGAAAGAGCTAAGCACGTGAACATCAGTCAAAGTACGTAGCCCAAAGAAAAAACCCGAGACGAGTAATCTATACCAAAAAAAGCGCTCAATACGTAAGCAGAGCAGAAAAAGTAAATAACCTAAAGAGCCAACAAACCTACCAAGGTTTCACCTAACCAGATCTTCAGGGAAAGTTGGCCAACCTTCCCTGAAGATCCGGTTAGGTGAAACCTTGGTAGGTTTGTTGGCTCTTTAGGTTATTTACTATATATATATATATATATATATATATATATATATATATATATATATATATATATATATTAATGCAGGTTTCATTGAATAATACAGTAAATGATAACATTTATTTTGAGATTACATATACAATTATATTTACTAATACAATTAGTATACAATAATACAAATATCATATATTATGAGCACCATTAATATAACCGATACAAAAATCTGTTCCATCAACTGACCAGTTATTTTTGGATATGAGTACGCATACGCTTTTATGCGAACATCTCTCTCTCTCTCTCTCTCTCTCTCTCTCTCTCTATTTATATATGTGTAAGTACTAAAAAATCGAATCAACTAAATGATCGAATCAGTATTGGTTAAGCATCTCACCACGTAGTATCGTCTTTCAGACAAACAATTTAGCTTTTACTTCTCTACGTAAAATGCTGATGTGTCAACGGTTATTGTTGAAAGAGTTTGCTAAGTTTTAGATAAGAATGATGAAACCCGAGCCATTGCTTTAGATACTTCAAAGGCCCCCGACAGGATTTGGCATGCTGATTTTCTTCACAAGTTGAAAGGTCATAATACTTCTGGACAAATTTAAGATTTAATTAAATCTTTTTTATCAAATCGCAAAATGAAATTTCACTTAAGCGGCCATTCTTCTAGATATTTTTACATTAATGCAAGTTTTCCCCAAGGCTATATCCATGGACTTACCTTGTTTCTAATTTTCATCAACAACCTTTCCACTACCTACTATGCTGATGACACAATTATTTACTTCTGTTTTAATGGTAAGTCCTACAGGTTCGATAAGGTCAAATTGGCAGCTGATAACAAAAAGTGCCTTCAATCTGTTGTTAACTAGAACAAGGAATAGCTTCTTAATTTTAACACCTCAAAAGACTAAACTGCTCCCTATGAATCATCTGAGAGAGAGAGCCCTTTCTGTATTTTATCAGCCTGGCTAATGCTAACCTTCAAGAGATCTACCTTTTCAGGTTAACATTTTCCGCTGGGATGAAGTAGAAAGATTATATTGAATCGTTTGCTAGGTATGCAGTTAAAAAGTGGGTCCACTGTGTCATGTTAGACTTTTTCTTCTGTTCAGAATCTATCTTAAATATTTATAAGTCTGCTATTCATTTTTCTTTTTAATATTGTTGCCATATATAGTCTGGTGCTTTTGCTATAGATTTGCGATTCTTAATAAAATCCAAAGAAGAATTTGCAATGTTATTGGTTCTGACCTGGCATCTCAGCATAAGTCATTTTCCTACAACCGTAATGTAGTTTCCCTGCGCTTTTTCTGTAAATACTTTCATGGTAATTATTCTAATGAACTTTCCTCTTTGGTATCTCGGCTTTATGAATTTAAGCGCAGTACTAGATTGACAGCTAGGTCTCATTTTACAGTTGAAATAGATAGATTTAACTGCAAGTTCTAGGCTAACAGCTTCTTCTGCACTTCTTGCTTGTAGAACTCTCTTCCGCCATTTTGATTTCCAGTCAACTTTGATCATCAAAAATTTAAATGCAGTGCCAGTCATCATTTTCTGTTGCTTTAAATCTTGTTCTTTTGTTGTCCACTCAGCTTAACATTTTTTTTCTGATATTCTTTCATCCTTGGGTCCTAGGGTCTGTCTTAATGTGAAATTATGAAAAAGAAAGAATCTATCTCTATATAGATATGAGGGTTATGAAATAATCTACTAAATTTAAGTTTTTCAATATTTATCATATAATTTATGAAAACTAAAAAGCGGTACATATTTGTCATTCGTTCAATACCTTTTTGATAATCGGAATTGTATTCATTGCCTAAATTGGATCGGTAAAGAGATCCTTCGTTCGATTTACTATACTGTGCCCCATGAGGTACAAAGGAATACGGTCTTGATGCCATGTTGCGTAAATGGACCTGGATCGTTTCACCTTCCTCGGCTTGAATAACGGGACCAAGGAATCCAAGATGGCGCTCGTCTTTACCGCGGACGATCTTCTGTGTGTAGCTTGCATCTGTGTAACCAAAGTACAGAGCCTTTTTGTAGCGATGGGCGATTCTGTTTGGACGTGAGGCGTACACTTGGGCTGAGTCGCTGAAAAAGAAGAAAAATATGGAAGAGAACAAAAAAAAAAAAAAAAGGAAACTAGAGAATCTCCAACAAGTAAAGTAAGAGGCACAGTTTATACCGGCCTCTCGATAAAAAAAAGCTGATGCTCTGGATATTTCCAAAGTCTGGCATGGTGGCCTTCTGCGCAAGCTACAAGATCACGGTCTAACTGGATGCTTGTTTGATTTGATCCTATCAAACCGCGTAATTAAGGTCGTTTTGAACGGGCATGCCTCCAGATCCTATAACACGAACGCGGGTGTTTCCCAGGGCTCTATACTAGGCCGTACTCTCTGTCTGATCTTCATTAACGATCTTCCTGATGTGATCAAATCTCAAGTATGTAGTTACTCTGACGACACCCCATTTACTCTCGCCTCAGTAAGAAATCTGCCAAGGCTGACAAAGATAACCTCGCTGCTGATCTTGAAACGGACCTTTAATCTGTGGTGGACTGGACTAAGAAATGGCTCGTAAATTTTAATGGTTCCAAAACGAAGCTGCTATCCTTTAAATACCGTAGACAGTAACCTCCTATCCCCATCAGCATGGATCAAGCTAGTCTCCCGGAAAGCCATACACTGCGCCCCCTCGGCTTCACTCACTCATCCGACCTCAAGTAGAATGACTTCACTGAAATTAATCTACTGCTAGGAAGGTTTGGTCACTTTGTCGGGCCAGTAAGTTTTTCTCGCTTAAATCCATCTTACACATATACAACTCAGCCATCTGCCCATGCATTGAATACTGCTATCATATCTGGTCGGGCACCCCTGCTATTCATCGCAGATTTCTCGACGATCCGGAGGAGAATCTGCAATGTAATCGGTCCCGACCTAGTAGCTCGACTCTGGTTACTTTCTCATCGACAGGATGTGGCTTCCCTCTGTCTCTTTTACAAATATTTTCACAGTTTCTGCTTCGACGAGCTTAGCTCCCTGGCACCCCCTCTACACGAATTTACCCAAACAACTAGACTGGCAACAAATCTAACCCTTTTACATTCAAAACAGTTAAATGAAGCCCACACTTCTACTATATCAGCTTCTTTTCTCGCACTTCCCGCATGTGGAACTTGCTTCCGTATACTTTTTTTTCTACAGCTACAATCTCCAAGAGTTTAAATGCAATGTCAATTGCCATCTCTTTTTACCTTGACTTCCATCCTTCTCTTATCCTTTCTCTAACACCCCCTTTATTTTGTTCTTTTTTTCCCTTCTACTTTCACATAACTCTTTTCACATCAGTATTCTCCTCGTTCTCTTACTCATTCTTTGACACATCCGGTAACCGGTTCCTCTTTCTCTTTGCTCTCCTTTTATGCAACCTTTCACTCTCTCTTATGTACCTCCCCACCCCTGAGCACCAGTGGCAGTACTGCCTTGCTTGGGGTGAAACAATTATAAAAAAAAATAACGGTAGAGCTTTCAAGAGGCTACAAAGCAGGTGTTCGTGGAAAGATGCTGCTCGAGTGGAACTTACATCTCACTAAGGGACTACAAAGGGAATCAGAATAATTCGCTGCAATGTGCGTGGTATGGAGAGCCTTAACCGTGAAGGTGAGAACTGGCGGAATCAAGGAATGTAGCACGTATGGGAATTAAGTAACACACACACACACACACACACACACACACACACACACACACACACACACACACACACACACACACACACATCTATAGTGTGTATCAAAAATACTTTTACATATTTTGGAGATGAGTTCCTCACGACAAAACAAGGTCAAAAATCTATATAAACATACGTCTGCAAATCCTTTGTTTTTGAGTTATTAAGTTTAAAGATGATGGTACACGCTGTTAAATGTACAATCTAAGATATAATCCCAAAATACTTTTACAAACTTTGTGTACGGGTTCATGACACCAAAACAATGTCCAAACATCTATTTAAAAGACTATCAGTGTATCTCAACACATAACTTCTAACAAATGTTCAAAATGTCTTACGATTGCTTCTACACACGCATGTACGGATCACTGACTGGCTGACTCTTTCAAATACATCCACGCGGTGTCGCAGATCCACATGGCAAGTTGATAAAGTGTTTCTGCATTATTAACATATACTGTATAAGCAAATTTTTTTGCAGTAGTCCCACATATAAAAATCCAAAGGATTGAGGAATGTACAGGGAAAACTTGCGCTACTTATCCATCTCATAACCAGTGTGAACAATATGACTAAAGTGTACTGAAGCCTCATCATTCATGAACGAATAGGACATTCTCTAGCAGGCCTGAAAGCGTGTTCTGAATAAAATCCCCGTAGGTAGCTCCTGTGAAACGTATTAGAAGAACATATGGATCTACCAGACAATCACCTACAATTTCAGCTCACATATTAATCGTAAACTGATACTGGTGTCTAGCTTGTATTGTCCCATGAAAATTGTGTATATTCTAGGTCACAAGAATCTCCTGAGCCGGTCAAGCATATACATGAATACAATATACGACCACACACACACACACACACACACACACACACACACACACACATATATATATATATATAGTGTGTATCAAAAATACTTTTACAAAATTTGGAGGTGAGTTCCTCACGACAAAACAAGATCAAAAGTCTATATAAACATATGTCTGCAAATCCTTTGTTTTTGAGCTAGAAAAACAATGATAACACCAAATTGTAATATAAGCTCTGGTAAAATTGGTTAATTTTTTAAATTCTAAAAATTCATACACTGATATCCTCAAGGACACATGGCCAAATGGATAAAAACATTGGTTGAATCCAGTGACTTGACCCGAAGAATTGTGAGTTCAATACCTGGCTATAAGAGGTGAACAAAAACTTGAAGAGTTGAGTTAAGAAGGAGATAACTGATGTGCGGAAGAGGCATGGAACGTGGAACTGTTCTATGGATAAAATAAAGGGTTCAGTTCAAAATTGTAATTTCGAAATTTCAATTTCGAACCGAACCCTTTAATGTACAATGGTAATAAACGTTAGGAATATGGCAACAAAGATGAGGATAAGAAAGATTACGAGAACTGCAGAAAAATTGTTATTCCGTTTCTTATTTATAGTGTCTCTTACATATTCCAATTGTTGCCTCATCTGTAAACAAAAGACTGTAGACAAACAACGTTTATGCACACGTTACAAATGATAAAGATACAGAAATTGCTCTTGAAATACTCTCCATGAGATGTACAACAGTGAACCGACTTCTGTAGTAGTAGACCTAGCAATCGATTCAATATAATCTCCCCCCTTCATGTCAGCGCAAGATGGTACCCGAAAAAGTGCAGTGAGTTACTTTTCTGAAGGTTAGCATTAGCCATTCTGATGGAAGGTAGATAGGAGGTTTCTCAGATGATTGAGGGAGAGCAGTTTCGTTTTTGTAGCTTTAAAATTAGAAAGCCATTCTTTGCTCCAGTAATTTTGAGATCAACTGACAGTATGGCCTTATCGATTTGATAAGACTTGCTGTTAAGACAGGAATAAATAGTAGTATCATCAACATATTTACCAAGTTGAGAACTGATGCCATCAGAAAGTTCGTTGATGAAAATTAGGAACAATGCAGGTCCAAGGACAGAGCCCTGGGAGACACTCGCATTAATATAAGTGTGGCCGTTCAGAATACATTTTATTTGATAAGAAAGACTGAATCAGTTAAAAAAATTAATCCAGAAATACCATACTCTTTCTACTTGTGAAGATGACCGGTATACCAAACCTTGTCCAATGCTTTCGAGATGTCCAAAGCAACGGCTCAAATTTTACCATTCTTATTAAAAGCTTGATAGATTCTTCCAGCCATAATCGTTAATAAATCAGCAGCTGACCTAGAGAACCGAAAGTCATATTGATGATCCTGCGATGTAAGTTGCTTGACCAATTCAGAGTTAATTAAAACCTCTAGTACTTTGTCAGAAATATGTAGAAGCTTCAGACGGTTCAGCTGAATTCTTAATGGCTAAAACTACAGAACAGAATTTCCAACAAGCAGGAATGGTTTGAAATATATTTTTATAGGAGATGGGTGATCAATGCCAGAGACAGAGTGTTTTTAGATATAGACAGGATAGACAGGAGGTTAAACATTTTATAGTGAACTTATGAAGTAAGCGATCATTTTCAGAACCAAGTGAATGTGCAGTAAATTAAGGAGTCTCTTATATCTGCAACAGATAACTCCATACCGTCTCACAAGAAGTAAGTCATTTTTTTTAAGTAATTGGAACTGTATAAAAGCATCCGGAGAGTTTGAAAAGTTAAATGTACAAATAAAGTTATTTTTTAGGGTTAACAACAGAGTTTTTCAATATTATTGAGACATTTAATTATTTTGAAATCATCTCGACACTTGCGAAAAGAAACCATGGGAATCCATTAATATTATATAAATTTTAACTTCTCCTGTCCTATGGTTTGTTAATACTGTGACAATATTTGACATATAATGTCTTTAGGTGCTTATTGGAAAATATTTGAGAATCAATCTCTTTTGCGGATTGAAAATAGATACATGTAAGTAATATATTACAAGACGTGTTCTCATGGATCAGACAAGATATTTTTCATTTTGTAATTACATTTGAAATTCTTTTCTTTCAAGTTACTGGCATAGATTTTATTTTTGTTTAAATCTGAAGAAGTGTTTTTAAAATGTACTCTTATTTTATGCGTGCGCGCTTGCGTAAAATTTTCTACTATTCTTCTTTTCGAAAGATAACATATAACACATGATTATTTGGCTGGAACTGATTCTGGAATCTCTCAATAACAGACTATATATATATATATATATATATATATATATATATATATATATATATATATATATATAAACGTATCTCGTTTTATTAGTAAATATGATCCCTACATTTTTAAATGTAGTATATATATTAATTATTATTTATGTACATTAACTACCTGATGAGACATTGTTCTTTCAATGTCGAAACAAAATGTACATTTTGTAGTAGTTTGTAGTCTGCACATATTCTAACGTAATAATTATTAATAGATATTCATTGGTCTAGTTTTATATTAAGCACTGTTTTAAATTAATGTTTTGAACGTTGCAATTATTTTCTTCGTTCTTATTCATTTGTATATATATATATATATATATATATATATATATGTGTGTGTGTGTGTGTGTGTGTGTGTGTGTATAATTTTAATCCAAGTAAATTAGAATTTTTAAAACAAGTAAAAGCCATAGAACTAATGTTCTCTGCATTTTTGTTTTTCAATACAATACTTAATTAAAAAAGTATAAAATATGGAATAAAATTATTTTGATGAATCACATAATATAGTTAATTATTGATTTTCATGTTTATACTTATTTTTTGGAGAAAAAAATCTGTATCCTTTACTCTGAGTTGAGTATCTTTAAAAAAATATTGCTTTTCTCACCTTCCATTCTTGTCCAATCGCCCGCCCGTGAACAAATTTAGATCGGAGGGTGCATAATCCCATATGACTTCTTCAACTGACAAATAATAAACCCGGTCTGGTTGGTAACTTTTCTGAATATGATAGGAGTGTAACAAATTTGACCCACAATGATTTAAGTCCAAGTAGGCTAACATGCCACCTGCAAAAACAAAACGAAAAAAAAAAAGCAGATTTTTAACTAAAATTTTAAACGTACTAGAGAGGATAAAAAAATTTGATAAAATAATTAAAAGCCTATTTTGGTCTTTTCCCTTAACAGCAAGCATTTTAACAATAAAACTTTGTTTCTAAGTCTTTTTTTCATCATGCAATGCTGTTTTTGTCAACGAATTCGTGGAGGTACCTAAATTAGTATAATGTTATGTTAGTAATATATTATAAGAATACGAGACAAAATGTTTAAGGCATAAAAAAATTATTCATTGACTTCAGAACTTCGGTAAATTAACGACGATCAAATATGACTTTTCAAGGTCATTTTTTAACGGAAGGATGTGATGGACTTTCCTTTTCCCCTCGTGGCTCGTGTGCCATCCAGTTGTCTTGCCTGTGCATAGCTTAAGTTCGGTTGGATTGTCTTCTTGTAGTCACCGACATCATTTGAAGCCCGATTCTGCATTTGGTGGTTATGCGTTTACTTTCAAGGTCAACCTTTTGAGACACCTAGATCTGATGTGACCTTTATCTTGGAGTCAGCCACGAACATATTCAACCACTCTTAGATCAAAGATTCCTGACTGACTTTATATTCGATCCAGAACTCTGACATTTCATGACCTAAATTACATACAAACCAAGAAACGGTTAAAGATTAAAACAATTTCTTAAGAGAAAATGAACGAATAAGCGATCAGAAAGAAATATCAGTAGCTTTATTATCGGGACACCAAATGATTCTGTGTAAATGATAATAAATTTAAAATTTCAGATAACCAACTCTGATAAAGAGTATACACATAAGTACTCGTTAATTGTTGTACTAAGGAAACAGTAGAATAGTCTAAGAGCAAACATTAAATTGGAATAACATTTCGGTATTAACAATCTTCTGACCCAGACTAAGACAGGGATGCTTGATAGTAACATGAATTATACTTTGAGATTCCAATCTGTTCATGTAAATATTATTACTATGACTAAACCCTGATAGATTTTTGAACTTTTTGTAGCCGTGAATCATCGAGCGAACAAAAGGATTCCGCTTCAAGGTTTTCACAGTTCACTCTTAGAACTTTAGCTCAGTATGGAAAGCAAGAAGCCGAAAAAGTGACCCACAAGCACTACTCGTTCGTGGAACTCTCTTACGGTTTTTTGCTTTCCAGTTAACTTTGACCATCAAAAATATAAATGCAATTTTAATCGTTATCTTTTTTATTTTTAATTCCTGTTCTTTTATTGTTCTCGCTTTTTAATAATGTTTTCTTTTTCTCATGTTCTTTTACACCAAGTAACTCTTTGCGTCTTAGTGGCTTTATTGATTCACTTGAAACAATTAAAAAAAACAAAATAATAAAAATAATGTTCATGAATAAGTCATATCAGAATCAATCATCTGTCTTTATTCTACAATAGAGATTTAATTTTTTTCAACAATCGATTTTTGTGATATTAAATAATCTAATTTTAATAACTGCTTGTGGTGATATTACTAACCATGCAACAACTCAAATAATAATAATAATATATTCTATATACATACTCATATAATGGTGTGCAATTTCACAGCTGATAAGCCAGCGTCCAGGATAAACAGATGTCGTCATTATGCCAGATAAAAACATAGCTGATGCCACACGTAGAGTATCCATACTGTAAAAGACGTGGAAGCATAAAAAGCGTGTTAATTAAAATATATCGTTCATGAATACCGTTAATAACAGATATAAAGATATATGCATGTATAGGATATTAAAACGCAAGATCTTTTTATTATATTTTATATTAAGCGAAATTTGAGTCTTACAGCAAAGTGTTTCATAATTATCTGCTCTTAGTTTGAATAGGAAAAATTATACTGTTTTATTAATTACTAATCTAACTTACATGAACACGAAAACAAATTTAAATGGGGTCAAATTTAAAGGTGTTGCTGAAAAGTTCTCCGTTTTTGTTATTAACGTGAATCGAGATATGTAAAGGCATATATATACATATATATATATATATATATATATATATATATATATATATATATATATATATATATACAACACCTCCTAATTAAAATATATATGCCTTTACATGTAAGCACACATACACATGTGCGTACAACTTTTTTTAAAAATATGTTCAGAGTAAAAACAAATTTACTAGAAAACTAAATTTTAACACGTTGTATGTTCCAAATGTATTACTAACTGAAATCATCATTAAAAATGCGTGTCTGAATACATATCAATAAAATTTAAGACTGATTTTATAATCAGGTACGTCGTGTGCAATACTATTCTTGCCTTTTGTTTTTATCCAGTGAACATTAATTTCGTTTTTCCTGTTACTTACGTGTGTCCATTGATATCGATTACTTGTCCATCAAAATGGATGGAATGCAAGTCAGAATTGCTACCCATTGACATTACATGCCAGGCGATCCGTTCATTAGTGCATGCCGAGAAAGCCGGTCCATTTCCAAATGAATAACCATTAATAGAAAAAATCATGTTTGACTGGATCTGGTCAGGGTCATGGATGAGATTTTCTTTTATGCAGGCAATAGGGTCCCTACACTTCTTGAAGTTGTCTCGGATATACCAGCTCTTGTTCTCATCGAATACTTTGGCTAAAATGACAAACTCCCTATCAACATCACGACGACTGCCATCTTCATTCAATATGCCTAGGAAATGAGAGAAAGATGAAGAGGAAAAAGACGTAAACATTTTTATCGTATAACCGAATACGTGCATATTTTAAAAAAATGTTAACAAGCAAACTATTATGAAAAAAACAGAACAATAGGATCTAATGAATACTGCGTCGTATAATAATAATAATTATAATGTAATTATAATATATCTGATAAATTTAGTATGATCGACTTGAAGCAGATTAAAGAGCTTAATTGACTAATAACAGAATATTTGATATAATAACTAGTCAGTTAGTAAAATAGGAAGTCAATATGCAACATGTTATTTTTTTTATTATTGTGAAATGTGGAGTAATCGGCAAAATGCTGAACGATCGAAACAGACAATGTTTTTAAATAAACAATATGAAAAAAAAAAAGGATAAAATAATACTAAGCAAATAATATACACGCAAGTCAGAAGTAGATAGAGCAACAGTAATAAAACAAAATATTCACAACGTACGAATAATGTCCACATGCAAAAGTAATACACTCAAGTGATTGTAGCATTCTGATTTCAAGACAAGAAAGAACAAAAAGATGGCGGATGAGACCGAGACGTGTTCATGGTCAGTTTGTTGAATATTGTGATAGTTTTGTTACAGTATGACATTTATTTGGACAAGTTGCGGTCATAATATATATCAGACTACTGACTATTAATAGTAATCTCGGTAAAAATTTTTATCTGCTTGTTTAGTATTGCTTTCGCTCAACGAGGTTTACAATCTTGCATTCAACATTTGGCTAGAATCTTTTCTATATATTTTGTTTGATTCATCTCTATAGATTTATTTTAAACGTAAATTTTAAATCTAAAAAAAAAAAAGAAATCTGTCCAAGTCCAGTCATTTTGAATTGTTCATTTAAATATTTTACATTAATTAACATGCAAATTAAAGTTTCCACAATAAAATTGATTTTAACCAACCGATGTGACGAAAATTTCAGAATGTACTTAGGTTAATACAATTTGTAACTACGTGAATTTCAGCTTATAGCATCTCCCCTTATTAACACTGTTGAAAATAACTTGTTTTGGTGATTTTAGATTTTATTATTCAAATAAAGTACATACATCAAAATAAGGACATAAATTGATCAACAGCCGAATAAATTATTATTTAATTCTTTTTCTTGTTAATATAGGAGTCATACCATTCATTTCGGTTGTGCGTTGTGGTGCAGTGGATATCGACTCGGAACGACAAATCAGGGAGCCGAGTTTGAATTCCGGTTGATTTCCTTGCATTCACTTACGCAAAAATACCCTTGAGAAAGGTAATAATCCGTCTCTTCCCTTCAGATAATAGGACAGTTCTAGAACCTTGGTCGGCAACCAGTCTACCGCAGAAAGCAATGGCAACCTACTGGGGGATAATCTTCTGCCCAGTCAGTCATGTATCTTTCGAGACATGATCGCCGAAAGCGTGTATCACGTATGGCACTCAAACAACTGACTATTCATCAGTCTTTCATTATGTGTCTTTGCTAACTTTTCTACTATTTCAACTTGCAGACGTTGTTATTACATTCCAGAGATATTTGCTTAGATATTGGGGAATTGTATAAATTTGAAAACATTTTTGCAAGGTGGAAAATAGTAAGTTTTATGGTATATGAAAGATAACACACACACACACACACACACACACACACACACACACACACACACACACACACACACACACATATATATAGATAGATAGATAGCGAAACAGGACTGTCTGCGGAAACTATTTATGCTGTCACACGCCGATTGAGCACTATGGAGACAATGGTAGACATTAAAAACAGTAGCTAATCACGCCTTTACGCATCGTTCATTCAGTAATGAAAACTCTCGGCTACTGGCGTGTGTTTACATTGTATATAAGACGCTAAAGTCAGCTTTTTTCTACCGATCGCCCATAACTCAGAGGTAGAATCGTTAATGGTGGCAGTTCGGTCGGGTTTCAATCCTGGCTAGAAGCAATCGGATGTCTAAGCGTACTGATGAGCTGCGAAACGGGACTGTCTGCGGATGACTATATATATATATATATATATATATATATTCCTGCTTATTAGTAATATTTCTGTTATTCATGCATTTGGTGATACCAATTTTTATTCCGCTGATTTGTGTGTGTGCGTGTTTGCCTGTCTGTGCATTGTAGACATTGAAATCAGCATTACATGATGACTATCAGTAATTTACCTCAAGTGATTTCTATGATTATTAGTGATAATTTTTCCTCTACAAATATAGTAATCTTAACCCCCCTCTCTTTCTTCACACACACACACACACACACACACACACACACACACACACACACACACACACACACATATATATATATACAAGTATGGGTGGAATAATATTCCTTGTCCAAAGAAACACTATTTTTAAAAAAGTGCTCAATACAAAGTAGAGCTAATAATATTTACTCAGAAATTATAACATGGATATGTTACAATATCACTATAAAAGTAGCTATTTTGTTTCGACACTTCTTGTGTCTTGTCAAGTGATGTAGTTTATTTTAAAACCCCTTTAATCAGGGAGGCATTGTTGTATGTACAATGTGGGCCAATCAGAGTAAAGCAACTTCTAATTTGGAGAATATGGGGCAGACTTAAAAATAATCTTGGTGGGCATCGATATTAAAATTTGATTAAGTTGAGATCAGCATTATTAATTAACTATTATATCTACTTTATTTTTGTTGCGAAATTTAAAAAAATGTTAAAGATTCCACTAAAATTAGCGTAGATCGTATCAGGAAGATAATACACAGGGAATTAAAGAGTTTAGGGCTTAAGGTTGAAATTACCACCAACATTAAACAAGTATAATTTTTAGATGTTACTCTGGACCTTAATAATAATTCTTTCCAACCATACATGAAGGCTACCTCCAATCCAATATACATAAATCCTAATTCTAACCATCCCCAATCAGTCATTAAACATATACCATCTTCTATTGAATCTAGACTCAGCAACAACTCATCTAGTAAAGTAATTTTTGATAAGCATAGCAAATTTTATAATTCTGCACTTAGAAACAGCGGTTATAAGGCTGCTAATATCAAATTCAGAAACCCTACCCCTCCCTACAATTTGATGGTTAAACTAAATTGGGGCATAAATTCTTAAATTTAATCAGCAAACACTTTCTAAAACTAATCCTCTTAGCAAAATATTCAATAATAATACACTCAAGTTAAGCTACAGTTGCATGGATAATCTAGAAAAAAATATTAAAAAAACATAACAACAAAGTCATCAACAAGTATTATGATACAAAAAACATTGTAAATTACAATGCTCAAAGAGATCGTCCCAGGGACAAAGGAACTAATACCAGCGATTGTAATTGTAGGAATCCTAAAGATTGCCTTTTGCATAATAACAGTCTAGTTAGCTCCATAGTTTATCTTTGTACCGTCTTCACAATTGAAAATCCTAATACTATAAAATTTTATATTGGTTCTACTAAAGACCCGTTCAAAACTCGCTGATATCAACACACATTGTCTTTCAATAATAGTTCTTATAAATACAGCACTTCATTATCCAAATACTATTGGTATTTAAAGGAAAAAGACAAAACACCCACTGTTAAATGGAAAATCCTTACAAAGGCCCGAACTTGTAACTCCATCCGTATACCTTGCTACCTTTGTCTCAACGAAAAATTAGAAATTATCAAATTTAGGGACACGGTTAAACTGTTAAACCAGAGGAATGAGCTCACAGTTCATTGTAAGCATAGTTCAGCATTTACATTAAAATCCGGGTTGTAATATTGAAAAATTAAGGAAAATATTTTTAACTGCCTTTTTGATGGGTGTTTTTATTCGGATTGGGCGTTCTGGTTGACCTTTACTGGGTGCGTTGTTCACCATGTGTTATACTATTTTTTGCCGGCCGTTAGACCTGCTATTGTTTGGCAGGTTGTTTGGTTTTCGCGGGGTCGGGGATTTATAAATAGTTAAGAAACTATGTGGGACGTGGGCCTTGAGTATCATGGTTATTAGTTGTTGGTTTGACAGTCGATGCTATGGGGAAGCGTGTTGGGCTTTGGCCGAATGATTTTTATTGGTGTGGGCTCTGTCGTGTATTGGCGTGATAATCGATGTCGGATTAGATGCCTCATGGCTATTTAAGTTGGCGTTCGGTGTTGGGTTCGGTGCTTGCAAAGTGTTATTGTGTTGATATGTGCCGGATTGTATACCTGGGGAAGAATTAGTTGGAGAGTCCAAGTCGGATAAGGGTACCCATCAGATATAGGCATATTAATGTCTAAATATTAGTATATATATATATATATATATATATATATATATATATATATATATATATGCGTATATATGTATATATAAGTGTATATCTGTCCTATTGTACTAGTAGACATATTGATATTTGCTTTACTTACTGATATGTATGTATTTGTATTCATTTACTTGTATGTGTGTGTATGTCTTACATGTATGTCTGCATGCTTTTGTATGGGTATATGTGTATATATATGTATGTGTGTATATACATATGTATGTATGTATGTGTATGCATATACATATGTATGTATGTGTATACATACATATACATATGTATGTATGTATGTGTATACATATGTATGTATGTGTGTGTATATGTGTATATATTCATACTTGTATGTATGTATGTTCAGATGTCCATGTATGCACGTCTATATCTATATATATGTATGTTTGCGTATGTGTGTGTATATGTACGTGTGTATGTGTGTGTGTATATATATATATATATATATATATGTATGTATTTGTATGTGTGTATATGTGTATGTGTGTATGTATATATGTATATTTGTATATGTGTGTATATAAATGTATTTATATATATGTAGGTGTATATGTATTTATGTATGTATATATGTATGTGGATAGATAGATAGATAGATAGATAGATAGATAGATAGATAGATAGATGGGTGGGTGGGTGTACGTTTGTTGTCTTGGGTTTCCCGCTTTTTTGATCGTCTAACAAACTGTTTTAATTTTTTATTTAAGATACTGGATATATGCAGAGATGCGAATATTGATGAATTTTTGTGAATGTGGGATTAATTTTGGGAGGAATATTTGTTGTCGTGACGCCTTTTATACAAACACAGACATAAATGAACACTTGTACAACCATTGACGTGCTCAGAGACACACGTACACGCGAGCTAGACAACTGGGACCCACAGACATAACTTCATATGAACGATATGAGGCTTAGCATATATATGTATATGTATGACGTTTTGCACATGCATACGCATTTAACTTTAGCTTGTGTTTTTGCGTAAGTATATATTTAATTCTGTTTACATGTTCATACATTGTCTATCCCGACCTCATTCATCCAGGGCTGGGCACGTTATGAATTCGCCTTGAATGTATCCAATATGTAGCAATTTAGTCTGTTTAAAAGTTAACGGACAAACTGACAAGTCGATAAAGGGTAAATTTTGTAATTTCTGTATGTATATATGCGTGGGTATATTAATCTGTATATGGATCTGTTTGCCAGTGTTTGTGAATATACTCGTCTATTTTTCCATGTGTGGATGTTTGTAGGTTTATTTATGTATGCGTTCTTTCTCTTCCTCGTTTAATATATGAATAACTTTCTAAATCAACTAAATTGTTAAACTAAATGTTTTTTAAATATCGCAACAAAATACAAAGTAGATATAATAGTTAATTAATAATGTTGATCTCAATTTAATCAAATTTTTATACCAATGCCCACCAAGATTATTTTTAAGTCTGTCCACATATTCTCCAAATTAGAAGTTGCTTTACTCTGATTGGTCCACATTGTACATACAACAATGCCTCCTTGATTAAAGGGGTTTTACTTGTTTTTAACCTTTTGAAACCATTCAATTTAAAATAAACCACATCACTTGACAAGACACAAGAAATGTCGAAAGAAAATAGCTACTTTTGTTGTGATATTGTAGCATATCCATGTTATGATTTCTGAATAAATAATATATATATATATATATATATATATATATATATATGAAGCTGTGTGTACTACAGTGATTTTATATAAATTAATTTAACATTATTTAAGAATAACATTATGAGTCTGATAGCTGAGGTGAGAGGGTTAATTTCCATTCGGAAAAGATACGAAACTCAACCCTTACATTTAAATAAAAGCAGACGTGAATATTCAAGAAAACAACAATCATGCTAAATCGAATAAGTCTACCTGTTTGCCTTGTACACTTTCCGTTTTCCTATCGGAAATATAAGGATTTAGCAGCTACCAAAAATAACAAGAGGGTCTATCTCTCTTTCTCTCTATCTAAGTCACTTCACTGTCTGTCTGTCTGTCTGTCTGTCTGTCTGTCTGTCTGTCTCTATCTATCTTAGTCTCTTCAGTATCTATCTTTCTGTCTGTCTATCTAAGTCTCTTCACGATCTATCTATCTATCTATCTATCTATCTTAGTTTTTTTACTCTCTTTCTCTCTCTCTCTCTCTCTCTCTCTCTATCTATCTATCTATCTCGACTCTGTGCATACAGCGAGTGATTAATAATCAATGGAAAATAAAGTACATAAATGCATACGAATTGAATAGGCGTATGCATGTACTTTGTGTTAATATTATTGAACAATGAATGAGAAATGAAAGTAGCAAGTATAAGTGAAAGTCTGCTGAGCTTACCAGCTTTGCACGTTACTAAACATCCAATGGCTCCGGAATTGGCGTCTCTTGTAGTGAACACGTGAGAGTGGTACGCCCACGATAAGCAACCGGGGTCATCCTTAGCTGGGGCAAAATTATATGTGATGTTCCAAGTATAAAGATGGTGATGGCCTGCTGGTACCATGTCATCCCTCTTGAAGGGACCTACCGTGCCATCCAAATACAGCGCTCCTGTGATTGAGAAGGTAACGTTCATCAAAAGGTTTAGGATTATTTCTATGTCATTCGACATTTTTTTAAATACTGGGTACAATGTTACGTTTGGTACACTTTTTTCATAGCGACAGACGATCGATGATCTAATACCACAATAAATATATTTATAGGTTAAGTTAAAGGTCAAGAAAGTTGTAACAAATTGAAAAATGCACATATAATTTAAACGAAGAACAATATATATTTATATACACTCATATAAAACATTCTATTAGATAACAACCATTGCAGCGCTTCAGCCACTTCCTAAAGACTCTATCGTAGTCTTCCAAAATGAACATGTTCGGATGTGTGTTGTGGTGCAGTGGATATTGACTCCGAACGAGAAATCGGGGAACCGAATTCGAATTCCAGTTGAATTCATTGCATTCACTTACGCGCAAATACCCTTGGGAAAGGTATTATTCCGTCTCTTCCCTCCAGTTATGTGTTAGATAACAGGACAGATTGGGTTCTATAGCCTTGGCTGGCAACCAGTCTATCGCAGAAAGCAATGGCAACCTACTGCGGGATAATCTTCTGTCCAGTCAGTCATGTCTCATTCAAGACATGATCGCCCAAGCGTGTTTCACGTATGACACTTAACTGACTGACACTTCATTTCCTGAATTTCTTCAGCTTAAGGAACACCGAAATTTTGCAGTGGGTTATGTCTAGACTGTAGGGAAGTTGAGGGACGTCTCGGTTAAATAATTAGTCACCAGGGTGCATTGCCCTGGTGTAAACCCCACTGGCCAAATTTGAAGAATTCTAGTCTCTTGCAACGAACTTTCTGAACTCCCTCAGAATTGTCACGTTTCATGACTGTTTAGCTATGGAAGACCCAACAGATATAGATAATGCTCTTACTGTCGAATCAGGGAGCATCGGTGAGCCTACTATGCCTGGTATTCTTGGGTTTAAGGAAGTCTTGATGTCTCCGCTGGGTGCTCCATCTCTCGGTCTCTGAATAATAGCAGTTAATTCAATTTTCATCACAGGTCGCCATACAGTCATGACCACTTGGATTCGAGGTAACCAACTTGATCATCGCCCAGCAGCAATGTGTAAACTAGTCAGCTGTGACAAGCCGTGTGTAGCAAGTAATGTCTAAAGCGTTGTACAGGCCCAAATTTTCAACTTGGACACAAATGATTTCACTTTTTATCTTATTATAATTACCATGAAAATACATAAAATCTAGAACAATTAAAATACCGCTTAAAACGAAACAAAATAAATCTCCAAACTTCTGGAGTGTACCTTCAATTTGTATTTCGTATATGGGCTGAATAAAATAAATAATATTTTTGTTAGTGTAGTTCTTAGTCAAAATATTAATTAATTCGCTTACACATATTTGCTATCATCATTTACAATTATAACTAATCTTAGAATTCAGTAAAATATGTGTATACCTTCGTGAGGTTTGAAATAACGAATTCCGTGTGGGTGAACTGAATAATGCCTTGAGCCTTTGTTCCAGAAGTGAATATACAGAATGTCGCCCAACTCGCCATGAAGCACAGGACCTAATATTCCAAGCCATTCTGGTTTCAGGATCTCCACTGTATATGTACTATCAGTGTATTGCCGGTAAATAGCTTTTTTGTACACGTGACCGATTCGGTTAGGGCCAGGGTTCAGATATATCCACGCATCACTTAAATAAAAAAAAATCATTATAATAAACTGCATGCGTACTTATGCCCCCCCTACCCTCTATCCATGTAAAAGAAATGCAAACTATAACAACAACAAAAAAAGTAAATTACAAGCATTAATATATCAGACACCGCGTTTGATACACTGACTTTTTTCTTTGCTCATCTTCCCGCCAAAATTAAATAAGTAATTAAATAACTAATAAAATACATAAATCAATAAAATACATAAATAAAAAGATAATAATGTTCTGAATGACCAGACAGTTAAAAAAAAAAAACACAGAACACAAAAACGAAAGAAGACGCTACCTCTGCCTGCGGCAACTTACATGATTTAAGAATTGCAATCATTGTACTGTTTTGCGGGTAGACACAATCCCACGCGTGGTAAAGGATGCTGAGACTTTGGTATTTTCATCAAGTTACTATCGCTAGACTGGTTGACTATAAAAACTAGAGAGCTTTGTCTGCCCTGCTATTTAATCAATAGATTGGGGGAGAAAAACTGAATTCATAACAGAGTATCTGGCCTAAAGTGAACATAACTAATTCAACCGGAATCCGAACTCGACTTGCTGATTTCTCTGCCAGAGACGTCGCATGATCCGATGTACCCACAGTTATGAGAGCACTGATAATCCGTAAAAACTTGAATAAAGAAAAGCCCTTCAAATCACAGTTATTTTGCCAGATACGCTATCTTACTAGGTAAACGAGAAAAAAACTAGTTATAGTAAAAGTAATTATTTATGCAGGTTTGTCAACTTGTTCGCATTTTTCAGCAGTAAACTATTGTTCCCTGGTTCATTAAAAAAATATAGATATATATTGAATTTATCTGATACAGTTTTGTTCCTTTTCATGAAGTTTAATTTTAGTTTAAAATAACCATTATCAGAAACTTTAATCACCAAGGAAAGAAAGCCACTGCAGGATTTTGAAAAACAAAAGACCATAGCCAGGCGAAAAAGGAGAGAACATAATTGGCATCAACATGAAACGACAAATACTTAAAAGGATTCATGTGGTAATATCTACACGCTATCATTTAAATGCTGCTGCTGATGATGAAAAGACTATTGCCTGAGAAAAACAAAAAAAAATATCTGGGATAATATTATGATAATAACTACACTGATAATCATTGGAAAAATGGGAAACCTTGTTGCGAATTTCTATATAAAAAAGAAACAAAAAGAAATCATAAAGAACAGAGAAACAGCTCGAAATAAAAATAAAAGTGAAATTTATATAAAATATATTAGAAAAATAGTGTAAATCGGAACATCGTGCCTAATTTTAAAAAAGACACATCATTTTTTATATAAGAGGGTGCTGAAAACTTCTTGGCCTGACCAACTTCACAAAATCATTAACAAAATCATCATTTTAATGACCAAACATCCGAATACCGACTTTTGGAATTGAGTCAGATCGAGAAGTTTTCGACACTCATTATTAATGATAACAGCAATAATAAAACCGTAAAATAGTATAGACGAATAGTAACTTTATGGATTCACAGATATACACAATGGGCTTCTATAATAGAAAAGTTGAAATTAAATAAACATAATTGACAACAGAAATGAACATATCAGATAGTAGAAATGACAGTATCACCATGCCACAGAATAAGCCTTAAAGAGAATGGATAAAAAAAAAGAAAAAAGAAAAATCAAATCATATTAGAATTCGCCCGGGAGTTTAATAAATTATAAAATATAAAAAAGAACGTATTTATTTAAAAACTTACCTGCCATTGGTAACAGTAACCTGGTCGTGTCCAGTCGGGGCAAAATCCCAATCTTCCTCAACCAAAGCCAGATAATAATGGCGATGTTTGGCTTCTATAGTAGATAAGCAAAACAATAAAACCAAAAAGACGATTATTTTAACATTTGTAAATTGAATCCTTATTCCATCAATTTGTCTTTTTATCATGCTTGTATCGGTTAAACGGATGTTATTCTTTGTCCGGAGAGAGAGAGAGAGAGAGAGAGAGAGAGAGAGAGAGAGAGAGAGACCCAAAAATCGCCTCAAGCGATTTTAAAAGTAAAAGTAGTGAATTTTAATTAAAATTTTCCAATTTTGAAATTTTAGTTTGCTTAAATTTAATATTCATGTAACGAAATAGTAATCAGTTATTTCCTTTTTTCGTCCGCTCTCATATATTAATTTGTCAATATAAAACTTAAAATTCGAGTTCCATTTTAAGAAAGCCTGTAATATGTTTTTCGTTAAAACTATCTATGTTAATTTCAGCTGTTGCTGTATCCGTCATATGTTTCTAAGTTCAGCTGATGTGCATTTCGGCCGAGAGAAGGTTGAAAATATGATCTGGGCGGTCGGGTTATGAGCTTTCGAGTAGAAGTCCTTTGTAGGTGTAAAGAACGAGAGGACGACACAACTAGCAACATCCACAAATATACTCTCTACTGAGAATAAGCAAGCAAACACTCAAAGTGAGTTTTTTTTAACTTGTGAGCGAGTTTAGTAATGTGAAGATGATAGCTTCTCTGACTAGAAAAGTCAATAATACACGCACATATAGTTACATGCACGCGCGCGCACACACACACACACACATATATATATATATATGTGTGTGTGTGTGTGTGTGTGTGTGTGTGTGTGTATTTATTTGTGCAAATGAATATGATTCGAGCCTTTCTCCCTTTTTAACCGAACAAGCACTTATATACTCTACCAAAAATACTTTTACAAACATTGGGGGCGTGTTCATCACAGCAAAAAAAAAAAAAAAAAAAAAAAAAATTCCATATAAACACATGTTCAAAAAATCCTTCATTTTTTTAGTTAAGTTTAAAGTTTACGTTAAACGTTGATAAATTTGCAATCCAAGATAGAATTCAAAAATGCTTGTCTCGGCTGCCTTCGGTCTGGAGGTGCAATCTAATACATTACCATTCGCGCGACCGAATGTAAAAATCATATCTTCTTCTTCTATGTGCCTTGTCCCTTCAGGACGTAGGCGATCATAGTCTTCCACATCTCCCTATATTTGGTGGGTCTTAGCACACTTTCTCCTGTTATACCACGCAAACCCCATTCTGTCATCCACCTGCTCAGGCCCTTCAAATATGTTATCTGCTGCTTTCTCCTGTCTCTTTTTCCCTCTATCTGGCCTGTTAGTATCAGGTTCCCCAATCCCTCCTTCCTCATTTATGTCCTAATAACTTTAGCTGTCTTTTCTTGATGCTCAGTCTGAATTTTCTTTTCATTTCCACCCTTTCCAAAACTTCATGATTGCTTAAAATCACATCTACCTGAGCATAATATGAATAACCTGCCATTGTTAAACAGAAGAATTTTAAGTTAACTCACCTCTACACACGTTAAATACTGAAGATAGTCTAGCCAAAAATGTACCCAAATGACAAATGCAACCTAATTTACATGGTAACATAGCGCCATCTACCATGAGGTTTCTTTTTCTTTTCTTTTTTAGTCGTTTCACCCCAAGCAAGGCATTCCACTGCCACTATAGCGCAAGGGATTACATAGAGGGATTGGGTATGGGAAATGTCAGAAGGAGGGTGATAGATGACTTAGGATGTACATAGGGAGAGAGTTGGAGAGAGTGGGTGTGAGTTAGTGTGTTAGGAGGTGTCTATTGACCTTACATTTAAACTCCTGCAGGTTGTAGCCGTCGGGGAAGCAAGCATGCGGTAGGGAATTCCACAGGCGGGAAGTGCGAGGAAAGAAGCTGTTGGAGTAGAAATTGCGGTTACATTTCATCGGTTTCACTGTAAAAGGGTGGGACCTAGTTGCCAATCTAGTATCTCGTGCAAATTCCCATCTAGGGGGCACCAGTGATTTAAGTTCGTCAGAGCAGAAGCCATGAAAGTATTTAGAGAAGAGGTACAGGGAAGCCACGTCACGCCGGTGAGAGAGATACTGCAGGCAGTCAGCCAAGTGGGTATCAATCACATTACAGATTCTTCGCTGTATTTTGTCAAGAACCCTGAGGAGAATAGAAGGGGCACCCGACCAGATGTGGCAGCAGTACTCAATACACGGGCGGATGGTGGATTTATATAATTGCAGGATAGATTCAGACAGAAAGAATTTCCGGGCCCTGCACAGAGAGCCGACTTTCATAGCTGCGGATTTAGCAATGGATTCGACGTAGTCATTCCACTTGAGGTCCGCTGAGAGTGTCAGGCCAAGCAGGCGTAGTGATTTACTCTCTGGGAGGCAAGCTTGTTCCATGCTAATGGGAGGGAGGTGCGGTTGTCTGTGGTGGTTAATTGACAGCAGCTTCGTTTTGGAAGAATTGAATTTTACGAGCCATTTCTTACCTTAATCCACCACGGATTGGAGGTCCTTCTCAAGCTCGGCAGCGAGGTTCGCCTTGCGGGGTCCGATGGTTCACCAGTGTTCTTGAATATTGGAACCACAGAAGAAGACTTCCAACAGGCAGGGAAGCAGGAGGAAGACAGGCAGAGATTGTAGAGCTTAGAAAGGGTAGAGGAGAGTTCAGGGGCACAATTCTTCAAAACTATGATTGGGATTCCATCCCCACCACTCGCTTTGTGAGGGTCCAGTTTTGAGATTATGCTAGAAATCAGCGAGGGCGTGATGTGGACGTCATTCAATTGGGCCTCAGTTCTAGATGGGAAATCAGGTGTATGGATTCCAGACGAATCCAGAGTCGAATTGGTCGAGAATCTATGGGCAAAGCATTCAGCCTTGTCCGCTGAGGAGGTGAGGACCTCAAACTCGTTTATTAGTGGGGGTATTGAGGACTTACTCTTGCTAAGCACGCGTTTGCAGAGGTGCCAGTAGTCTTTGGTACCAAACTTGGAGGATGCTATGCGCTGCTTCATCCTGGCAGCAAACAGCATCTTAGCTTCGTTAAGTATCTTTTTACCCTTATTACGAGCTGAGGCGAAAAGGCGCCTGTTTTGGTCCGATACGTGGCTACGATAAAGCCGGAAGAAGTGATTCCGGTGGGCAATGGCGGCCGATCAAGCGGGCGAGAACCAGGGAGACGAATGGGATTTAAGCTGAAATTTCCTGGCAGGGATGAATGCATCGATGCCAGCCTTATATATATATATATATATATATATATATATATATATGTAGTAATATTTTTATTATTGGAGTTTATAAAAACATTTTTTCGTTAAACAAGAACTGTCGTGCTTCGGTGCTATTTCTTGCACCTCATCAGATGTTATACCCGACAGCACTTGTGTAGCAAAAAATGTTTTTATTATAAAAAATATTGCTCGTGTTCACCACATGATGATGGATGACAGGCGATTGTCTATAAATCAATCAGGCAGTTAAGTGGCATACATGATACGCACTTAGCGATCATGTCTCGAAAGAGACCTCACTGACAGAGTAGAAGAATTTCCCGAAGTAGGTTGCCATTACCTTCTGCGAAAGACTGGTTGCCAACCAAGGCTATAGAACCAATCTGTACTGATATTTAACCCATAGCTGGAGGGAGAATTAACGGATCAGTACCTTTCCTAAGGGCATTTGCATGTAAGTGAATGCAGCGAATTCAAATAGCGAATGCTATTAGCATGTTCCGTGAGAGAATTGAGAATATTCTGCAGAGTGAACTTGGTATGACCAAGGTTTTTGTTCGGTGGGTGCCACATCTGACACTTGATCAAAAGCGCCTAAGCTGATCGCATCACGAGGAAACCTGGTATTGTTTGTGGCAGATCCAGTTTGTTTCCTTGAGCCCTTGTCAACCCAGGATGAGCCAGAGGCAAAGAGACAATACATGCAGAGGAAGCAACCCATCTTCACCAGCTCAAAGGAAAATCAAGGTCGTTTCATCTGCAGGGAAAGTCGTGGCCTCAGTTTTTAGACATGCAAAAGGCATTGTACTTCAAAAAGGAGAGTACTATATAAACTTGCTGGAAAACGCCCAGGAAAACGAATGAATGGAGTGTTGTATTATCATGAAAATGCTCCAGCACTTGTCCTTGGTTTCAATGGCTACTGTACGTGACTGACAACCCTCCTTATTCTCCTGATTTGGCCCCCATCTGACTACCATCTGCTCCCTAAGATGGAAAAAAAGAAAAAAAGATGGGAGTCATGATAACGTCATATCTGAAAAATTTTGACCAACAGGATGAAAGCTTCTTCAATAATAGGATCCACCGATGACAGAAGTGTGTAGACCATGTGTAGACTTGAAAAATATACCTCATTTGGTTACATACCATGAGAGTATCATGGTCAGCCTATATACTTCTCAGCCGAATCTCATATATATGAATATATATATATATTGTATCGAGGCAGCAGATAATTTTCTAAACATATATTGTTAAATATAACAGACAATGAATGTCTATTATGTTTGATCATGAGACATTCTAAACATCGAAGTTTGGCTTTAATTTCAGGTGAAAATAAAGACAAAGATTGCCCAACATTTGGATATTTTTCTATTTAGCTGGTTCTAAGCTTTCGGCTCACATGAGCCATCTTCAGAGAGGTTACAGGGATGTTAATATAAAGACGTCCACCATCAAAGATGATTTTATCTTGTGTTGACATAAAACATTGCTATGCAACGATAACAGTCACCGAATAGCAGACGCAGTTCGTAAATTTGTAATGAGGTTCTATGACGTCACACCGCGTGAGAGACCGAAATGTTAACAGAACCATATGTCTAATTGCAATGTAATGTGTTGTGACCAGATTGAAGTGTGATTTTTTAAAGTGTGGGTTGCTTTGATTTAATGTAGATGGCCTCCAATATCTGAAGGTTCTTTTTACTTTGTGTTTGAGTGAGTATTATTGTGTTACCGACTAAAATCTGTCTAATATTACCTACATGGCTAGGTTTTTCTAAGAAATGTTGTTTAATTGAACTCTGATCAGAAAGGTGACAGGCAAGAGCCTTGTTGTAGTAAAACCTATATATGTAGCGGGTTTATTATTAGTACCAGAGATACAATCTCTAAACGGGCATGTAAATTGATACACTACACTGGTTTTCTGTAGAGGATTTAGTTTTGTATATATATGCTCTGTTGAGTTGGGGGGTTGGGTGTCTTAGTGAGATTAAGCACTTTTTAGACATTCTGCCTAGTTCCTTCTATATGGCAAGCTTTCTCACCGGATGCTTCAATTTTCATGACTTATACACTGAGCCCTTTATACACAAGAATTAATTTAAATTTCTTTCCTGTTGAGGGTTTTCTCTCCCCACTTTTTCTCGGAGCATTTATACCTATTCTAACAACTTAGCCAGGTTGGTAATCACTCTCTACCAGATTGGTTGATTCCAACACCCCTGTGCTTTTAACAGCTAACACTCATCTGGGTATAAATGCTCCGAGATAAATTAGCCTTGTATTCCGGCAGCCTGAAGATTGCATTTACGTGCATCAAACCCGGGTCGCGGCCTGTTTCAGATGTCGATAACAACCAAAATGTAAATTATATATGTATATATATATATATGATTGCTTAATTATTTAGTTTTTGGTCATAATAAAATTAGACCAGTGCACATTTGTATTAAAAGGTGTTCAATGAAATTATATTGTAGAACTTTTAAATATTTTCCATTTGTAAACGAATTATTACGCAACCTAGGTATCTACCCTGAGTGGTGTCTTCAGGCGATTTTCAATAACTGATTTTACCGTTTACCTTTTTTTTAAGAATGCTCACGTAACGGTGTTTTATTTTTAACACTCACGTGGCAGGGAATTTTTGAATGCGCAATTTTAAAATTACTAAAAAGTATAACGTTTCCATCCATGGTTGTATGAACCTAACAGGTATTTTTTAGTATGGTTACACTTAGTCATAATTTCTGTTCTTTCATTCAATAGTTCGTTTTTGTTTTGGAAAACCATAACCTCTATCTTTTCTTTCTGGCCCATTCTACATATTTTGCCACCGTTGTAAGGCTTGGCTGTTTTTACTATACTCCACGTTATGTCTGATTTTTTTCCATATTTTAATTTCAATTTCCACTCGTAGCTAGCCAATTTTGTACAGTTTTTTTAAGTTTTCTATTTTGAATGTCGACTTGTGATTAAACCACCTCGTCTTAAAGGTGTCTTTGGTTGATTCCAAATATATTTTATTTTGGCCATTTAAGTCATGGAAATGACTTCTTTTGTGTTGCAAAGTTCTTGAAGTGGACATTTATTTTTGTCCCTGCAGTTGCATTCTTTTTTAGTGATTTTGTTTTGTACACTGCTATTTAAGTTTTGTTTTTTATGAAACTATCTAAATTACTCGTGCAACTATAACTTAGCTTGATTGTGTTTCTGTTGAAAATTTTGTTTAGTTTTGATTCTTTTGGAAAGTGTCTATCTATCAGTTGAGAAAATATTTGTCCTATTTTAGTCTTTACCTCTTCAAAAATTCCCTGCCACATGAGCGTTCAAAAAAAAAAAAACCCAGTAAACTCAGTTATCGAAAATCGTCTGAAGACAGCACTCATGGTAGAAACCTAGGTCACGTAATGACTCGTATATAAATGGAATATATATATATATATATATATATATATATATATATATATATATATATATGTGTGTGTGTGTGTGTGTGTGTGTGTGTCCAGTCCGTAAACGGTGAGGATAATCCAACAAGATTAACTTAATATAAAATATTAAGTGTTATATTTATATAGAGAGCTAAATAGATGTTATCCAGAGCAATATAATATTTATAAAGGAAAACGCAACACGTCATTTAAATAGTTTATGAATTATAATTCATTTCAATGAGCTTAATTAGCCCATTTCATCGGACCACACAATATTCCTTCCATTTGGTATAAAAATTTTTGCCAGAATAAGAATTTTTTTTAACTGAAGAGAAAGATAAAAAGATAAAAATAAAAATAAGAAGAAGGAAAAGAGAAAAAAGAAAAAAGAAATGAGAGCCAGGACTTAGGCATTGACGTCAGATCAGCTGGGGGTATTCAGACCAGTCGTGAAGATGCTGACCTCTGAAGAAACTTCTAATTCCATGGATACGTGTGTATGTGTAACCCTATAAATTAACCCACCCATGTACACTAACTTATATCCATATACACAAATGCGTACATTCCCACATATACTTACAAATGTGACTTTGTTTATGCTTATACATACTTACCGACCTACACTTTTTCATGTCTACATACGGATCTTGCGTTCGTATACTCACATATATACATTTCATAAAGACGGGATTTCCGTGCGTATAAATAGTGTTATATATATATATATATATATATATATATATATATATATTTTTTTTTTTTTTTTCGGATATAACGGAGGAGGAGAAAACAATAATAATGAGGGCCAAAACATCTGTACTCATCCACAAAGAAAAACAGTGGAAAAAATCAATTTCAACGAAGAAACTTTTGATATTACGATGGGTTCGATGGATTCTTCAGAATCTTCAAATCTGGTAGGACTATTAATATTATATAATCTCAAACCCAAAAGGGACTGAACACTAAAGACATTGGACTTTATAGAGATGACGGTCTTATAGTGATAAGAAATACTACAAACTTAAAAATAGAAAGAGTTAGAAAAATGATACATAAGGAGTTTAAGAATCTAAATTTAAAAGTAACAGTTAAAGCTAAGATAAAAAAGTAGATTTCCTCGATGTAACTTTGGATCTAGAGAAAAATATACACCAACCATACAAAAAAAAACAAACACAAACCCTTTATACATCCACCCAAAATCTAACCACTCTCCGTCTATATCATCAAGCATATACCCTCATCAATAGAATACAGAATCAGTAGGAACTCGGCTAATGAGGAAGTGTTCAATAAACATAGCGATTTTTTATAAAACTGCATTGAAAAATAGTGGATACATAAAGCCAAATATTAAATATGTAAACAAGAAAAGCAACCCTCGAAGAAAAAATAGGAATAGGAAAATCATCTGGTACACACCCCCTTACAACCAGATGACTAATAATAGGTTGGGAAGAAAATTCCTCGAGTTAATTAGGAAACACTTCCCGGAGAAAAATCCACTTAGTAAGATCTTTAATAAAAACACTACAAAATTAAGTTACAGCTGTATGAATAATCTAGAAAAACTTATAAAAACCACAATAATAATATTTTTAAAAAATTCAACAAAACCAGTAAAAATAACCAGACAACAGAAAATAACAAGTTAGACGAGAAAAAATGTAATTGTAAAAACCCCATAAACTGTCCACTAGAAAATAGGTGTTTGACGAAATCGATAATATATCAATGCGAAATATGGACGAAGGAAAACCCAAACAATATAAAAGTCTATACAGGGAGTACTAAAAACACTCTACGGCAGAGAATTTACCAGCACACCTCTTTATTTAATAATAGCAAATACAGAAATAGAACATCCCTATCGAGATATCATTGGTACCTAAAGGAAACAAAAAACAAAAAACAAAAAAAAAAACACCTAAAATAAAGTGAAAAATCCTAAAAGAAACGAAAACATGTAAGTCCTTAAATGAACCATGTTCATTATGTTTATATGAAAAACTATTTATTATTAGATCCCTTAAAAATAAAAATTTATTAAATAAACGTAACGAAATTAATGTCATATGTAGACATTGTAAATTATTCACATTAGAAAATGGATAAAACCTAAATTAAATAACATGCTCACCGACGAATTAGGTAAAAATAAAAATGAAAATAAGAATAAAGCCAAAGATAGAATAAGTTAGTGTTTTTTTTAAATAATTCCCCCCTTTGTATCAGGATAATAAACTTTACAGCAAATTGATAGATGGAGCGAAAAAATAGCAGTTCAGGGTTTACTTTTGGAAAAAATCTTTTCTTTAACAAATAGACTAGAGGGAGGGTAATACCAAGAAGAAACATCACATCAAATGTAATAAAACTGAAGGGAAAATGATAAGATCAGATAAATGCGAAGGAAAGCAGACAAGAGAGAAATAGGGTCAAGGAAAAAGAAAAAAGAGGAGGAAAAAAGTTGGTTAGCACAGTAATTCCTCGAGGTCAAACCCCTAAGTGAATCTCCATTCTGATTAGCCACACACACACACACACACACACACACACACACACACACACACACACACACACACACACACACACACAAAACACCCACATACATTCACAGTAAACAGAAAGTATTTGTCATTTAAATGTAAATCGTTTGAACAACCACACCAGCATTGATGAGAATTAATCTCGAAACATAGAAATTTCCATGTAGCAATGAAAAATTGACATAACCATATAATTATATTATATTATATTAAGCTCTATAATACTCATTATATTGAGCACTGTTTATAATAAAATAAATGCCAGAGCACTCAAAATATAAAAAGAAACCTTGAGTCCTCATCACTTGGAATTATATATATATATATATATATATATATATGGTTAACTAAAATAAAGACAAGAGGAAAACTGTATTTTAAATCGCTTACGCGTTTCGTCCGTGATGGACTTTTTCAAGGCAGAAAGACGAAATGAGCTTTATTCTAAATTACGTATCTATAAACAAAATTAGTGTTGGTAACCACAAATACGCTCACAAATTATTTCAAAAAATTAACGGAATATTTCAGTTTTTAGAATTTCTTCATGTGTAATTGCAATAGATTGTTTTGGATATTGGATGTAATGGAATTGGTTGGTAGTATGATGTATTTGTTATTGTTTAGATTATTATTGTTAACAGTGTTTTTTTTGTTGTGGTTGTATATATTATGTGTCTTTCTTTTTGCATTTTGAATGAAATGATATGGGTAATGTAAATTTCTAGATGTGCTTTCTATGTATTTTTCTTCTTTTGTTAAATATTGGGGGGCTGTATATTCTTAGTGCTCTTAAAAAGAAACCTATAATAATACATCCAATATCCAAAACAATCGATCACATATAAAAAACACACACATAGTAACAACTACTTCAAAAACTATTATGGACATTGTGAGATCTAAAAATAACAGAAATCAAAATGACGAACAAGCAGGTGTATACCGAATAAATTGCCGAGACTGTTCCTCCATCTACATCGGAGAAACAAGTAGAAATCTAAAAAAACGTATATATGGACACAAAAGAGACATTACTAATAATAATCTAACCAATGCATTAGTGATTCATAGAAATAAATTCAACCACAATTTCGATTTCAAAAATGCCACACTAATAAAAAGAATGGACAATTTAATCAGAAGGAAGATTCTCCAGAGCGCCGCTATCCATTACTACCAAAACATCAATTTGCGCCCCGGATTTTTCCCAATCTCACCATTACTTGTGGAAACTATATTGAAACAAACTAAAATGCATGATGGGAATTTCAAAGAAAACGGTTGATTTCCTTTTTTCATTCTAAAATCTCGTGCTTTTGCACTGCACGTGGGGGAGTTCTGGAACATACTAAACACACAGAATGGACAATTTTCAAAGAAAACTAATAAATTCCCTTCATCTTAACGTCGCGTGAGTTTGCAATTACACATGAAGAAATTCTAAAAACTGAAATATTCCGTTGATTTTTTGAAATGATTTGTGAGCGTATTTGTGGTTACCAACACTAATTTTGTTTATAGATACGTAATTTAGAATAAAGCTCATTTCGTCTTTCTGCCTTGAAAAAGTCCATCACGGACGAAACGCGTAGGCGATTTAAAATACAGTTTTCCTCTTGTCTTTATTTTATTTAACCATACTGTCCATAATCTCGGATTAAAACTGAGTATATTTTTACATATATATATATATATATATATATATATATATATATATATATATATATATATATAATTATGCTAGTGATTCTTACACATACTCCCAAATTATGTATATATTTTCATATTTACATACATCCTCACATCCATACGTATATTTGCTCATAAATGTGTTCTTTATACCTACATTTATCTCTTTATATCCACGTACAATTATTTTGTTCACACACTCACAATTCTATGAGGAGCAGATTCACGCATACATGTATACACATCCGTATATATATAGGTATACGAGCAACTTTTTATATACTCCCATGCATAAAGTCAATGTACGCCTGTGTACACTTAACTACCAAACGAGGTGGTATATTTTCTTTTCATACGTCTTAACAAACATTACCCATATACATATCCATATATTCCAGCATACCTCATTCGGATTATTGATGCTAACCTGTACACATATGAGTAGAATGATCAGTACATGAAGGTATAATCGGTTCAAGAATGCACAACTGATTGCATCCAAGATTAACATAACCCACATATAATCAGGTGTTTTCACATGATGGAAAAGCGTATACATAATTAGGTCCATTCTTATATATGAAATACACTTATACTTAAGTGCCCCCTTATACACACAATAATACATACAATAATATATATAAACATGCACAAAATTCTATAGAAGTATGCACAAAATTAGGTGCACCCATATATATGAGAAACATATCTCACCTTACACTTAGGTGCCCCATTATACACTTGAAAAATTTATGTTGAAGTCATTATAGTTACAATTACATAGTTCATGATAGGATATTTCTTTTAAAACTTCGTGCACCAATAATATAAAGTTATTGTGTACTTAGATTGGCATGTCAACCCATTGTATGCTTGATCCTTATCCTCACTTCTTTGGTCCGTAAAATCCTCCAATGAATGATCCACACAAATGTGAGAGAGCTGGCAAGTGTGTCGGAACGGGGTGATTCTAAGATCTTATGTGTTAGACAGTTTAACTTTATTTTTATGGCGACATTTGAAAATTATTTCATTTCTCTGATTTAATAATTAGCTAGAATCTCTGAATTTGATAATTCTAATCTTTTCGTCTAAGCATAAATTGCACCTGCTTCTAAAGCTATTGAGGGCTCGAGATTTTCCTATAATCTTCCATACAATCTGAGGGGAAAGATTTCTGTCTTTTATTTCCCAGATATATTTAGAGAGAGCGGTTTGATGTTTTAGGTGGGGTTTAGAAAAAGATTGAGTATGAGTATATAGGCGTTATTTCGATGGTCCGGCGGAAATTCCTGTATATGTTTTTTTCCTGCTTTTGTCTTCGCTGGGATAGATGGTTGCATGGTATATTACTTCTTTGAACTTACATATGCCTCTAACTGGGCATTTAATTTTTACTCTACAGTTACAGAGGGTTGTACTATTTGTCTTTTTATTGTTATAAAATTTCTTTAGTGTATTATTATGGGAATTGATGATGCTACTAATATTGCTAGTGCAGGAATAACTAATTTTTAATGTTTTTCTATTGCAGATTTTCCTTAGTGGGTTGTTCTGCTTAAAGTGCTTATCAACTAATTTTAGAAAGTATTGCCCGATATTAATATTAGATTGTTTACAGAAAGTGGGGTTAAACCATATCACTCTTCTTTTTCTATTTCTAGGTTCTTTAGTTCTGGTATTTTTTTGGGATTCTAAGTAATGTAATTCCCGTTTGAAGCCACTTTTTTTTAAAGCGAAGTTGTAATGTGTCTTATTTTCATTAAAGATTTTGCTGATAGTTTGTTAATTCTAGTATTTACGATTGTGGGGATTTGTTTAATTATTTGTTGGGGGTGGTTGGAGTATCTATCTATCTATCTATCTATCTATCTATCTATCTATCTATCTATCTATCTATAAGAAAACGTGCGATAAGCCATGAACGTTTTGTTCAAAGTTTAGATTTATTGTTGCTATTATTATAATAATTATTTGCTTTTTGTATGATATATTAAGTGTCCATAATGGTATTTGTGTCACTACACGTGTTTCGAGTCTAAAGTTGACTCTGTTCAGACGAATAAACTTCTGATTTCATATGTCGAGATCCGTTTGCTTTTCTGATGGCCAAGGTGTTGTGTATAAATAGGTAAGTCAAGTGGTAAGTACGTCAAAAAGTTCATTATCGTCCGTACTTTTTTTCCCGACTCGCACGTTAAGTTTCTTCTGTTGCCTTCGTTGACCGTAATAGTTTTTTTTCACTGACTTGCGAAATTTGATTTCGTCTTGATATTTAAACTGGTTTTTTAGTGATTTTGATTCAACTCTACTCTACGGGTCATCAAGTTCTTTTTATTGTTTTTGGGAAACTCATAAAAAAAAATTAACGCAAAGTGCATTGATGGTCTGTTCTGAAGATTTCCTTGATAGTGAAATTAATTTTATAAAGAGAACGCTGTGCAATAGTGGGTATCCACCCACCGTTCTCAGTTTAGTGATTTGTAACAAGATCGCTGACTTCAGAAAGATTAAGCTAGTAGTTATTGCTAAATGCCCAGTGCATTTAAGACTTCCGTGGATCGGAGAGAAGGGTGAAAGCCTAACTAGTCAAATTTCTTCTGATGTGTAGAAATGTCATTTTTCTGCCGAAATGCGTGTTGCGTTTGGTACTAAAATTGTTTTAGCTTCAAGTCGTAAGGACGTTCTGCCCCCTCATCAAATAAATTCTGTAATTTACAAATATAATTGTGGCTGCGGTTACATAGGTAGAACCACTCAACGGCATGACAATAAAATCAAACTGTATGTTCCACTGAAAATCAGGAACCATACCTGGCAAAAAAATGAACTTGTTTGTAACAATTGTTCGTAACAATTGTTCCTCAATTTGTGAACATCTTATAAAAATGGAAAGTGTGCCATGGAGTTTAATTTGGATTGGTTTTTCGTATTGGCCAATTCACATTCACTTTTTCATTTGAAGGTGCTGCAATCCGTTTACAGCGAGAGTGTTTTCTGGGCCTTGTAGTTATCAGTCTCTTGTAGTTCATTCTCACCTTCCCATCACTTACTATTTAGTTTTTCAGACCTCTTACATTTTACATTAAGCTCTCCCAATTAAAAAACTTTAACAAGCGGGAGAGAAACCGGTTGTTTTCTTTTTTCTTTTTTATCCTCATTAATAATATATATATATAACTGACCCTAACTGACCCTACGATAATGTAGTTGACAAAATCAAAAGCAAACAACGTTCATGCGTGAAATTAAAAATATAAAATAGTGATAATAAATTTATATCACTATTTTATATTTTGAATTTCACGCATGAACGTTGTTTGTTTTTGATTTTGTCAACTGCACATTATCGTAGGGTCAGTTAGTGCTGCCCTGACGCAAAAGGGAACATTTTTTTCTCTGGCAACATAACTCTGCATCATATCACACAAGCAGGAGAGCCTAATCATGGCTGTCAGACAATTTCTGTAATCAAATCACCCCTTGTATTTCGCTACCTAACTCCCAAGCAACCCTCTTTATTATTATGTTTGGGATGCAGTTTTGCGAGAGACCAACAAAAATCCTTGTAACACCAAAGATGAACTGAAGGCCACGATTAAGGCCGCATTCACCAAACAAAGAGTCCGTCCAGGAGAGATGCAGGAGATTCCTGAGGCCGTGATTGAAGCCAATGGTGATTTTATTGAGTAAATTTACTCTTTAGGATTTCAGTATATTTTTGTGTAATTTTGATAAAAATGAGATGTCATTGTTATTTTCATTTGTGCAAAATTTTGAATATAATTCATCCATCGCACTCTGGATATCCGTATGTATGTAGGTACCTCCTAAAATTCACTCAAAATGAACATACATGACGAAAAAATGCTCGAAACTTAATAAAACCAAAGTTTTATCGTCAAAATCTTTACTAGGAGGAATAAATCTTTATTAGAATAAAAGACTAAAGGATTTTTTACGACTAAATTAAATTTTTAATCCATTTCAAAACCTTCAAAGTTTTTGTTATTGTTTTTGCTTCATCTTTTGACGATAGATTAGTATAGGGAATTTTAACGTCTTTTTACAGTGAAAAGAAAAACATTGTAAAACCCAAATAATTGTCGGATTTTAATGTTTATCCACACTTGAATTAAATTATTTTGAATATTCTGTGTGTGTCTCTCTCTCTCTCTCTCTGTGTGTGTGTGTGTTTGTGTGTGTGTGTGTGTGTGTGTGTGTGTGTGTGTGTGTGTGTGTGTGTGTATAAACGTGCCGATTTTTATAAATATGGACGTCCACAGATGGAATTATCAGATACAGTAAATTGAAGGCCGAAGTACGTAAAATTGAATGAAATATTAGTTTACTTATAATATTAATTTCTAAAATTATTGGTTATTTAAAAGATTATATAAAAAGCTCTCACGTTATATTCGTCAAGTAATTTCTACAGAGCTATGTTGCCAGAGAAAGAATGTTCTACGGATATGTCTACAGTAGAAAAAAGAATCCGAACCATAAGTCTATCGAGATCATTGTTAACACCCCATAAAAACACCTACCTTCGAGTTGAAAAAATGCTTTTCGTTGATATTTAAAACTAAAAGCAGGTAATATTTGTTTCAAATCAGATCAATTAGACTTTAATTTCAGTCAATTTTCCTCAATTAAAATTTCACAAAATTGTAAATATTAAATTTAATGTATTAACTTGAAATTAAAACTAAAATAAAAGTTTCAAGAAAGAATATTCAGTTAAAAAATCGTTTTATACATTAGCTTTCGCTATATATAAGATAAAAAGATAAAAAAATAACTTTCGCCATATATATAAGAAAAAAGGTAAATATAAATAGTGTGTGTGTGTGTGTGTGTGTGTGTGTGTGTGTGTAAATAAAACATTCGTAATCGGAAGTGTCTTTTTCATATATTGATACAGATTAGAATATTCAAAAAATATTAATTTTTAAAATTTTAAGAAATCATGCGTTATGAACATATTTTGTTTTGGCTTCTTTAGAGGGATCAATTTGCATTGAACTTATATAAAAAACTGGATCACCTTTTTAAAAAAATCAAATAAAACTTCTTTTTTGACATCCGTGGTTTGAAGTGCTGAATCTATTTTAATATAAAAGATTTTGGTAAATTAATGATTATTTCTGGTCAAAGTGCTCATTGTACAACTCCGCAATGAATGCATATAGATATGTGTGTGTGTGTGTGTGTGTGTGTGTGTGTGTGTGTGAATAAGCATTGAAGAGGTATGAATTCAAAATCAGGCGCTATTTCGCATATGATTATTGTCATGTTGGTATTAACTCTTTTTTCAGGATCATTTTTAAATTTCATTATCATATTTTTAATTATCATGTGAGAGTGACAGAAATAAAAATCTATACCGAAATGAACATATCGTTGGTTCCTTTTACTTGTTACAAGCAATCATTGTAAGTCGTGCAAGTTATTTAAAAAAAGCCGTTGTACTTGTATCGAACAGGTCACTTGTTGGTACCAAATCTACATGCACGACCACTTCAATTTTTGTGACGTAACCTTCAATTACCTGCACCTGTTTCCTCTTTGTATGTCTTCGATAAATTGTCCTTTTTGTTGTTGGTCTTTACATTTTCAACTATTTATGTTTGTTCTTGTCGTATTTATTTTAAAAATCTTATGCCTCGTCAATTTTACACTCGTTCTCTCTAACCCTCTCCCAGTGTATTCTTGCGATTGTATCTCGTTGAAAGTTGAACATATTTATCATAAGTATTTTACTCTCACTTTTGACTAGCTCATGTAAACCCGCCTTTGAGTAAGATGAGGACAGAAGAGAAAGGTAAAGATATTTGAACCTGTGGCAATGGAGACTCTACTTGAAGATAAAGAGTTATACGTGGTAGTTGAAGATAGAATCCTAATTATTTTTGTCAGGTTGGATATGAGTGAAGTCAAGACAATCGTTGTAACTATCACATTTTCGTGTGTATAATACAAGAAATTTTGAAGGAAATTTAAAGGCTAAAAAGGAGGGTCATATTACACACAGATACATGTTTTCAGAAATTTATACTCAACATAAAAAACCCTCTTATTTAAAACTGCAAGATTGCAGATGCACTCAGCACAGTAGATAATAAAACACAAAGTAGACAGATGTTGATAACGATTGCAGTTGTACGTCTTTTGTCTCAAAGACAGAAAATTCATCGAAATTTATTAAAAACGAATAAAGAGAATACACAAGATCTGCCATGTTTAGATAACATTAATGTTGCAACAAAACAATTTTCCACGAAGATTCGAAAATACGATTTGGAACGAAAATTAGGAGAACAAACACGCAATGGTTAAACATTCAATTCATTTCTGTTCTTTAATACCGTGAACAAAATTAAATATTTTAGTTTAATATATGTACGACATTGAGATTTAATAGATTTATATGATACAACTTTTCAAAAAAGTCATATGGAGATGGCTGTACTACGGGGTCGTATTATGCTCAAGGATGTAATCTATACCCTATTTTAGCTTTAAAAACAAGGGGTCGTATTATATTCAAGTCGCATTACTTAATAGAAAATAAGGTATTAGAGAAAGGTTTTGCAACAGTCATAAAGCCAAAATGTAAATAAATAAATAAATGACAAACTTATATGGCAAAGAAACTGAAAAAAAAAACTAAATTTTCTACATTAAAATTAAACTTTGAAATTGCTTCAATCAAAATAAATAAATAAATAAATGGTAAATTAGGGCACTTCATTTTAGAGTAAGAGAAAATGATGTGAAATAATGCATGATGGGAATTTTCAATCTGATGTTTTGTCATTTCTATTAGATTTTGGGGAGTGGGTTGATTAGAAAATATTTCAGTACTTCCTCGTATTATGTTAACTTACATATACAGGGTGAGGCAAAAGTAATGTCTTTTTCCTGTATTAACTTTTACTGAACAAAAAAAAAAAAATACATTGATAAGAAAATTTATAAGCTCTGGCACATTAAAACAACAGGATTTGCTATGATTAACAAACTATTTAAAAAGTTCAAAATACTACCCTACATGTTCACTAAACTATGAGCAACACTTTTACAGACGATTTGACACATTTCTACATTAATTTAAGAAAATGTATAAGTAATTGTTTTTTATTATTATCAGGAATTGCTTTTAGTTTGAATCTGTAAGCAAGATCTTTCAGTACCCACCCCACAAGAAAAAAGTCTGGTGGTATTAGGTCCGATGATGGTGATCGCTCCACGTCGTCCTGTCCACCTCAGCAGAAAATTCCCAAATGAGTAAGACATAGTTGATCTTAAATCATCTCAAACTCCGATAATTTACGTTTGTTCAATAAAAGTTAATATTAAAAAAAAACAAAAAAACAAAGAGTATTCAGAATGTTGATTGGGGCATGATTCCATTGGTTAGATACGTGTTACGTGTGACAAATAAATGCGATAACTTATGCATCAACTATATGCAAGAGGTATGACAATTATGATAAATGACTTTGAAATCCTTATTAATAGCATTTTAAATCAAGGAGAACGCGTTAACATACTTCTGGGATAAACTGAGCCAATAAAATATACAGTGAAATTAAGTAAATATTTAAAAAGCTTTAGCTAAACTATGACAATCCGGTTAGAGAAAATAATGAAAAATATCTTGTGTTGGAACTTCGTAGCGTTTTTGGACAAGTAGGATTGCAACAGGCGATTTCGTTTCATTTGTGACTGATCTTTATGATTATATATATATATATAGTAGAATCCTTGAAATTTGGTAAGGTAAATTCCAATAGAGACAAACTCTATATATATGGGATGGGGTTCCTCCTACTAAAATAAAAACAAAATTACATATAAACAATAATTTCCCTCTCTTCTTCCTCCATTACTATGTGTCTGTGTGTGTTTACATATATATATGATAAAATAAGTAAAGCACAAGTAGGAAAAGTGTCTTTAATCTAACATTTTTCAATTTATTAACCCGAGAACATTAACCATGGGTAAATAGTACCCACCGCAGATGACGCCATTTTAATTACGATTTAATTAAATATACAGTACCTGATTTTCTTACCTAAATAATATGTTTTTCAGTTCCTATTCATGTTAACGCAAAGTACAAATTTTGAAGTGCTTGCATGTAAAATATTTCAAATAAAGATTTATATTTAATATTTCTTTCAAAATCAGGTATATTATACCCATGGTTAGTAGTGGTGTAACTTTAATTGATGGTTAGCGTTCCAGAGTTAAACTTGTTTAGAGATTTGTTTATAAAACGCTAAACAGTATACTAGAGAGAAAGTATACTGGAATGTTGATTGTGGTTTGATTCCATTGATCAGATATGTGTAATAAAGCAATAGGATTTCTTTTTAAATGTAAGTGTATATCTGTATTGAAAACGCTTGCCTGTTTATATGTATGTCTGTCACGTGTAATAAAGCAATAGACGTTTATTTTAAATGTACGTAGAGGAAAGCTTGTTTGTTTATATGCATATGTGCGTAATAATGCACGTGTCAATTGTATTAAAAGGATGGGCGATTTTACAATATGTGTATGAGAAAATAAAGAGTGGTCAAATGTATGAATGTGTGTGGTAACATAAGTGTGTGTGCGTGTGTGTGTGTGTGTGTGTGTGTGATAAAACGAAATACATTTCCGCTTTAATTTTTAGCGAAATAACGTATACAAGTATCAAACAAACATTATATATATACTGTAAAACCAATAAAATGTAATCACAAATTTTAGTCCATCAGCTTCTTTCCTCGCACTTCCCGCTTGTGGATTTCCCTTCTGTTTACTTGCTTCCCTGACAGCTACAATCTCCAGGCATTTAAATGTAAAGTAAAAGTCATCTCCTATCTCACTAACTTGCATTCTCTCCTTCATGCTCCTTTCTCCATCCATTCCACTCCCACCAGTATTATCATCCTTCTCTTACCCACTTCCTGACACCCCCTATAACCTGTCACTCTTTCTCATAATTTTCCTCCTATGCACACCAGTCGCAGTTAACTGTTTGGGGCGATATAATAATAATAATAATAATAATAATAATAATAATAATAATAATAATAATAATAAATGTAAGAACTAGGAAAAGCAGAAGAGCCGAAAAAAAAAATAACATCAGGAATGTAAATGAAGTCTTATCAAATAAAGAAAAAATAAAGCAAAAAATCCAACTGAAGGCTCAAAGAATAAGACGCTATGAAAAAAGAGCAAGATTTTACAGACAAAACCAGATTTTTCAGACTGATACAAAGAGATTTTACAGGGAAATAGGTAAAAAAAGAATTGAAGTGACAGTACCCCCCCAGAATGGAAGAAGTCACACAGTTCTGGGAAAAGATATGGGCTTGCCCTAAAGAACTTAACAAGGAAGTACATTGGATTACGCAAGAGATAGAACGAATGAAAAATAAACCCGAACAGACATGGTCTGGAATTACAGAAGATGATGTTAAATTTGCACTAAAAAAAGCACACAATTGGAAATCCCCAGGAATAGATAAAATTCCTAACTTTTGGCTATATTATTTAAATGCAGCACATAAAAAACTAGCCAAAGAACTTCAAGAAATGGTTGACGATCCCATTAAAATTCCTGCATGGATGACCAAAGGAATTACATTTCTTCTACCCAAGAATGGTGACACAAACAACCCGAAAAATTACAGACCAATTACATGTCTTCCGACAACATATAAACTATTAACATCTATTTTAACAAAACAGACATATTTATTCTTAGAAAGAAATGACATGATACCGCTTGAACAAAAAGGGTGCAAACGTGGCTGTTATGGTTGTAAAGACCAATTGCTGATTAACAAAATGATCCTGGAAAACTGCTACAGTACAAAGAAAAATCTTAGTACAGCCTGAATAGACTATCGAAAGGCATTCGATAGTGTGCCACATGACTGGATTTTAAAGACTTTAAATATATACAAGATATCGCCCGTCATCATCAATTTCATCAAACAGTGCATGTCTATATGGAAAACAACCCTTTACCTCAATCATATAAATGGAATAAGTCTAATGAAATAAACATCAAAAGAGGTATATTTCAAGGTGATTCTTTATCTCCCTTACTATTCTGCATATCATTAATAGCACTAACCAGTCAACTTAATAAGACAGAATGTGGTTATAAAATAGGACAAAAGAAAATAAGCCATCTATTTTACATGGATGACTTGAAGTTATATGCTAAGAATGATAATGAGCTGGAAGGTCTTCTGCAAACTGTAAGATGCTTCAGCGAAGACATTGGAATGAAATTTAATTTGAATAAATGTGCTAAAGCTACAGTTTTACGTGGATCAATACAAGAAACATCCTCAATTAGCCTAGACCCTGCTGTAACAATAAAAGAATTGAAACCAGAAGAAGCTTATAAATATCTAGGTGTAAATGAGAGTGAAAACATTCACCATAAAAAAATGAAAGAAATAGTGCGTAAAGAGTACTATAGAAGGCTACGAATGATATTAAAAACTGAATTAAATTCACAGAACTGAGTTATGGCCATTAATAGCCTTGCAATCCCAGTTGTCCAATATAGCTTTAACATCTTAAACTGGACTCTAAACGACATCAGGCGAATGGATGCTAAAAAAAGAAAGCTTCTTTCTAAGCATAAGATGCATCATCCAAAGGCTGATGTAGACCGTCTATACATACCCCGTAAAGAAGGTGGAAGAGGTCTTATTCAGCTGGAATTGTCATACAAGACAACAACTATTGGCTTACTAACATACATAGAAACAACAAAGGATTGGATGATACAATTAGTAAGGCAACATGAAGAAAGAAAGAAAAAATATTCAATAATAAAAGAAGGCAGTAAATTCAAACAAGATTTACAGTTAGTAGATTCTGTAGAAAAGCAGAACGGAAACCAAGAGCCGGCTATTGCGGCAAAGAATATGAAAATGAAAGCCAAAGATAAAGCTCTTGAACAGATGAAACAGCGCTGGCAAGACAAACCTCTGCATGGCCAATATCCAGTACGTGCCAATAAATCCAATGTTGACAAAGTTAATACTCATCGATGGTTACGTGCATCTGGATTAAAGTCTGAAACTGAAGGCTTTATTCTTGCAGCACAAGACCAAAGTCTTTTCACGAGAAACTTTCAGGCAAATATTATGCATAATAATATGGATCCAAAATGCAGGTTTTGTGATAAACACCAAGAAACAATAGACCACCTAATCTCAGGCTGTTCTGTGCTTGCCCCAAATGAATATAAAAATCGCCACGATAGAGTTGGGCAATATTTACATTGAGCAATATGCAAACATTATGGAAAAGCTGTAGGCAAGCACTGGTATGAACATCACCCAGCACCGGTTATAGAAATAGAAGATGTAACCATTCTATGGTATTACACCATCTACACAGACAGAAAAATTGAAGCAAACAGGCCAGACATTATTGTTAAAAACCAGAAGGAGAAAACTTGTCTATTAATTGATATGGCTTGTCCAGCGGATTGCAACATAGCAATCAAGGAATTTGCAAAACTGTCAAAATATAAAGACCTGGAAATTGAAATAGAAAAAATGTGGAAATTGAAAACAAGAGTTGTGCCAGTGATAGTAGGTGCACTTGGAATGATAAAAAATGGAACAAAACAACACATTGAAAGAATCCCTGGAAACCCCAGCTTGAGAGATATACAAAAAATTGTCTTATTAAGTACAGCCCACACACTAAGGAAAACTTTATCTATGTAATGCTGGAGATGATAGGGAAGATAGAAAAACATGAAATGGAGCCATAACAACACGCCACTACCTGCCTTAGGTCTCCCCGCAGACTTGGTTGGTAGTGAGACCAAAGCAGAAATCGAAATATGATGAAAAATGACATAATAATAATAATAATAATAATAATAATAATAATATATATATATATATATATATATATATATATATATATGTAAAAAGAATATATACATATAAAAGTATATATGTAAAAGTATATATGTAAAAGTATATAAAATATATCTAAAAGTATATATATATATATATATATATATATATATATATATTTACAAACTGTCAAAGCGAGTTCCTCGCACCAAAACAAGGACAAAAGTCCATATAAACGTATGTCTATAAATTTTGAGTTATAAGATTTTCATATGTCCATAAATTTTCATATGTCCATAAATTTTTGAGTTATTAAGATTAAAGCTTATAGTAGAGGCTGTTGAATGTACAATTCTCAATGCTTAGTTTATAGTGTCTCAGCAACGCGATGATCAACAGCAGCAAAGTTTAGATGACTCGGCTGCTTTCGATCTGAACACGCAATGTGATACAACTGTGCCATTCGTATGGCCGCATGTAAAATCATATCTGCCTACTCATGATATGAATTTTCTGCTATTGTTAAACAGAACGTTTCTCACTTAACTAACTACCTCATACGTTAAACATTGGAGACAGACCAGTCACAAATGTACACGAATGACAACTCTAACTTAGTCTACAAAGCAATACAGCGCCATCTACCGTACATTTTATTTGACCCCACCTCCAAAATTTGTAAAATATTTTTGATACAGCCTATATATATATATATATATATATATATATATATATATATATATATATATATATATATAATGAAATAAAACAAAATTTTGATGTTTAAATTCGTTGAATAGCCATTCCTACGAAGATACCCTCGCGTATTCAGCAACGAAATATTTATTTAAATAAATTCAAATGACAAAAGATTTTATACCGGCAGAAGTAAAAAAAAAGAAAAAAAAAAAAGAAATTCCATCCACAGGAAAATAAATGGGGTGGGATTAATAATTTTTGAATTTAAAGAAGTAAACAAGGAAGTAGACAGATACCTATGTCTAGAAGACACATCACTCCCTTATCTGAGTTGAGAGTTTAAAAGTTGAAATTTAGTCATGTCTAGGAGAATAGAAGTGGTAGGGGGGAACGAAAGGCAAAAGGAAAGAAGAAAATAGAAAGGAAAGGAAAAAAGGAAAAAGGAATAGGAAAAAGAAAAAGGGAGAATGGGTGATTGACAGGGAAGTAAGCTAAGAAAAGAAAAGAAAAAAAAAGTTTTTTTCCATAAAAACAAAGGAAACGCTGTCATCATTGTTGAAAAAACATTGAAAAATTTACCAAAGCGATTTTAGTTTAAAACTAATCTTTATGTGTAAAAGATAAATCAGATTTGGCATTAAAAATAAATATGAATATATATATACAATTATAAACAGGTCGCAGGGAAGTTAAATGAGTAAAATTGTTATGAACAACAAAATGGAAATAAAAATCTTCACAAAAACAAAACAAAATATATAAAGGTGCAGAAAAAAATGGGGACTAAAAAGTTAGTCTACAAATTCTTACATGTTAAATAGTAGATATTTAGATAAGAAAAAGGAAGAAGGAAGGTATCTATAAGGCTGGGACCAGTATTTGGTAGTGGGGTTTAAATTTACTAGCTTAAAAAATTAATTTATTTTACTAAAATCATAGATTAAATTTAAAACTTAAATCTTAACTTTTAAAATTCACAAATTTCGCCTCATGGTGGCATTTGCTAATGAATTCTTTCCATAAATTTAAAAGTAGTTGCTGATTTGATTACTTTAATATTTGTATTTTTTCCTCTAAACATAGATTGCACCGATCGTGAAAATTTCTAGGAGTACGGGCTGAGCCTATCAGTTTCTAACTAACTATAGAATTTAGCCCTTCTTCCTTCATTTTCCAAAATCTTCGTGAAAGGGCTGTTTGATATTTCTGATTTGTGTTGGAAAAGGAATACTTATGATTGTAATAACGTTGCTTAAAACCCCCCGCGGATATACCGATATAAGTCTGGTAATTTGTTCTATTGTTGGTTGGTGAGATTTGAGCTTCGTAGATTAATTAGGTGGATTTACACTTGCCTTCTACCGGATACTCACGGAGCTACAATTACAACCATTAGAAATTCCAGATTTTGAATCGGTTTTATATAAATTCTTTAGAATCTGATTATTGTGTGAATTAATAATATCGTTCATATTTGGGGTACAGGAATAGCTAAATTTTTAGTCCCCATTTTTTCCTGCACCTTTATAAATTTTATTTTGTTTTTGTGAAGATTTTTATTTCCATTTTGTTGTTCATAACTATATTACTCATTTAACTTCCTTACAGCTATTTATAATTGTATATGCATATTCATATTTATTTTTAATGCCAAATCTAATTTATTTTTTACACATAAAGATTAGTTTTGATTAACTTTAGCAGGGCCCTTACAATAAAAATAGAGTAATTTCGTTCCTTTCGAACTAAGCCGCATTTAATTAGTTTCTTAAAATTTAAAAAAAATTAAAAATAAATTTAATTCGTGAATTGCGAATATCCTTTAGCTTTTTAAGTAAATTATGTTCGGAAAGTGTATTTGTGCGTATGTTTGTACATATATATATATATATATATATATATATATATATATATATATATATATATATATGTGTGTGTGTGTGTGTGTGTGTGTGTGTGTGTGTGTGTGCGTGTATATATGTGTGTGTCTGTTTATATGTGTGTGTATACTTGTAATAATGGATTCTTTTGAAATCTATCCTTAAAGTTAATTTATTTTTATTTTATTTTATTTTAAATCTAAAATTTAAGATTTATATTTAATTTAAATTTGTATGTCAATTCTATAAAATTTTCCCCAGTCATTATTTTTAAACTAAAATGGCTTTGGTAATTTTTTCAATGTTTTTCAACAATGATGACAGCGTTTCCTTTCTCTGGAAAATTTTTTTCTTTTTTCTTTTCTTAGCTTACTTCCCTGTCAATCACCCATTCCCCCTTTTTCTTTTTCCTTTTCCTTTTTCCTTTTTTCCTTTCCTTTCTATTTTCTTCTTTCCTTTTGCCTTTCGTTCCCCCCTACCACTTCTATTCTCCTAGACATGACTAAATTTCAACTTTTAAACTCTCAACTCAGATAAGGGAGTGGTGTGTCTTCTAGACATAGGTATCTATCTGCTTCCTTGTTTATTTCTTTAAATTCAAGAATTATTAATCCCACCCCATTTATTTTCCTGTGGATGGAATTTTTTTTTTTACTTCTGCCGGTATAAAATCTTTTGTCATTTGAATTTATTTAAATAAATATTTCGTTGCTGAAGAAGCGAGGATATCCTCGTAGGAATGGCTATTCAACGAATTTAAACATAGAAATTTTATTTTATTTTATATTTGGCTGTGTGATTTGAATATAATAATTGCATTGAGCTCTCCACCTTGATCAATTTTAATATTAATGAAATTAATATTAATTAGGATCGGGTTTTTGGTATTTACCTACCTGATTATCCTTTTGGATTATATATATATATATATATATATATATATATATATATATATATATATATATATATATATTCCGAAAAGGTAACAGCTCAAGGAGTCTTTCTATAAAACTCATGTTTAGAGTGAGGATTTTTAAAGTTTTTGCGTTAAAAGTGAAAAATAGAGGAATATAAGATTCATTGTCGTCATTTGAAGCTCTTTTATTTCTGGGAAGTACAAAACAAACAAAGAAAAAAACACTGTCCAAATAGCATAAAAGGATATTTGCTGTTTATGTAGACAGCGCTAGAGTTGAAAATGTTGTTTGTAAGTGGCTCTCTAGTTTCCGAAGAAGAAATTTTAATCTGGAAAACCGAGACCGTTTAGGTAGACCTACAATCGATGATAACAATCAAATCTAAACGCTGTTTAAAACCACAGTGACCCTTGGCATTTCTCGTATGAGCGTAAGTCGGAAATTACAGTTTATTCTCATTCGGTGTGCAATGTAAATATGTAGATGCTAAGATTGTTATTTATTTAACTACGAAGATTGTCGGTTTCTTGTATAATATTCTATATTTTAAGTGGATGCATAGCAATGAAATTCACAGATCCATCTATTAGTGAAGAGTTTGACATTTGTTTGTATGAAGTTTAATGTCTTAGTTGAGCTTTGATTATTACAACATTGGCGATTTTCGACTTTTCTTTTGATAGAGTAGAGTAGAAAATACAAATTAAATAATTGGGAATTAAAGAAAACCGGAATACAGAATATTGTTGCACCGTATAAAATAAAGACTATCATTAACTTTAAATTATAACTGTCGTATAATAGATCAAACTTTATCGTCATTACGGCACACAAAAAATTCTATTTTACTATTTTGCAGAAACAGACGACATCGTTTTGTACTTTGCGTCAGTCTGAAAAGTCATTGCCACAATGTTGCATCTAGCGGTATTTCATCTCTCAGCCGGTTTACATTTTCAAGTAGGTACGTGTATCACTTGTTCAAACAAGCCTTCACTTATTGCCATAAGTGTTTGTTAATTCAAAAAAAAAAAAAAAAAAAAGAGAGAGAGAAGCATGGAGTGATCTGGTGTCAAATTCCCATAATATTTTAAATGGCTGCGATGCTATTTTGAGTTAAATTCGTCGATAGAAAGACTATCCCAACACAATTTGTTTTTGGATTCCATTGGAAATGCCAAAAATTCTACCCGACTTAGAATCAAGTGATAGCCCAGAAAACTGAAATGGCAAGAGGCCTTCAGTTATGATAAGAAATGAGAAACATTTCATATTAGATATTACAAGGGATCGATTTCTTCTGTAGTCAGCCGTCAAAATTATTCCCATAAACGAAACTAGAAAAATATAGAAAAAAACAGTTTATGCGAGTATACTTCAGTGGATAAGAAGCAAATAATAAATGTCAAATTCCCTTAAAAGCAACCTTATTAATCGGCATATTATTCATATCGTAAAAGTAACATGAACAAATTTGGGAATAAGTGATACTACCAATAACCTATACAAATAATTAGAATAAATGCTAATAAAGCATCGAGTATCCCAGATACAAACACGATATGACAGTTACTAAGTTTAAGTTGCATATACCTATTTTCTCTTTATACAGAGTGGGCGGAAAGAAACTCCCTGTTTAAAATTGTTAATAATTTTATTAATTATTGATCGATTTTCACAAAACATGTTTTACTTTAAAAAGTATAATGGTAGAATGGAACTAGTATGTTGGACCTGAGGCTATGTGAGTCAGAGGGCTGTGGACTGTTTAGTGAAGAGGCAACTGCCCCCAGATTTTTACATAGCCAGTTGCACCAGGTGCGGCCGTTGAGGGCATGGTGTGGTGTGGGCTCAGAAAAATGCCCCCACAGAGTTCTGTAAAACAAACTTGCTCCTGGAAAATAAAATCATGAGCCACCCCAAAAGAGAAAGGGAAGTTGGCCCACGTAAGAAAGAATAAAATAAGGTGTTAGGTATGTGGCCAGACCTGTAATTTTGCTGTAAACTGTCCGAGAAGAAGGTGTTGGTTTTTGTAGGAAACCAGGGCACCTGAAGAAAAGCTATCTGTATAAGGATAGGGAGAAGAACCCTAGGAAACTCACCCAAAGGAACCCCGGCGTAAAAAAATTCGGTCGGAGCCCCCTTATAATGAGAGTAACGAGGGGTTACTGCTGTCGGTACCTACGTTCAGGTGGGAAGAGGGCCGTAACTCTCGACCCAAGAAGAAAAATTTACCTGTGAATCAATGTTGGGTGGGTCAGCAGTGAGAGCCCTGATAAATACGGAGGCGTCAATTTTCTTAATTAGTAAGAAAATATAGAAAATATATAGAAAAAAGGAAAGCATGGGAAGGCCTGATATAGATATTACTCAGGTAGATGACAAACCCACGAGGATAGATGAAATAGCAAAACTCCCAGTGAGGGTAGGACGAACCAAGGTTGTTCATAACTTCTGTGTTACCCCCGACCTATGTAGAGAAGTAATTTTGGAAGAGGATTGCCTGTATCGTTATAGGGTCCAAGTAAGGTTCAACCTTAATGATGGGTTAGTAGCAGTGGTGGTTGAGGAGGATATAAAGAACCGAAGTACCAGGAAGATGTAGCCTAGTGATAGAGAAAAAGGTGGAAGGAGGAGTTTCCTAATTAATACCGATAGGGGAAGACAATCCTGAAAAAAATTAAGTGGCCTTATGGGAAATCGTGGTCGAGGTGGCAGAAGTAGTGCCTATTGTGTTGTTCAATCAGGCACTCAATACAATAAAATTAAAGAAAGGAGAGGAAATAAGAAAGGCCTACCCTTGAGAGCCATACAATGGGTAAAGCTTGATGAAATGAAAAATAGAGGACCAAAGCAAATGGAAGGCATAAGGGACGAAGAGATAATAGCCCCTGATAAGTTTAAGGCTAGATTTGCAGTGATGTGGTAAGGAGTTAAGACAGATCCCCACGGTGAAGGTGAGGATAGACACTGGCGACCAGCCACTAATCAAATTGAAACCCTACAGAACACCTATCCACAAAAGCCCTCTCGTAGAGGAAGCAGTATGGGACGTGATAGAGACTGGGATGATTGAGAGGTCTGAGTCACCGTGGAGTTTCCCAATAGTGGTAGTAGTAGTAGTAGACAAGAAAGATGGCGGACACAGATACTGTGTCAACTTTAGTAGAAGATTGAACGTCATCTCCAAGCTCTTACCGGTGCCTCTAACTTTAACAGATGACATATTGACCCTACCGGGGAATGCGAGATACTTCTCTACAATAGATTTGAGATCGGGATATTGGCAGGAAGTCCTTGATGAGGCCGATATAGAAAATGCAGCATTTGCGTGCCACATAGGTTTGTTTCAGTTCCGGGTCATGCCATTTAGGTTGGCCAATGCCCTGGGTATATTTCAGCGGCTAATGTCCATAGTGCTAAGCAGAGCAGAAGACTTTGCTATTGTCTATCTTGACAACATTCTGGTGTTCTCAGAAATACCAGAACAACATTTCGACCATAGAGGTGTGATTAGAATTTATGAAACGCGAACTTTGGGGTTGAAGCGCCGCACATTTGTCTAAATCCATCAGCCTAAAGGTAAGTTAAGAGAAGGATAACATTTTAAGTTTAGAAGTTAAGAGAAGGAAGCAGTAGGAATTCTCTATAATGATGATAGAAATACACAAACAATGAGTGGTTAGAGGAATAGAAACGAGGAGAGGGAATGCGGGGATGGCTGGTATGCAGGGACTGATACCACTAATGACGATGGTGATGGTGGTGACAGGAGCTTGGAAATACGTCCAAAATACTGTTTTCAAGAAAACAAGTAAAGTAATATTAACCAAGTCTCTTGTGATAGATTTGAACCCGGACGAGTTGCTGTTAAAAAGACTGGAAAGTGAAATAGGAAAGTTAAATATATGACCAGAGTGAAAATAGTACAGAAGTACCACAACGAAGGAAGGTATCGTAGTTTGTTATACTCTCTGGAAGCGGAGAAAGTTATCATAGAAGCCCAGTAAAGAGATATGAAGAATTATCTTAAATGAATTGAACTACTACAAACAAAAGGAAAGAGAGCAGCGGTTGGAAAAGCGCTGAGTGTCCTGTTTAGAACAGTAACTGAAGATGATATCAAGACTATAAGGCGAAAACTGGGTGAAGTGGAAAATAGTCAATGAGTTCTAGCCCAAGTGGCAAGAGAAAATTTATCGATACTGAATGTGACAAAACTAGAACTGACAAAGAATAGAGTGAGTTAATAAATAACCTACGACAGCTTAGACAGGAGGTAGTTAATAGTTCGGAGGCTGTCACAATTGAGTTACAAAAATCGAGTGGGTTTATGCAACAGTATTTCCAGTTAATGACCATTACTAGTAAGGTACGACAGACTAGTTAATCCCTGACGTTCCCGTTAGAGTATGTGTGAGTCCAACTAGACATGTTGCTATTAGGGCACCTTTCCTTAAGCATAGTAACTCCTGGTCACTTAAAAGATATGTTATTGAAGATACAGGCTGAATTATCTCATCATTTGAGGTAACCGGTGGACCCCACCGAGGAACTATGGAAATGCTATAAGGCCCTAAGTTGCGTTACCTTGTTAGAAGTACGATTGTTGGTATTGATGTCCATTGGACAGAGAAAGTATGAATAATAATAAATTTGCCTACTTGTTACCCCTGATCAGGGCTTAGAGGCAGTTGCGATTTACCAAACAGAGACGCAGTATGTAGCTTTGGATTCAGCTAGGACGAAATTTATGATGCTAACGACAGAAGAAGCAAAGAAATGTAGGGATAATGCTTTGGGAACGTGTACTTCACTAAGCCTATATATGCAAATTATGTGTACTTGAGCTATTCAACGCAACAGAGAGGGGATTAAGAAAACTTGCCAAGAGTTTTTAACAAACACAGTATTGCTACAAGCTATAAGGATATCTGATGAAGTAGCCATACAGTGTGGGGGAGAGCCCGCTGGGATACTGAGGGTAGAACCTCCATTGTCATTGATATACCTGCCCTTGGGGTGTTTAGCGTTTGAATGGTTCATCTCCCTACAACCATAATACCAAACCGAAAAGAAAGATCAAGAGAAAGATTCCAGTGTGGGGACAATTGACAAAAAGTTTAGGAAATTGCTCAGAATTGTGGGAACTCGTGGTGGGCAAGTTTCCTTGAAAAGCTCCAGAAAACATGCCAAAATTGCTGAAACCTATAGGGAGGTTTCGTCGAAATCAGTTAGAAGAATGATTAAATATTTTGGGAAAAGAGTATGTTATGGGAAGATAATAAAGAGATCTTAATAAGCTAGTCGGCATTGGTAGAAAACTTTGGTAATTATTGCTACAATAATATCAGCGATATGGAAATTTAAAAGACAAAGGAAGAAATCGATTAATGGTATTTTGGCGAGTATACAACAATTCGAAAGAGGAGTGCGTGTGGTGATTTGTTTTCAGCCAGATTGAGCCAAGATGAAGAAGAAATTAATCTGGATTAAGCAGGAGAAGAGGAAACGGGCCCGACACCTGTTGAAGGAACACCAAAACCTCCTATTAGGGAAAGAAGAATGGTAACCACAAAGAACAAAACCATAAAGCAAACACGCAAACTGTAAGGTGTGCTGCGAACCCCATAAGTACACAAACACGTAAAAAAAAAAAGAAAGAAACCGTAAGAGGTGCTGCGAACTCTCTATATATACACAAACAAATTATATGGAAGAAAAACGAACCTTTAAGTGGTGCTGTGAATCTCATATATGTAATACTTTGCATGATATAAACAAAAGAAGAAGAGAAACATTTTAGATGACACATAATGCCTGAAAAATAGTGTTATTTATATATTTTGGGGTTTAGTGTGTCATAAATGACAAAAGTTGGTAAAGGGAGAGATGTAACACTATTTCTGATACCGAAAAAAAGTAACAAAGTTATTTGGATAGACCGATCGATATACCAAAAAAAAAAAAAAAATAAAATAATAATTTTCCTTCATCATCCGCTAGAGACTAGGTGAGGGATATTCTTAAAAGACCACCTCAGAAAAACAGATAAATAAGTGTACGGTCATCGAAAACAAACAACCACTTGAGATAAATAAAAAAATTACGATTCTTCAGTATTGACCACAAAAATCGGTCAGAAAGATAAAATTTCTGTATGTTTTCTTGTCACCGAATTTAGGATAACCATTATTGCAAAAAAGTCGTACTTCTGTTATTGTGAAAATTTTAACAACCATAAATAAAATTACATCTGACTAGAGTTTGATTTAAAACAAAATATTTTCCTTGCATGAGAAATTGTTGAAAGAATTTTGTGACTCTTAAAGACAGGTCACACCTGGTCAGAAAGAGTGACTGGATTGTCAGAAATAAAGTTTCTTTGTTTTTATGGAATATTGCAACGCTGATAATTAAAAAAAAGATCAAGATGATTTCTTGCGATGGTTAAATACGAAGTGAAAAGGCCTAGATACTTAAAAACGTCTCAAATCAAGGGATTGTCCTCTTTTTGACATTTGTTGGCAAAAGGATTGAAATGAAAAATCCCACGTGTGAAAACAACCACACACCTGGGCACGATAAGAAGTATTTTGGACGGTAATTAAAATTTGGCTGTTTGGACTGGGCCACGCCCTTCGGGCATTAGTAAGAAGCACTCATACAAAGAGAGAAAGAGACGGGATTGATCAGATGACCAATGAGGAAAATGCCCAAGTGAGATTTCGGGAAAGTTGGAGAAACGTCTCACGTCGCTCGGGCAGTAGTAAAAAGCACTCACACTGGAGAGTAGGAGAAGAGGTTGATCAGGTGACCAAAAGGAGGATCCCTGATTGGTCATTTGGAAGTGTTAGCGTACCCAGAGTGCTCCACACCCACCTCCGCCTGGCCAATATAAGCAAGAGTCAGTGGGTTTTCACACAATAGAGTTGGAGTTTGGTTTTAGAATCAGACCAGTAGGGGTTGAGTTAACACAAGAGACGTGTTGTTGAGTGACTACCTGTCTTAAAAGAACCCCTGACTTTAGCCTGGTGCCAGATCAACCAACTTAAATAAAGTGTTACATTCTACAAAAGCCGTGGGGTGGAATTATAATTGCTTGCATGTAAGAGTGATAAATTCAAACCGAATAGCACTTATATATAAACACCTTATTTTTAATTTCACAAAGATATTTTTCTTATTTTGGCTCCCAGCTCTGTCGGAACCGTCGATGCAGCGGATTTCGACGACTTTCAACCAAAACCGGTTTTGTAATCAAACAAACTCAACGTGAGATAGATTCGAGTTTGGAACGAAGTGATAGACTATCGATCGGCCGCAGAGTTTTAGGCGTCGATACGAAGGACACAGGTGGGGGGGGGTGTCCCAGTGCTACTCGATTGGCAACTAAGTTTCACCCTTTTACCGTTAAAATAGTCAAGTATAACCGCTACTTCTACTCTAGTAATTTCTTCTCTTGCACTTTCCACCTGTGGAAATCTCTTTCATATACTTGTTTTTCCGATAGCTACAATCTTCAAAACATTCTGCCGTTTTCTTTCGCTATGTCCTGTCAAGATGTATTCTCTACGATGGACATACATGCACTTTGCTCAGTTTTTGCCGTCTTCAGGCTATCCGCGTGTATTGATTCGAACAGAGATACTTCATTTATGCCCGAACGCCTACAGCGATTTCTGCAAGAACAACACCAGATAACCCTCAAAAGGATTGCTGCTGACATTTGAATTTGAACAGGGATCACTAGAGAACAAACATAGTTGACTACGTTTTGATGTGACTAGAGGAATCGTGCTGCTGAGATCATATGATGTTATAAAATATATTCCTCCAGTTTCCAAGAACAAATTTGACTGGAATGCCTGTACTTTCTTGGCTCTCGAAACCGGCAATGATATTACTAAAAAGACACAGGCAACTGAATAAAAAAAAACGAACTATGAGTGAACCAATTACAAAAACGCAGCAGGATTAAATGCAGTTCGTGAGCAGACGGCCTCACAGACAGCAAAGAATACCTGTTCGGTGAAGGATGTTTTCTAGTGTAGGAATAAGGCACAGGAGTATGTAGTATGATCCATTTCCCCTATTAATGAATCTGTCCTGTCTCTCAGGAGAACTTTGCTTACATTCAGAGTTCATTAAAGCTTACATTTAAGCCAATATTAATTGTTTCTAATAATTCTACTACACTAATAATTTTGCAAATGACTAAATTCCATGCAACTTCTCGATGGCAATAAAATAGAATTATTTAACGATAACCTGATATCTAGAGTGTCTCTGTATTTGAAACCTAATTGGTTTATTGTAATATACTGAAATATTTTAACTCCCATGAGCTTTCGGGTTGTAGGTGATAATGACTCTTCACGGGGCTTCTGTTTTATTTTAAATATGTGTAAATGGTTTCTTGAGAAAAATAATGGACTGTTTTCCCGTTGCTTTCTCCGCAGTTTTGGAATCAGAATAAGCCTTCTGTTAAACTGGCTACAACCCAAAGATCGAAGGCGCCGTCTACCCAATTATTTAACCCATAATTGGTAGGAAAGGAAGAGAAAGACATTGAGGAGAAGTAAACGTAACAAATTTGTCTGAACTTTGAACTCGACTCTCTATTTCCATTTTTCGCCCAGATTTAAAGAACGGCTGAATAAAAATTTAATTAAGAAAACAAGTTTTCTCAAAATAACTACATCAGTTATTGTCCCAAAAATTGAAGTAGACTTAATCTATTGCTAAATACAAGAATAATAAACAAAATAACCTTTTAAACATAACAGCAAAATGCCCTTTGTTTTTACAGGATGCGCTACGAATGAGTCGATAGTAAGTTTGCACCGAGTAAACCTAAGAAAAAAAAAAAAAGGAAAGAAAAAATAGAAAAGAAGAAAAAAATTCTAATAAAGGCATGATCCCATTTTATGAACATGTCAATTAAGCTCTCCGAACTCGGCATTTTGAGTTCTTTGCCTCCTTTGAAAAACTCTTAACTCTAGAATGACCATTGGCCGTACAAGTAGCCAATATAATTGTGCAATTTTTACGTTCTTTTTTTATACAAACTCTTTTTTAACGTTTCGACTTGTAAATTGACATTTACTAAAGTAGGCTTGTTGACGTAAAACGTATCTTTGCATAATTGTTACCTAATTATTGCAAATAATATAACTAATGAATGTATGCACACACATATACACACCCCACTGTCATGGTTGCGTGAGCGCGCTGACTTACTCTCTCTCTCTCTCTCTCTCTCTCTCTCTAGATAGATAGATAGATAGATAGATATATTATGCTAATATACATTTTCTCTCTCCATGACACTAAAAATTAATGATATAACTTTTACAAGATATCTCGAGTAAATATTCTGTCACTTGTTTAAAATTGACAAATTAATTAAGTAGAGATACAATTTAGATACACGTGTTACCACTTTAAAGTTTGATTTTATTTAATATAAGTACATGATTTTGATTTCGAGTTTAGATTTACAAGTCATCCGCTTCAGGTAATATATGAAAATATATATTTAATTATTTTTGCTTCTTAAGAAAATATGAGTCGTAATAATAATAATAATAATAATAATAATAATAATAATAAATGGAACAAAACAACACATTGAAAGAATCCCTGGAAACCCCAGCTTAAGAGATATACAAAAAATTATCTTATTAAGTACAGCCCACACACTAAGGAAAACTTTATCTATGTAATGCTAGGGATGATAGGGAAGATAGAAAAACATGAAATGGAGTCATAACAACACGCCACGACCTGCCTTAGGTCTCCCCGCAGACTTGGTTGGTAGTGAGACCAAAGCAGAAATCGAAATATGATGAAAAATGACATAATAATAATAATATATATCACACACATTTATTTTTATTTATTTGTGTGAACATTATTTTTAATATATATATATATATATATATATATATATAAAGTGCGATGGGGAGATTATATTTTTATTACGCGCATACGCGTTTTTTTTTGTCTACTGTATAGTAATGTAGGTTAAGTTGGGCACCGTTTGTAGAAAAAGTGCATCATGATGCAATTCACTTCACCAGAAATTTGGAAATGTCATGCAGTACTGCTTGACATTCGTGCCATAAGCTCGAAAAGGAACATTTCAGAGTATTTGGGAACAGAAAGAGTTGGATGAGAAAGAGTTGGATGAATCGTATACTATTTCTGAAAGTACGGCAGATCGAAAACTCACTCTGCTCGTTTTGCTAAGAAAAGAACCCACAACTTTGTGGGCGAGGGCCTCAGACTCAACATGGAGATCTATATTAAGTGCCTTGAGCAGGTATTGCTGCCCTAGATGATGAGGGTTGCTGCTGAAAGACCCTATCTGTCGACAGAACCCTGTACTATGCTACACATGCAGGAGAACCCAGTCATAGCTATTAGACAGTTTTCTGTCAGACCACATCACCGCTTACATCTAACCACCTAACTCTCCAAACTGAAACCACTTACTTATTATGAGTGGAGCACAGTTGAGCGAGAGACCAACAAGACTCCTTGTAACACCAAAGATGAACTGAACGCAAGGATTATGGCAGCATTCACCAACTTAAACAAGGAATTCGCCCAGAAGAAATGCAGGAGAGTCCATAGTCATCTGAAGGCAGTGATTAAAGCCAATGGCGATCTTACTGAATAAATTTACTCTTTATTATTTCAAGATATTTTGTATAATTTTGGTGTAAATATATATTTTAAAATGAAATGCCATTTCTCTACAGACAAGGTGAAAGACGTTATCAAATATAAATGTACATACATACATACATACATACATTTATAAATGAAACAATATGAAACATCATAGACTCAAAATAAAGTTATCATTAATACAGTAAATACATATGTTTGACAAATTGACATGTTATCGTTGAAATTTATTCTTAAATGCGGGTTTGGTAAATCATCAAGAATATATTTAACAACAGTAATAAAATATTGCTATTGATTTAAATCGACTAAAAAATAAAAAAATACAACAAACCAAACAAAATTGCAGATCTGATGTTGATCTAAAAAATCTGTTAATCGGATATCGTTTTAAAAAGATTAAAGCATGTTTCTGGTATAGTGAGATCCTTACATAGAAAAAGCATTAATCTCACATAACCTGTTTGGGTCTCTTTCGCAAACATACGCGGTATCCGCACTAACTTTTACAGAATCACTCCTTCAAACTAACTCACCTGATATCTTAGCCCTCTGTGAAACTAACCTTGACCCTTCTATCCTCTCTTCTAAGTTTTACGTTCTTGGTTACCTTCCCCTCTTCAGGAAGGACTCCAATGTCCATATGCATGGGCTCGGTGTCTATGTCAGTGACCATCTTCCTGTAGCTAGGGTGACCTCTCTTGAATCCCTGGATCATTCTTTCATGTGCTTCCTTCTCTCACTTCTAAGCTCGGTTAACTATCTCTTCTTTCTCTACCGCTCACCCTCCTCCTCTGACTGCTCGGGACTCGATAGCATCTCTAACAATATCGATAAGGCCATTTCTTCACATCCATCTGCCCATATATTTGTATTTAGTGACTTTAATGACCACCACACCAAGTAGCTTGAAAACTCTGTCACCGATCTTGCTGGTGTCAACACCATGAATTTTTCAATAACCCAATCTCAACGCTTTTCTCTAATAACCCAAATGGAAGGGACTCATTACTAGACCTCTGCTTCACTTCCGTCCCAGACTCTTGCCCCGCCAAGCAGCTCTGCCCTCTCGGAAACTCTGACCACGCCGTAGTTTCCGTCAACATCTCATCCCACTCCCACTCAACCCAAGAAACCCAGACTAGCAGGATATCATTCTGCTACCAAAGAGCAGACTGGGAATCGTTCCGCGACTTCCTGTGTAACGTCCCTTGGAACAACGTTTTTAGTCTTCCCTTTGAAGACCGTGCATCCAAAGTCTCCTCTTGGGTTAAGACTGGCATTGATGCTTTCATCCCAGCCAAGAAATTTCTGCTGAAATCCCGCTCGTCCCCATGGTTCTCGCACTCTTGCTCGGCCGCCATTGCTCACCGGAATCATTTCTTCCGGTTCTATCGAAGCCACGCGTCGGACCAAAACAGGCGCCTTTTTTGCCTCAGCTTGTAATAAGTGTAAAAAGATACTTAACGAAGCCAAGTTGTTGTTTGCTGCCAGAATGAAGCAACGTATATCATCCTGTAAGTTCGGCGCCAAAGACTACTGGCGACTCTGTAAAAGCGTGCTTAACAAGAGTAAGTCGTCAATACCCTATTAATCAATGAATTTGAGGTTCTCACCTATTTAGCGGACAAGGCTGAATGCTTTGTTCGCAGATTCTCCACCAATTCGAGACTAGATTCGTCTGGAGTGTTTACACCCAACTTCCAAACCTAGAACTGAGGCTCACCTGAATGACTTCCACATTACACCCTCGCTGGACTCTAACATAATCTCAAAACTTGACCCTCACAAAGCGAGCGGGGGGGACGGATTCCCAATCATAGTCTTGAAGAAATGTGCCCCTGAACTCTCTTCTGTCCTCTCTAAGCTCTACAACTTCTGCCTATCTACTTCCTGCTTGGAAGGCTTCCGCTGTAGTTCCTATATTTAAGAATACTGGAGAACACCCGGATCCCGCAAATTACAGCCCTATCAGCCTTCTTCCGATCTTTGGCAAAGTGTTCGAAGCCATTATCAACGCCGAGGTGGTTCAGCATCTCACAGCCCACAGGCTCCTCTCGGACAAACAGTATGGTTTCCGCTTCACCAGGTCTACTGCTGATATGCAAACGACCATCACCGAGTATATATACCAGGCTCTCGACAAGAATGGCGAAGCTCGAACCGTAGCCTTGGATATCTCCAAAGCGTTCGGCAAGAGTCTGACATGCTGGCCTCCTACGCAAACTGCGGAGCTATGGTATAACTGGACATTTGTTTGACCTAATCCAGTCATTCCTCTCTAACCGCACATTGAAAGTGGTTAAACGGACAAGCTTCCCAAAATTACCTTACGAACGCGGGTGTCCCTCAAGGCTCTATCTTAGGTTCTACGCTCATTCTAATCTACATTAATGATCTCCCCGATGCCATAAAATCCCAAGTAGGCATGTACGACGATGACACCACAGTTTACTCCCGCCTCGATCAAAAGTCTGTTGTGGGCGACAAAGTGAACCTCGCTGCCGAGCTTGAGAAGGACCTCCAATCCGTAGTGGACTGGGGTAAGAAATGGCTCGTAAATTTTAATGCTTCCAAAAAGAAGCTGTTATCAATTAACCATCATAGACAATCGCTCCTACCTCCCATTAGCATGGAACAGGCTTGCTTCCCAGAGAGTAAAACACTACGCTGCCTTTGTCTCACACTCTCAGCGGACCTCAAGTGGAATGACTATATCGAATCCATTGCTAAATCCGCTGCTATGAAAGTCGGCTCTCTGTGCAGGGCCTGGAAGTTTTTCCCGTTTGAATCTATCCTGCACATTTATAAATCTACCATCCGCCCGTGTATTGAATACTGCTACCACATCTGGTCAGGTGTCCCTGCTATTCTCCTCGGGTTCTTGACAAAATACAGCGGAGAATCTGTTATGTGATCGATACCGACTTGGCAGACCAGCTGCAGTCACTCTCTCACCGGCGTGACGTGGCTTCCCCGTGCCTATTCTATAAATACTTTCACGGCTTCTGCTCTGATGAACTTAGATCACTGGTGCCTTCTAGATATGAATTTGCACGAGATACTAGATTAGCAACTAGGTCTCACCCTTTTACACTGAAACAGATAAGATGTAACCGCAATTTATACTCCAACAGTTTCTTTTCTCGCACTTCCCGCCTGTGGAATTCCCTTCCGTATACTTGCTTCCCCGACAGCTACAATCTCCAGGAGTTTAAATGTAAGGTCAATAGACACCTCCTAACACACTAACTCGCATCTATTCTCTCAAACACTTTTCCTATCTACGCAACCCTCCATCCTTGGTATCCTTACACGTCTATTACCCTCCTTCTGACATTTCCTATATCTAACCACTCTTTCTCATCACTTTCGCCTATGTAACTCCCTGCGCAACAGTGGCAGGGAAATGCCTTGCTTGGGGTGAAATGATAAAAATAAATAAATAAATAAATAATTGCGTGTTTCGACTTCTTTAGTGTAATCAAGTCATGTTACACGCTCCGTACCCTTCACTATTAAAGTCCCGTATTTTTCCAGTATTATGGTCGGGTATATGTCCAGCGCTGCACTAAATGCCATTATTTTTTTCCCACAATAAATAAGTTTTGTATGAAAAAAAAAAAAGATTGTTTTCGTTCCATGCCACTTCCGGATGTCTTAGTTATTCTCCATTTAACTTAACTCTCTAAGTTTTGTTTGCTACTATTGTCGCCATGTATTGAACTCCTAATTTTCATCCATCACACACACACACACACACACACACACACACACACACACACACACAAATATATATATATATATATATATATATATATATATATATAAGGCCTCCGTCAGTCAGCTAGTTGCCTGCTTGTCTGGAGCATCGGCGTCTGTGACTGTAGTAACCGATGCGAGAGTGACAGTCTTTGTTGCAGAGGCTGCTTTTATGTTTTGTTTCTGGTCTGTCAGAGCTGCTATTTTGCTTCCTGAGAACCCGCCTTTCCGTATCTTAGTCTTGGCTCTGAGACGGGCGAGATTGAAATATATATATATATATATATATATATATATTTCAATCTCTAAAACGTAAAATTAATCATATATATATATATATATATATATATATATATATATAAATAAGGCGTAATTTTACGTTTTAGCATATTAAAAACGTGACAAGCTTGTGCATAACTAAAACGGTAAAATTGACCATGTAGACCCAACCGATCGTCAAATGCCTAAAATATAATTTGTCCCATTTTCCGTCTATATTTGTATCCGTAGGCAGAGACTATATCAGAGTGTTGAACTATGTATAAACAAAATCAACGATGCCTTGAATTTAACGTTCATTCTATCACTTACTCACAGATTTAGTGAAAGAAAAAAAAAGAAGCCTGCCATTCGTCCATGCCTAGAATATTGCTACCACATATGGTCCAGTGCCCATGCAATCAGCAATCAATAATGTCCTCATGTGACGGCTCGACTTCAGTCACTTTTCCACCTCTGTAAAGTTACATCCCTGTGTATTTTCTATTAATACTTTTATAGTAACTGTTCGGATGAGCATTTCACTATGGTACGTTTTCAATTCATGCGCAGTATTAGACTGGCGATGAGGCTTCACCAATTTTCAGTTGAGCTGGCTAAATATAACAGTACATTATTTGCTAAAGGTTTCTTTTCTTGCAATTCTCGTTTATGGAACTCGCTTCCGGTTACATGCTTTTTCGGGATGGTAGCACCGCTTTGGGTCCCAGCTATGGGCAAATAGTTAACCCCCACAATGCTGTCAAAACCGATGAAAGCATGAAAATAGACTTTTATAAAAAAAAGAATATACATTTTTGAAGGAAAAAAATATTGCTATTATACATTTTCGAAGTAAAAAATATTACTAGTAATACATTTTTTAATATAAAACAAAAAGACATCTTGAGTTATCTAAAAAAAAAAATTGTTCATCAAAATCTGACTAAATCGACCTTTTCACTATAACCGAACATTAAACAACGTACTTTAAAATCTCACCTTTTTGGCATTAACTAACCCACAGAGGTGTTGATATGCCGTTAAACAAAACTCAAACTCAAACTCCATACAAAAGTCTCTATCTGACGAGGCTGTTTCAGAACATGACTCGAATTTTTAGGTTAATGTTTTGATTTTATAGTAATTGGCGGTGTTCCGTGAAACAAATTCTAGTCTTTTCGATATTAAGCATTAGCAACATCTAAAAACCAGTCTTTTTTTATTTTCCTTTCTGTGTACTCTGTTCTTTCAGGATATGGTCGATCATAGCTGTCCACAACGTTCTGACTTTTGTTCTTTTATGTAACTCTTGCTCCTTTTCTTCTTCTTCGTTTTATAATTCATCTACTCAAACTCAACATTTGTCATTATATAGCAGTCGAGCACTCTTTTCTTTGTTTCTGCAGACATTATTCGATTTCGTTAGCGACTTAGTCCAGTGGGGAAAAAAAGTTCAATATTTTTTTTTTCAATAAAATTCAATCATCAGATCAAACCCAAGCATTAAGATATTTTGAAATCATTAATGTGTCACAGCAAAGCCGAACTGAGATTTTATACATATATGCGGGTGTACATGTGCATGCAACTAAATGTAGATATGTTTTATACATTTATAAACAGACATTTGAAATATTTGTATATTTGTCTTACACCTTATTTATGTTTTGTTTCTGGTCTGTCAGAGTTGCTATTTTGCTTCCTGAGAACCCGCCTTTCCGTATCTTAGTCTTGGCTCTGAGACGGGCGAGATTGAAATATATATATATATATATATATTTCAATCTCTAAAACGTAAAATTAATCATATATATATATATATATATATATATATATATATATATATATATATAAGGCGTAATTTTACGTTTTAGCATATTATAACTTCCAAAAGTTATAAATGTACAAAACATCTATTTTTTTCTTCAACCACTAATGAAAATTGATTGTCGGAATTTGTTTTTGATTTTCAAAGCAAGTGTTTTGATAGTGGGCAAGTCTTTCGTGTCAGATGTCAAAGCGGTCAGTTGATTTGTACTTGATGAATTTTTTAAATTTTATTTTGAAATGGTGTAGTTAAGCACTAGTACCAGGCATGTCAGAAACAGGATTGACAGATTTGACACTGAGTCCACTATTGAGTCCACTCGCTGTTAGATGTTTACTAAAGTTGTCGGTCAGTTTTATTCTCTATCTTTTGAATCATGTTGAATAGATTATTTGTTTTTCCAACGATGCACACCTTTTCCTTTCGTTAAAATTTAATTTCAAGTCGTTTCCTGTTCGACTTGTGGATCTCGGACGATTCGAAAGCTAAAACAAATTATTCGCATTTGTTTTATTATAGTTTTACTTTTGAGATTAGTAATAAAGTAATGCACTAAAATTAGTACTTACTAAAATAAAATCGACAAAATTATGAAAAAAAAAGAATTTTTGTTACATAACTAATAGCCATTACGCAAGCTGGCACCCACGTGCAGATAGCCATTACACTATCCCTCACCTACATAATGATAGCCGTTACCTGGCACCTCCATGATGATAGCCATTATTCTATCTGACGCCTACGTACTGATAGCCATTACGCTACCTATCAACTACTCACTGATCACCTTTACGTTACCTGACACCTCCATGATGATAGCCATTACGCTGCCTGGAACCTGTGTCCTGATCGACATTACCTGGTACCTTCCACGTAATCATTAAATTTACTTAACCTACTGTCTTCACCAATTTTAACCTTTTTACACCTTGAATTTTTGTTAGACCTGCTTAGCAACCTTTACATATTTGGGAAGGATATTAGAATAATCAAAAAACTATACAAGTATCAAATTTCCTGCATGCGGATAAAAGTTAAATACAATAAATATACAAAAATATAAAGGGTGTAAGACAAGGATTTGTCTCACCGGACTTATTTAAATTTTGCAGTAAGGCGATTCTGGGAGAATTGGAAGTCTTACCAGGATTTGCGACCACAAATCTTAACAACATAAGATATGCCGATAAGATATTCCAAAACTTAAGCAAAGTATTAAGAAACACGAAAATTTCGTTGGAACAAAGAAAGAGTAATGAGTTGTTACATAATCCTTCTATATGACAGTGAAGGCTAGACAATTTTCTTACAGATGAAGAAGAAACTTGAAACAACAGAAATGTGTTTCTACAGTAGGATGCTAAGAATACCGTAGACTGAACATGTGAGAAACGAGTTTCCGAGAAAATCAAAACAAAAATGAGAGTTACATTTATCAGTGTTAAAATTTCTATGGCACATAATGAGGAAAGAGGGCTTGGAAAATATGATATTCACAGGACAGATTGGAGACAAGAGGATCAGAGGAATCGTAAATGATTGGCGAATCAGGGTCTAGGAGATATAATAAAAACGACAAAATTTATTAAGAGCTATAAAGGACAAACAATTGTAGAGAGCCATGATCGCCTACGTCCTGAAGTGTCCAACAGACGCATGCCTACTGCTCTCCCTTTTTCTAGCCTTTTTCACATCTTGAATTTTTCTCATTGACCAGGAAAACAGAGAACTTATGAAAAAAGTAAGCACTGATGATAAGATGCCTATCAAATGGTGATGACCAAAGACATGACCTATTTTTCCTGTGTTTTTTTTTCAAGAGTAATAAACATTAAATAACAGATTTTGAATTTGTTACTCTGACAAACTAGATCTTTCGTATCTATTCATGATAGCCTTTGATTTCTCAAATTGTGCCTGTCGTCACGTCGACTAGAACCTTGTTTGCATAACAGATTATTCAATGAGACAATTACATGATGTTGATGTCAGCGATTGTCGCGCACACTGCAAATCAAGTCATCGCACTGCAAATCAAGTCACCTCTTCAAAGCTGCATGAACCTTTCGCTTATAAGATAACAGCATTTACTGGTTTACATTTGACAAACATACACATTTCAAGAGCTCTTTCAATTTCATTATATGGAGAGATGCATAAATAAAGTGTTGAAATACTTCTCATTTGATTAATTTTTAGGTTCGTACCAACTGCTTTGGTTCTGAGTCAGTTGCCGTACGCTAATGGCTACATATATGCAAATGTGCCAAAAAATAATGGAATAGGCGTCTAGTATCACGTAGGACCCTCCTTAGTTCGGCAAACTGCAGTAACTCGATGTGGTATCGTTTACGCAAGTGATCGAATGATTTCTAAAGAGATGCTGTTTGATAATTGTCCACTGTCCCATAGTTACAGGATCTATACTATATTCCATAAACGTTCGACCAGAGTCATATCGACCGAAAACGGTGACCACGCCATTCGTTGAAACACACAGTGCATTATACTCTTTGACATTTTTTTGGTAGATGGATTCAATGAATTCGTGTAAAATCGGGACCACCGGTTAATGACGAGTTTACGTGGGTCATCGGACCCAACCACCTGTTGCGTGAACATACGCCACAGTATATAAAACAACCACCAAGCTTCACGGTACCTTGTTGACAACTAGGGTCTATGGTTTCACTTGAACACTACAATCAGCCCGAAACAAAAAGTATTGTGACTAATCGATTCACATCCCACATTGTTAGTCCTCCAGAACTCATTTAGTGACGTCACAATCCCAAAGGAGGCGCTGTGTTTAGGGCTGTAGTGTTAATAAGGACATCTTATTGGGTCTTCTGCCCACATATCCAATGGAAGCTAAAAATTAACCACACTAAACTGACCTGCTAGATATGCGCCCTGTACCACCCGTATTGAATGTGGATATGATTTGAGTCACCACCCAAGAACCTCAGATCAGCAAAATATCTTACTGCTACCAAAGAGCCGATTGGGACTCGTTCCGCGATTTCCTGAGTGACGTCCCTTGGAACAAAGTATTTAGCCTTCCTGTTGAAGACTGTGCGGCTGAGGTCCCCTCTTAGGTTAAGGCTGGAATCGATGCTTTCATCTCTGCCAGGAAGTTGAAACTTAAATCCCACTCATCCCCCTGGCTCTTCCCTGCCTGCTCAGCTGCCATCGCCCACCGAAATCACTTCTTTCGGCTTTACCGGAGTCACGCGTCGGACCATAACAAGCGCCTTTTTGCTTCGGCTCTCAATGAGTGCAAGAAAATACTTAAAAGAGCTAAGCTGATGTTTGCAGCTAGAATGAAGCAGCGCATAGCATCCCGTAAGTTGGGCTTCAAAACTACTGGAGGCTCTGTCAAAGCGTGCTGAACAGCAGTAATTCCTCAATCCCCTTCTAATCAACGAATTTGAGATCCTCACCTCTTCAACAGACAAGGCTGAGTGCTTCGCTCGCAGATTTTCCACTAACTCGACACTGGACACGGCTGACTGACATACTAATTACTCCCTCAGTGGTCTCCAAAATAATTTCTAAGCTTCCAAGAGGCGAGCGGTGTCAACGGAATACCAATCATTTTTCCTAAAGAAATGTGCTCCTGAACTCTCCTCTGTTCTCTCTAAACCCTATAACTACTGCCTCTCTTCTTCTTGCTTTCCTGCCTGCTGGAAATATTTCTCCGTGGTTCCTATACACAAACATACTGGAGAACCCTCTGACTCCGTTAATTATTACCCTACCAGCCTCCTACCGATCTTTGGCAAAGTGTTCGAAGCCATCATCAACGCCGAGTTGGTACAACATCTTTCAGTCCACACACTCTTCTCTGACAAATAGTATGGTTTCCGCTTCACCAGGTATACTGCTGATATGCTCACGACCATCACTGAGCCCTCGACAAGAACAGCGAAGCCCGAGCTGTTGCTTTTGACATCTCCAAGGCGTTTAACAGAGGCCAGCATGGACAATTGTTTGACCTAATCAGAGTTATTCCTTTCAAATCTAACAATAAAGTTAGTATTGAACGGACAGGCCTCCCAATACTATCACACGAAAGCGGGCGTCCCTCAAGGCTCTATTCTAGGTTCTACGCTTTTCCTTATCCATATTAACGATCTCTCCGATGCCATAAGATCCCAAGTAGGCATATACGCTGACGACACTACGGTTTACTCTCGTCTCGATCAAAAATATGCCGAGGCTGACATAGCAAACCTCGCTGCCGAGCTTGAAAAGGACCTCCAATCTGTGGTGAACTGGGGTAAGAAATGGCTCGTAAATTTTAATGCTTCCAAAACGAAGCTGCTATCTATTAACTATCACAGACAATAGTTCCTCCCGCCCATTAACATGGATCAGGCTTCTCTCCCTGAAAGTAAAACACTGCGCCTCCTCGGATTAACTCTCACATCAGACCTTAAGCGGAATAACTATATAGAATCCATAGCTAAATCCGCTGCTAAGAAAGTCGGTTCTCTGTGTAGGGCCAGGAAGTTTTTCACGTCCGAAACAATCCTGCACATATACAAATCTACCATCCGCTCGTGCATTAAATATTGGTGACATCTCTGGTCAAGTGCTCCTGCTATCCACCTAGGTGTCCTTGATAAAATCCTGTGGAGAATCTGTTATGTGATCGATCCCGACTTGGCAGCTAGGATACAGTCGCTTTCTCACCGACGAAATGTGGTTTCCCTGTGTCTCTTCTACAAATACTTTCACGGCTTCTGCTCACTGCTTCCCCCTATATATGAATTTCCTCGAGCCACAAGATTAGCAACTAGGTCCCACCCCTTTACTGTGAAACCGATTAATTCTACTCCATCAGCTTCTTTTCTCGCACTTCCCGCATACTTGCTTTCCCGACAGCTACAATCTACAAGAATTCAAGTAACCTGTCACTCCTTCTCATAACATTCCTCCTATGTAACCCCCTGCACAACAGTGGCAGTAAAATGCCTTGCTTGGGGCTACACAATTATAAAAAAAAACCAAAAAACTCAAATATTTATAACGAACAAACTTTGCCAGAACAATATTTAAGAATCGTGGTCAGCTCCGACGCTATCCAAAGTGGGTATCGTGGATTGTCATATGCTCCTACAATTTCAGGAATGTTCCAGCTACCGGGAAATCTTTAGTACCCGATGGATAGTACATCCCTGAAAGCTTTGGAAAAAGCAAAAAGCAATCTTTTCAGCCACTCTTCTCCAACTTCAATGGGCTAATGAGTAACTTTTACTGCACTCTTTAAACTTGGGTGATACTTAGTACTATGAGAAGGGTTAGTCTGATTTCAACATTGTGGAGACGTCAACGAGAAGCCTTTGACTGTATACCTCAAGAAGTTACGACAATTCAAAGATAAAGAAAAGGAATTTCAATTTGTGATTGCCTATACACTCCCGATCAAAAATTTAAGACCACTTAAAAATCTTTAAAAAGAAATTTTTTTACGGATAGATTTTAAACTTCTCCCACTTAAGGTTACCAATACTACAATCTAAAAGGTTATGGAAACAAAAAGCTACATTCCAAACATTTTATTTAGAAATTTACATTTTTATAAAATGAGGCGATTTACAGATGATCAAAATTATAAGACCAAGGGTAAAGATTGTTAGATCTATGGTAATTCCAATGTTTTTAGTTCAGTTAGAGATTAGCAATCACTGCATAAAGGTGTTACAATGCCTAAAGCAAGCAAACTTACCGAAGTTGCACGTTCTCGAATTCTAGAATTCCATAAGCAAGGTTTGTCACAGTGGGCGATCGCAGCTAAGGTAAATCGCAATAAAACTGTGATTTGCAACTTTCTAAACAACAGTGAGAATTATGTTAAAGCAAAATCCTCTGGTAGGCCCCCCCCCCCCCAAAAAAAAAAATTTCTGCATTGAGTAGGAGAATAAGACGGGTTGTTATAAAAGACGTGGGACTTTCTTCTAGTCAAATTAAGGCAGTCACAGAAGCTGATTGCAGTCCCGTAAACAATCAGATGATACTTACGACAAAAAGGCATGGTAAATAAAAAGCGTAAACAAATTCCTCGGCTGCTTCCACGTCACAAGGTGCACGCTTAAAGTTTAGTCGTAAATACCAAACATGGGAAGTTGAGAAGTGGAAGAAAGTTCTGTTTTCTGATGAGAAAAAATTCAATCTAGATGGTCCTGATGGCTTCCAACGATATTGGCTTAACAAAAACATGCCTCCTGAAATTTTCTCCACACGTCATAGTGGTGGAGGGTCCCTAATGGTATGGGGTGCCTTTTCTTACAGAGGGACGATGGAGTTTCAGGTGATGCAGGGTTGTCAGACAGTGGCTGGTTATGTTAGCATGCTACAAAAAGCATCTTTGATGACGGAGGGTCATCGTTTGTGTGTGGATGGATGGTTATTCCAACAGAATAATGCTGCAATCCACGCTGAAAGACGGATCTTGACCTTTCTACAAGAAAATGGTGTCCATATCTTGGGACCTCCTGCATGCTCACCAGACCTGAACTCAATTGAAAATGTTTGAGGATGGATGACAAGAGATGTTTATCGAAATGGCAAACAATATTCAATAAAAAATGAACTTCGTGAAGCCATCTTCAGAAGCTGGAGCAACATCCCACGCACTTTAATGGAAACTCTTATTTCTAGCATGCCCGACAGAATTTTTGAAGTCATCAAAAGTAGTGGAGTTAGAACTCATTATTAAATTTGGTTGTTGAATGTTTTCATACACTTTTCATACACTTTTTGTACATTTTCATAGAATTTTTGTCTCTGGTCTTATAATTTTGATCATGTGTAAATCGCCTCATTTTATAAAAATGTAAATTTCTAAATAAAATGTTTGGAATGTAGCTTTTTGTTTCCATAACCTTTTAGATTGTAGTATTGGTAACCTTAAGTGGGAGGAGTTTAAAATCTATCCGTAAAAAAAAAAAAAATAGTTTTAAAGCTTTTTAAGTGGTCTTAAATTTTTGATCGGAAGTGTATCCTGAAGAGGCAATATTTCTTTATACTCGTAATCCGGGTCACAGGGTCAAACCATCACTGCTTCCGAAGAAAGATAGCCTGGCGGAGCCTAATCTTCTGCAGGTGGTTTTGAATTCTGAGTTTTTCTTTCCTTTAGACCGGTTAACACCTAAGTCTATAGGACCCAGGCTGTCCTGCTATTTACTCATAGTTGGGAGGACAAGAGATGGATTCATACCTTTCTCAAGGTTATTAGGTTATTGAATATAATGAACTCACCTGGAATTCGAACTCGGCACTCCGATTTCTCATCCGCTATCCATTACTCCGAAGTACTAACATGGAAAACACAACTGCTAGATGTGGCAATTTACCCCTTAGTATATACAATACGCTCATTGATAATATACATATTATACTAACCGAATAAAAGTTTCAGATTCTTGAAACTCTTATTCTTAAAATAAAGAATTCGAAACTGGATGAGATTTTCAATCGAGATTTTGAATGCATTTAACAAGTGATTAAAAAAAGAATCCAGTTTGATGCCTCATACATGATGTTATCGTAACACACAAATGCCATAATTCTGATGTTTAAAAGTTGAATTTTATAAAATAACTGATATCAATTAACTAGTTTTATTCTTAACTAGCAGTATAGCCCAGCGTTGCTCGGGTTTAATGAAAGCTTTAAAACTAATAAAGCGAAACCGTAGACTGAAAGAAAAATGAATGGATGTAAGTCAAATTTTGATTTCCTGGTTTCGATATCAAATAAGTTTTTTTTGTCTTAAACTGAATTTTGAAGGCTAAATAAGTCCTCTGAGTAAATGGTATCATGGCTGAGACTAAGAACTACAATTATACCTACTTAGAGCCAAACCCGAAGCAAAAGACACACAGGAAGATAAACAGACACACACACAAACATCTTGCCATTTATATATATATATATTATCAATTTTCTGCACTATTGTAAAAACTGCAACCTTGAAACTTCTGAATATCGTTTCTTATGTTTTTGTCTATGAGTGTATCAAATTTGATTAAGATCGGACCACTTCTTCTATAACCCGATTTTTTCGATTATCAATTTTCGATGTTTATCGGGGGTACCTCGACACCAAATCTAGCTAAGAACACTCGCAGACACTTATAGTACAACTGTGTAAATTTTCAAGAAAATTGGTTCAGCCGTTTCGGAGTCTATAGGTAACGGACACACACACACACACACACACACACACACACACACACACAGACAAAGTTCCATTTATAAATAAGTTTAGATAATTACAGGCTTGGCTCTTGATAAGGATTAAGAGAATAGTCGAAAGCACTCGATCAAAAACTTTTGAACACTTCTTACTTACACTAGTCACTACCCGAGTAAAAAGAAAAATGACAAAGATTACTTATTGGTGGCCTTTAATGAAACTAGTATTATATATGCATACGTGCGTACACTAAAGCACATTTAGATATGCAATGGGGAACAAGATTTTCAAGCACAGAGATAGATACCATCTGTAATCCTTTGGTTCAGAAAGAAAGGACACTCATAAACATTCCAATACTTAGATCAGAACACTGACGTTAAGTTTAAGATTCTAGAATTTCACAGAAGTTTGTTCAACAGACGCATGGTCTACTGGGTTAAGTCGTTTGTTAAAACACGTGATTTACTAATGATTTCTTGTGAATTCTATTCCTGGTAAGTGCTGAGTGATACATACAGAGAAAATTGCCAGTTGAAATGAACTGATATTAAAACGGAATAGGAACCATTTTCTCTCCATGAATTTGTTAAAGCGTTCAGTTCGACTGTCATCTGGCCAATGAGCGTACGACAACCGATCATGTTGTTGTATAAACACTACATTTATATTAATTCGCATGGCAAAATATATAATAAATTTTTTCGGTATAGAAATATACTCATTTTTTCCTTTGAAAAGCTTCCCTTTTTATTTACGTTCATCGTTTTGTAAAATTTAGATAAATTTTTATTAAAGCAAAAATATAATTAACAACTGGCGATGTTTATCCAACTATGTCAATTAAAGTTGCAGACAACTCGAAAAATTGTCATTATAATGAAAAGATATTGAGTAAAAGACTACATTTTGTGTTAAAAGAACATGATAATAATTAGTATCTAATGTGGAAATAATTCCGTGACATGTTATAGCCTTATTTAGTTTTAAATTTCAATATCTTCAGATTCAGTCTGTTAAGTACCATACGTGAAACACGCTTGGGCGATCATGTTTCGAAAGAGACATGACTGACTGGGCAGAAGATTATCTCGCAGTAGGTTTCCATTGCTTTCTGCGGTAGACTGGTTGCCAACCAAGGCTATAGAAACCAATCTGTCCTGTTATTTAACCCATAACTGGAGGGAAGAGACGAATTAATACCTTTCCTAAGGGTATTTGTGCGGAAGTGAATGCAACGAATTCAACTGGATTTTGAACTCGGCTCCCCGATTTCTCGTTTCGATCCGATATCCACTGTACCACAATGCACAACCATCATAAAAAGTTACATTTTCATTCAAAGTTTGATGTTAAGCCAGCATGTTAGGGGTCACCAAATTGCTTTTGAATTTTATAGGCACATATACAGCTCATGAATGGACGGCGATATTACGCTTTTCTTTGTCAAATTTGGGAGCTGATAAATATTTACAGTATAGCTTTTGTTTCTTAACTAAATATGTGCCAATAAACCTGTAAACCTGTTTGGTTTGATGTCTTTATACATCATACGTCATGAAATGTGATGACCCTGCATTATCTGATACAGATGGCGGGTATTGCATTCTACGGCTCGTTCTGTATTTTAATTTCTTTATTTTTCTTTCCCCGGCCGCAAAGTGATTGCTTCAGCGCAACCAAACTTGGAGAGACAAATCTGACGAGTTTCCTATTATTAGAAGTTTAAATTAAAGTGCCAAAAATAGAGACAGCCGTTCATTGACTGGTTTTTCACTTTCATTATAATAATAATAGCCTAAACTGGATGACATAATAGGTAAAGCGGTAGGGTAACTGTGAAAGTGTTACTATGGAACAAAGTGAAGATTTAACATTGTTTGATCACGTAATGATTTATGGGGTTAGGAAGACGCGATTTCTTCACGTTAGGTGTTTGAGTTTTGGTATTCCTTTCGGGTAGACGGTCGAGTTTGTGTTTGGAGATGATTGATGATGTTACAGATCCAGCACGATAGAGTAGGATTGTTGGTGGATCTGTAATAATTTGTGTTATGTTCTGTTCGATTTACTACTTGCAAGAAGAGTTATTAATTTTAAGAAAACGGAATGTATTGCTGTGAAGAAACAGGTCAACCGAGACGTCAGAAATTCAACTAAGTTGTGTAATAGCAGACAATGTGAAATATATCGGAAAGAAACGAAAGCGCACAGTGATAACGAAAACTGCTTTCATAAACTAATAAAGGTATTAAGGGATTAAATAACATTAAAGTCATATGCTACGCCTCCTCTATAAAAATGAATGCTGAATAATTTCATAATAAATAAAAAGAAAGACTTGATCCACCGAGATGTTCTACCAATGAATATTGAGAAGGTCAAGGAAAGTGCATGTGACAAATGGGCATATTTTAAATGAAGTGAAAGCTATTTGTTTTGGGGACATGTCATAAGAAAAAAAAACTTGAAGAATTTAGAACTCAAATACATCAAGAGTATATTAGTTTGTAGTGATACTAAAAGCAAGAAGTTAACCCCTTCACAGCTTAAAATATAATGACATGTTGAGCTTTGCGCAGTTGGCTCTACGCATAACTTCCGGTTGCAGTTGATAAAATCTAATCCAAAGGAAATATATATTGACCAACCAGAAGACAGAAAATATATTCAAAGTTGATCCAATTCTTAGTTGTCAAAATGCTTAAGTAAGCGTGATTATGCTTTTTATCTTCATAGGGACACAGGCCGTCTCCCGGATTGTGTCTGCCCGACTTGCAGTGTCGTACTCTCTCACCTTACTCTTTTCTCCTCTTCTTAACTACTGTCTGGCAACAGCAAAAATAACTTTCTCCTCTTCCTCATAATCGTTCAGTAACCCCCCCCCCCCCAAAAAAAAAAGAAAAAAAGTTTAACAAAAACTTGACATAAGAAGATTTACGGCGGACCTGAAGGAGACTACCACCACCTTTAAATTTTTTGATTTTCATTTTTTTTTACTTTTATCAGTAATGAAACCTCTCGCCGATACGACATTACCATCACCTGTAAATTTGTTGATTATCAATTTTTTTACTTTTTTCAGTACAATCTTATCGATTAAACTCTAAACTTTCCGATTGACAAAAAAAAAATTGTAAAAATTTTAACATTTAAACAATGTTGGGAGGGGCGCTCAGTTTTTCATACAACCTTATAGTAAATCGATCCTGTGCAATTAACCTTTTTTGCCTGGGCATATTCAACAACTGAATCCTTTGCGATATTTTTGAATAAAGCCATTCTTGGAGTTTCCGAGGAAGATGCCATCGTAAGAACTGAAGAAAACTTGAAAAGGGCAAAAACAAGAGCAACAACTCGTCCAAAAAAACGAAAACAAAAACAAAGAACAAAGCGACCCCAACGAAACTGAGCACCCCTTAAAATTGTTTAAATATTGAATTTTTTCCAATTTTCTGTTTTGATAATCGGAAATTTTGTGTAATAATCGCTAAGACTGCGCTGAAAAATTAAAAAACAATGAAAAACAACAAATTTAAAGGTGATGGTAGTCTCCTTCAGGTGCGCCACATTTACTACTGTCGTGCACGCATTTAAAAGCATCAAATAGACATTTCTTCAAAAACATTTCTGAACTCTTAACAAATATTATTACATAGCAAAAACCTTCTGATGACTACATATCTACATAACTCGATGTAATAAATTAATTAAATACCATTTTTACAATTGTTATAAAAAGAAAAGAGATTTTATTCCTTAATAAATTGTATATAAACTATAAACTTCATTACATCCTTTAATGTGGGTAGCGTCGGCTATGCTAGTAAAGTGACATTGTACCAGACATGGCCAATAGTCCTTAGAAGTTCATCAAGAAAATCAGCGAGTTTGTGCAAATGGATGGAGAGTAAGAGCTAGAATGACAAATAGTAATCACACAAGAGCAAATATGATTGAGAGAGTAACAAAAAGGCAGGAAGGACTTTTCGGGATGATGAAAAGAATGGCATCAATTTCATTCACTCTGTCAGAGAATGTAGAGTTATCAGTTTTCCATGATACGGTATCTACAGGTTTTATAATACGTCATTGTTATTAAATATTAAAATACTTTTTATTGCTAATTACAGAGTAGATGCTGCCTTAAGCTGTGTTTGATGCAGCAATGAGCAACTCAAAATCCACTTTCGTTTATTTATATTAACACAACAGATTTTTAGTTCAAATAAGTGAAAGAAAATATTATAAATATGCAGGCCTGGATTATGACCTTTTTGGGGCTGCTATGCTGTTGAAATTATGCCTCCTCTCACCTGAGGCGGAATTACCCTCTAACTCGTCAACATATATGGAATGTTATGGCTATTACTGCTGGGTCGGTTCTTTCGCCTAAACATCCAAAACTTGTTGGATGGCTTTCGCCGCTGAAATAAATAGGCAAAGAGAAAAGGAAAGATACAGAGACACACGAGGGACAGTTTGGACACTGATTTTATTTTTTTGGTTCAAACGATCTCTTGTTGTGGAAGTTCCTTCCCGAACAGTCTGGCACGTCTTTACCATCCAAAGTCCAACAGGGAAAGAGCTCGAGTTTACTTTTGGCACCAGGAGGCCTCTCTTTTTGCGCATGCGTCAATTGTCTTTCCTGTTAAAGGACTCCTGGGAGATTTTTATGTTTATTTTATTTCGTACTTTTATTTTATTCTGTATTTTTATTTTATTTCGTAGTTTTTATTTCATTTTGTATTTTTATTTTATTTAGTGTTTTTTTATTTTATTTCGTATTTTTATTTAATCCCTACACATATGTCTTGAATATTCTTTACTCGTGATATATTTTAGCGATTTTTAAATAGCTTGTAAACTTATTGAATATTCTTTAATAATCTTGTATAGCTATGTTCTGTTTGTCTATGAAAATATTCTTTAAGAAATACCACTACTTTACGATGTGCGTTTTGGTGCAAGTGATATCGTCTCGAAATGAGAAATCGGAAAGCCAAGGTCGAATTTCAGTTGAATTCGTTGCATTTATGGGGACGGTATTAATTCATATCTTCTCCCTCCAGCTATGGGTTGAATAGCAGGACAGATTGCGTTCTATAGTATTGGTTAGCAACCAGTCTACCACAGAAAGAAATTTCAACCTACTGCGGGAAAAATCTTCTGCCTAGTCAGTTATAGGTTGAAAGTGACGTGATCGTCCAAGTGTGTATCACATATAGCAATTGACTGACTGACTATTTTACTATTTATTGCAAACCAAATTAGCACAAATTTCAACATAACCGTTGTTTAAAAAAAATTTATAACCGCATTACAACAAAGCAAAATAAATATTAACCAAGAATTAAAAACAACCTGTCAAACATGTTATCAACTTGAAACACGATGACAGAAAGTAAAACATGCTTTTCCTTGTTTTGCTTCTTGAAAAGTTATGTAATTATGAGTTTTTATATTCAGTTTATGAAACTATTTAGAAGTTGTAATATCTAGAGAATTAAAATCGTTGCTTTATAAAAAGAACCTAGGCTGAAAAACCTGTTCCATGTAAAGCGATGGCTCGATTAACCAGTGACCCAATTAATAGAAATGTACCGTATTTACTTATTTGTGTCTTATTCCAGAGGTCTGCTACTAAAAGGCCACGTATGAAAATGGGTATTTAATATTCTTTAATTCTTGAATTTAAACTTGAATTTAAACTTCTTAATATATATAGTCGTGCGTTAAACCGATGTGGCTAAGGCTAGAATAACTACCTACATTTCCGCGTAGAAGACGACCTTTAGATAGGACAAGGTTAAAAAAAAAAATTAGCGAATTTTCATGAATTTATTTTATATCTGTAGACGACTGTTTATTGATTATATGAAAATGAAACTGGAAATTTTGTTACTTACAAAACATTTAAAACAAACGACATAACAAAACCGATCCTATGTCATGTTTTTCCCACACACATCCCCTAAAAAGGAGACCATTGTTTTGCTTACGTTTCATTACGTAATCTCTTGCGAATACTGATTCTTTATCCTTTTTTTTTAAATATCTAAATAGTTACAAACAGCCTGGTGTATTAATGGTCATTTACTTATACTTCATCAACAACCAGAAAACACCACTAATAACAGTAAGATAATTGTGCATTTCACTTGCAACATTTTCTCATTAAATCTGTTTCTAACTCTAGTCTAAGCCAGTCAAAATTTATTATTAACTGATACCCATATCGGTAATGAAACACCCAGTAAAAAATTAAGAAAGTATGAAGCGAGTATTAAATTGACAGTTTTTGAAGTAGCCAATGAATCGAACAACTGTGATGCTGCTAGAAAATTCGAAGTGACCAAGAAGCTTGTAAGGGAAAGAATGAATTTATCCGTTTCTTTGACATTGTGAATGTTTTCATGTACATTATTGGTTATTGCACCGAGCCAGAGGTTAGCCTACCGACAAACATAACTCCAAATTTAAGGTTTTCTTTTTTAGAATAATAGTATAAGATGAGCCCCAATATTTAAGGGTGATTTTTGAGATTTAAAGTTCGCCTTATACGCGAAAATATACGATAACAAAGCGGGAAACGAACACCGTCAAATGATGTGAAAAGAAAGGAAAAACAAACTGCAAGCACAAAGAATAAACAACAGACACACGGGATTGACTTAATGTATATGCATTTGTATACACTTAAAAAATTATGGTCACTAAAGTTTGGGAATGAAAATTACTATTTTTCAGTACAAGTCTTCTCCCTCCAGCTATTTTTGAATAGCAGGACAAATTGGGTTTTATAGCCTTGGTTGGCAACCGGTTTACTGCAAAAAGAAATGGCAAAATACTGCGGGAAAATCTTCCACCTAATCAGTCATTGATCGAAAGAGACATGATCGCCCAATTGTGTATCATGTATGCCATTTAACTGACTGACTTTAACAAACTGTCTTCTTATCTTTCTTGCGGTAAAGAAAAACATTTCTTACTTTAGTATTTCACTGAAAAAAAATTATCACATATACTTTTTAATTTCACGCTAAAGTTTCCCCTTGTCCCTTTACCTGTTTGTAGACATGCTAGAATCATCACTTGTTTCCAGTCTAAGACTGCAATTTCACAACTTTATTTATTTATTTTTTGCAGGTGTGATGGTTAGATGCATTTGCGTTTTAATTTAAGTCACAGCGAGCGTCCTATTAAAAGAAAGACTGAAATACACAATTCTTACTCGAATTCTCAACTCCAATGTAATATATAAATCTTTCTGAAACATCAGAAACCGACAGTTGAAATTCTAGGGCATATTAATGAGGAAAGAAGGATTGAAAAATTTAATACACATAGGAGAGATTGAAGGCAAGATGAACAGGGGGGAAACAAACGTATAATCTACTTAATGAGCTTGAGTAATTAGATGGCGGAAGAAAGAGACAAAATTAGGACAGGAAATTGTGGCGAACCATAATCGCATACGTCCCAAAGGGACAGAGCAAAAAGAGAGAATACTGACACTGTAAAAGTACGTAGGGGCATACGGCCTATATTCCCTAAATTTTAGAGTTTATAGCTTAAGTGAATAACAACGAACACAAACAAATAATGCATGAAGAAAACCTTGGTAATCGGTAAACAAAAGAACGGACAAAATTTATATTCACAAAATATACAAAATTTAGAATTGAAATTATATTTTGAGAGAGTACAAAAGAGTTTGTTGAAATAGGCTGGTTGAAAGTGAGTTCAAAGATATGTGTAGAAAATGTTGAATGTTTGTTCCTTTGAGTGAATTAAAATGAGTGCGTGAGCGAGTTTCAATTTTGGGTTCTGTGTTAAGAGTTACTTAACAAAATTCAACTGTTTGTATTTGCGTAGATTTCAGTGACGCACGGTTGACGTTCGAATTCTCACTGAGAATTAATATTAAATGAGTGAATAAGAGTTGAAATTGAAGTGAGTGGAATAGAGTTCAAAAGTAAATTTCTCACTTGAAGATTCAAGTTCGCGCCGCATGGTGAATGAAGTGGGCGATTGTTCTTGTCTCTTACATGGCGACTTTCATGTATGTCTGCTTCCTATGCAAGTGAAACTTCTCGTTGAGTTTTCTCTTTAAGTATTGCCAAAAGTGGATCACGAACACTTGTAAGTTTTGGTGGAATTAAAAATGTTCTTACGTGTTCTCACGTGCCTTTGATCTATTAGCCAATCAGCGTTTTTACGCTTTTTAATCCAGCGTCTGTGCTAAACAAATATGTTATCGTTCAGAAGTAAGTTTTTGCTAATTTTTTTTTTTATCGGAACTCATAACGAGTGCGATGTGCAAATTGTCGTATTTGCTTTTTTAATTAAACTTTGCAAGGTGGATTCCACAAGTATCTTGCTTCCAAATAATAATCCGAAACAATCCGTTTTCTTAATCCCCATAATCGTAGGGATCCAATCTGCACACGATTAGACGAGCTGACTAGTTTTATGAAGTTTAAACAATTTAAATACATGCATGATAATATATAATTATTGAAAACTTTCTAGATAGATATAACCAAAAAAAGAAAAAAAAACACCCCCAAAATATTTAAAATACCTACTTTTACTAAAATTTTGATTTTGTTTGAAAGATAATAGTTTTGTATTGAACAAAACAAGATCTAGATATAAAAATTCAAATGCTAAGCACTGACTCATTGATTTTGTTAGAAGTAAACGAATTTACTCGAATTACAAACTTTGCTTAATCCACACAAAACTCGCGAAATTTAACACCTCGATGCGAAATGTTTTTCGCCCAATAGAAAACTAGGAAACATCTAAAAACAAAATAGAAAGGCCTGAATCACATCCAGGAGTGAATTCCCAAATGACCGACAAACGAAATAAACGGCGGAGCAAGCTCAACCGTCATCAGAGAGAAATGAGACGAGCGTAATTAACACGTTCCTTGACAAACGTCAAGCGATCGCTATTATTGTCTCTATCTTTTTCTCTCACCTCTCACCTTTCTCCTCTCTCCTCCTTCCTTTTGTCCATTCACCCTGAGCGATAACTTCAACGACAATCCTACCCAACAAAAAACGCTCATACATACATACATATATACATACATACATTCCTGCTTACGCACACATAAACTCACTCTTGCAAGGACTACTTGCAAGGACTACTACTACTCTTGATATCATTAACTTCTTCTACTGTTTCTCAATTAACATTAACTTCTACCAATTCAGATTCTTTTTTATTAATAAATTTCTATTTAAACATGCAAAATATATACTTTTATTCTTCCACAAATCCACACCATCTGACAACCTTCTAATAATTCTTGATAAAACCTGTAAGTTGTAGGAAGTTTGGATAAGTTTCACACAATCCAAAAAACATTAACCATCTCCCTAAAGCTTCATTGGTGACCCCCCGATATCCAAAGAACACGCACCCTACTTCTACAATGGTGAACCCCGACGTCTAAAAAGAACACGCAATGGAAGAATCACTTCTACAGCTTAAAGTTAATCTATTAAAAAAAAATAATTTTATGTGTTTTATTAAGGTTTTAAGAAATTTAGAAAATACATGGTTGGGTAAATTTGACATCAATCTGCCATTTTAATTGAAAAATCATGACAGACGATTGAAGACACTTTAATCCCTTTAAAATCAAGTTGTTATAGGTTGTTGTTTAAAAAGAAGAAAAAGTAAAATTAAGGATTAACTTTCATAATTCTGAAAACAATATTACCTTACGCTTAAAATATATCGAAAAACAAATTTGAACAGAGCAATATCCACCCGTCAACAAGTTCATAGACCAGACAATAACAGAAACCACGTGATAACCACATTTTTAAAGAACTTGCTTCAAATTTGATTAAATGCGCAAGATCAAACCACTGAAACTGGTTTCGTTTATATTTAAAAATAACTTTTTTATAACTAGTAAATTAGTAATATTTTTTTATTCTATAGGTCTTTATGAAACGTAGTAGAATTAATATTTTTTGTATGTTATTAACAGAAATAACATAATAAAAAAAGGAAGTATTTTTATCGATTGTATTTATTCATTCTTATTCATTCATTTATTTATTTTAAACTATTTCGCATTTATTCCGCGATGTTCCCGATTTCAAAATTTATATGTCTATCTAGAACAAGTATGGCCCGAGTTAGTACAGATCTACAGTGTTTGCCGTTTATTTATTTAGATTTTTGTAATTATTTAAACAGTTCTAATACAATATTTAAGTGCAAAAATTCAGATCATTTTAATTTTTTTAAGAAAATTTATTAAAAAATAAATTAAAAAAAAAAATCTGCATCATTAGATCCTGACGGGAAAGAGTGACACTAGTAGACTGATTAAAATTGGAAGAGAAAAGCTGGGCACTTATTATCTTCCTCTATGAAAACATATAATGTTTATGAGTTATCTCCCCTGACATACTGCAAAATATACTCCTGTAGATTTAATCACTGCAAGCAAATCTGGTAGAGAGAAATAATTGCATCAGTTGGCTATACAAATGAATTAATTATTTATATTAAATAAACTAACTCATGTCAGATGGAGACATTTGAAACCATTTACTTGAGTAAGAGTAAACGAACTGTGGATTAAGGACGTTATCCTTAAATTATACTTACAATTTATATATATTTAATATATATATATATATATATATATATATATATATATATATATATATATATATATATATCAAATCAAAATATAGTCCTTGAGCTTGACAAAAAGACCAATATGCAAAACTGTCAAATACCTTTGAGACATCTTAGGTCACAACCCGAGATTTACCATTCTTATTTACGGATTGGCGGATTCTTTCAGTGATAACCATTAACCCATTAGAATTTAAATTGTGACTACAAAATTATATTTTAATGTGTAGGGATTAAAATCAAATTGTTTTCTTACCAATAAAATGTTACTTCATCGGACGCCATATTCTCAAATAAACATCAACTTTACAAACTGAGTTGTTTTTAAATCTTTCAAACGCATTTTATATCAGAACAAATTCCTCATACGGATATTAGAGAACAATCACGAGGATATTTTTACATTATTCTTATCCATTAAAATTATGTAGGGCTCATTCTTGGCGTTCTATACTACAAACCTATTCATGATGCAACTAAGGCCCAGAACTGGAAGCCTATTTAAAAATCTCGTTCCATTGCGAACGACGCATTTTTAATTTGGATTTAGGTTTGTGGTAGCTTGTCACTTTAATCTGCTTAAGAAATTCAAATAAATTTTTTGCTTTTATACTTTCGCTTATTTATAATTTAATTAATGTATTACATTTGTTTATTTCATTTTCTTCGAACTTACTATGAATTGTATAGCATAAATAAATTTTTCGTGCGAAATTCACTGAAAATGTAATTTAGAAAACCTGGTCTTGTTAATTGGATATTAATTTGACATTTATCCCTTAAAGTTAACTTAATATAATTCACGATGAAATTTTTATTCATAAAAGCAAATGCGTAATCTTATTTGATTTAAAGAAATAATTATTAATCAAACTTTTCTAGTTTTCTTTCTTACAAATATTACACAAACTCTCTTAAGAATATTCATTTTAATAATGTTTTGCTATGATTAATTTTTTACCGGATCCTTTTTCCGAAGACTTTTGTCTTGATTTTGTTTTTACACTGTGAAATTTATTAATGAAAAATGCCATTATTTGTCACAGAAAGTTTATTTAAAAAACTGCAGTAAATTTAATAAATTACAACAAATGTAACGATGATAAATTTGATTAATGAGTAATTTGTGTATTTCTTTATAAAATGCTAATTTTTGCATTAGTTTACCATTAAAAACAAAAAATATAACATTTTTATACGATAAATAAATGTCATTTATTAAGAATATTGTTTAACTTTTAACATATCTCTCAAATTTTCAGCATTTAAACATTTCGAATTAGATCATCATTTCTGTCCGTTAGCAACACTATGAGTGGATAGTATAGAACACTATGTGTTCATCGCCGTTTGAAACCCCAAAATAAGAAGAAGAAAAAAAAAAGAATTTAAGCCAGTCAGTTAAGTAGCATATGTGATTCACGCTTTCGCGATCATGTCTAGAAAAATACATGACTGATCGGGCATAATGTTTTTCCGAAGTAGGCTGCCATTATTTACTGCGGTAGATTGGTTACCAAATAAGGCTATAGAACCCAACTTGTCCTGTTATTTAACTCATAGCTGGAGGGAGAAGTGACGGATTAATAACTTTCCCAATGGTATTGCGCGTAAATGAGTGCAGAAAATTCAACTGGAATGCGAACTAAGCTCCACGATTTCTCGTTCCGAACCGATATCCACTGCACCACAACGCACAACGGAATTAAGTTAGAAATTAAGTAGAAATGTGAAAACGTACCGATTCAACATAAAGAACTGCTTTTACATTATATACTTTCGACCAAATGTCCTCATCTTTGTTGTTCTTATGACAACGTTTCGGGTGTTGAGGTATCCGATCTTCTTCAGAACAACAAAGATGAAGGCATTAGACTGAGTGTAAACAATATGAATAATAATGAAATATAAATAATAATGATTCTTCATCCCAGAGACTCAAACAGAAATAAACAGCTGTTTCTTCTACTCCAGCCGGGAAATAATGTAACAAGTGCACTTATTTTCTCCTTGCTTCCTCTTATGTATAAAGAATTTTCCCAGCCCTTGATTGTCACCACAAAGAATTTTTCCACTGTTCGGTCAAATATTATTCAATATTACCTGCAGAAAATTAAGAGTGAAAAATATTCGCAATTATAGCACGAATGCCGGTAATCTTTAAATTAAACTTGCAATTCCATGTTATCAAAAGGTTGCCAAATCTACTCGCTGAATATTTTACCCATGTTGTTTTCCATTAACACCTGTTAGCTGAAAAGCTTGAAAACAGTTTTTAAGTTTTCATCTGATAGTTCACCTACGTTCGTACTCGGCTGAAATTATTTTCAAAATCGACCAATTCATTTTCTACTTTAACTGCAAATATGATGTAACTCACAAAAATTCATTAGAATGATTTTATTTTATAGAAAAACATCTTTCCCTCCTATGATCAAAACATGATCACCAAACTTCAAGAGGAAACTTAATCATTAGCGGTAGCGTCTTACTTGTTGCTTATACGGATCAAATTTGTGGAAAAACTTTATAGAAAGTTCATACGGCTTTTGTTCAAATACTTTCAACCATTTCTAGATGTTATCATTGATGTTAATGCTATAAGAATATTAGAGAAAGATTTTTGTTAGCTTCATCCAGGCATTTTAGGAGCACTGCATTTCTAATTTCAATATACGTGTATGATATATGAGTGATACCATAAATCAACAAAATTAGACGATTAACAGCATTCACGATAAAGAATCATCGAAATACTTAAAACTGTCTGTAGGATGTATAAAGAAACAACCCACTTTAAATAAAATATATTTTGTCCACACAAGGAAGAATTTTAAATTATCTTTAAAATTTAGTGACTGTAAATGTTGTAAACACTAACGGACATTGCAAATTGCAAAATTTTAATAAAATATTTGAACAGGTTTTGCTGTACAATATTAATAATTTCATTCCGAATGAGATAATCCTAAGTAAAAGTTATATATATATATATATATATATATATATATATATATATATATATATATATGGCTATATAGAGACGACGGTCTAATGATAGTAAAAAAATCCACACACTTTAAAACAGACAAAATCAGAAAACTAATACATAGAGAATTCTAAGTTTTAAACCTAAAAGTTATAGTCAACACAAATTTAAAAGTAGCAAACTTCCTCGATATCACACTAGATTTAGTCAACAACAATTACAAACCATACATAAAAACCCAATGAATACCCACTATACATCCACCAAAAGTCAAACCAACCCCTAGTATTATCAAACATATACCCTCTTCCATAGAACATAGAATCAGCCAAAACTCGTCCAACAAAGAAATATTCAACAAACACAAAGCTCTCTACAACAAGTCATTAAAAGAAAGCGGCTACAGAAACAAAGACATCCAATACATAACAAACAACAACCCCAACAAGAAAAGTAGAAACAGAAAATCATTTGGTACACACCTCCTTTCGACCAAATGATCAACACCAAACTAGGACAGAAGTTCCTGAACTTAATTAAAAAACATTTCCCAACAAATAACCCCCTCAGTAAAATCTTCAACAAAAATACACTCAAACTTAGCTACAGCTGCACAAACAACCTAAAAAAAATCATAACTAACCGTAACAAATATATCCTAAATCAACACGTAAACCAAAATAAAACCGGCAACCAAAACACAACCAAACCCAACAACGAAAACATGTCTAATTGTAGAAACCCTAGCAACTGCCCACTACAAAATAAATGCAAAACAAACTCAATAATCTATCAATGCAACATAACATCCATCGAAAATCCAACTATAAATAAAGTGTATATCGGATCAACTAAGAATACTTTTAAGCAGCGCTGGTACTTGCACCTAACCACATTTAAAAACAGCTTATACCGAAACCAAACATCCCTTTCCACATACTTTTGGAAGCTAAAGGATTCAAAACAGAAACCCAAAGTAAAATGGAAAATCCTAGAAAAAACTAGAACTTGCAACTCACTTAATGACATCTGCCCTTTATGTCTAAGTGAAAAACTACACATTCTTCAGTACCCTAACAGCAACGATTTATTAAACCGTAGCGACGAATTAGCAGTAATATGCAAACATCGCAAATATTTCTCGCTAAAATTTAAGTAAACAAAAAAAAAAAAGAAAAAAACAAAACAAAAAAACCCCCAACCAGAAACCCCCTAATAGAAAACAAACCCTATACAACACCAACAAAAAATAATGCAGTTGCAACAGAATAGTAGATAAATAAATAAAAATATATATTTTATATTTATAAAATATGTTGTATAAAGGATAGATTTTATAAAAGAAATATATTTCTTAAATATTATAAAATATTATATTTTATAATATTGTAAAATAGTTTAAATATTATGGAATATTATAAAATATTTTTTTATGAAAGATATATTTTAAAAAATAAATATATTTTATAAAAAACAAAAAATAAAAAAACAAAAAGCACACACCCCAATACAAAATAACATACATTAAATTAAGGAGAAACCAACCCCAAAACAAAACAACACCTACCAACCCCTAAACCAAAAAAAAAAGCACGCTAGGCGCCAGCAGCATCAGCCCTCTCAAGATTAATAGATTAACCTATCCTGAATTCTGCCAAAAACAAACACTTAACCCTAAGACCTGAAAAAAGGTCAACAGAACTCAAAATACAGACCAAAACCCTCTAACACCCAAAAATAACAAATCCAACACAAACTGGCATTTTCAACTAGATAATTCTCATTTCTAAAAAAAATCACCTGAGGAAGAAGCCAAAAACATAATGGGCTGGCTTCGAAACATGAGAAATTTTTTGTGTAGTGATACTATGAATTTATAAACATTGTAACACCCATTGCAGTGTATATATATATATATATATATATATATTGTTACGCGTTATGATTGTAACAAAACAAAGAAAAGAGTTTACCAAAACACAGAGCTAAATGACAAATAAATATTTTAATTTACAAAAATCACAAAGTAACAATATATACAAATATACAATTCTTTATACAAATATACAATTCTTTTCTTTCATAACATAAACATAGAGTTTACTACTGGAAAGGGAGAGGTAAGGTGCGGGTAAAGTATTTTTAACACGTTAGGCTAACGAGTAATCTAAAGCTATTTTTGGAAACCATCAAATGTGTATATAGAATAATTTTTAGTTTGGTCAATGAAAGAGCCAAAAATTCTATTTACCAGATTTGTTCTATGAGGTTCTCTTTTGGTTTTTGTTGGTCGGTAACTTTTTGTAGAGATTCTTTCTGCTGGATATACAAATCTGCGAATCAGGTCGGAGTTGATAATGTCAGCAAATCTTTTTTACAACTGACTACTCTTTTCCCAAAACCTATTTTTATAGGGGCTAGCACGTAATTAGCATATTTCTCGAATCATCCCGAATTATCAAGATCTTTCTCGAATATTCTGGAATGATCTAGAATCAAAGTTTTTATCCGTGAAGTAGTTAAGTAGATAAATTAGAAATAGAACGTTTGGAAACGTTCTATTTCTAATTTATCTACTTAACTACTTCACGGATAAAAACTTTTTGTATTAACAACTAGGACTTAGAGAAATTAGTATATAATAAAAAGTGTGAGATGCCGTGAACGTTTTGTTTAAAGTCTATATTTATTGTTGTTGTTATTATACATGTTATGATACTTTAAGTGTCCATAATGGTATTTGTGACGTTACACGTGTTTCAAGTCTAAGGTTGACTCTCTTCAGGCGAATAAATTTGTGGCTTTACGTCTCGAGTTCCTTTTGTTTCTGATGGCCAAGTTGTTGTTTATAAATAAGTAAGTAGAAAAAAAATTTAAAAAATAAATCAAATCAGTAGAATAAAATAAAATAAAATACGATAAAACAAATCAAATAAAATACGCCTAGAAGAACTGCGAAAAATAATAAAAATAAGATGAAACCCCACCACACTAATAAACAAGGGTTTTCAACTAGCAGAAAAAATATCATTAGAATCCCTTCGGAATTAAAAAAAAAACAACAAGAAAAACATGAAAAAGAAGAAAACATTCTAGCATACGTTTCCACACACAACAAAAACAATCCAGAATTATTTACAAACATCAAAACACACATGGAGATACTCAACAATAATGAAAAAATAAAAGAAATCTTAAAGACAACCAAAATAATTAACAGGAAACGCCAGCCGAAAAATTTAAAAGACATCCTAACCTCATCGAAATTCGAACAACACACAACACAAGAAGTCACAAAATGCAACGAAAAAGATGTGGAGTATGCAACATAATAATAGAAGGAAAACACTTCCAGTTCGAAAATGCAACTACATTCGAAATAAAATCGGATCTGAGCTGCAACTCGAAAAATGTAGTTTACGCTCTAAAATGCGACAAATGCACAAAGATATACGTGGGAGCCACACGATGCTTAAATAATAGAATATCCCTTCATAAAAGCAATATAAGATATAACAGGAAATTATTTGTCTCCCAACATTTGCATGAATGTAGTGATGGCAAATTCAAAGTTATACCTATTTATCAAAATACAGATTACGAAACATAAATTTTGCAGAAAGAAAGATTTATAAAAAAATACAAGCCTTCGCTCAACAAAACGACATGAAAAACACACACACCGAAAAACATACATACACACACACACACACACACACACACACACATACACACACACACACACACACACACACCAAATTCAAATGATAGCCCCAAACAATAAAAAAGAACCAGATGACCCATAAAAAACATTTTTCTGTTTGTCCATTTATACACGTGCTGATGTGAGAAAACAGACTATTCAACACGCCAACATTGGATTTATTTTATTTTATTTTACTCATTTGATTTATTTTCTTATTTTTTTCTACTTACTTATTTATAAGCAACAAATTGGCCATCAGAAACAAAAGGACCTTGATACGTAAAGCCATAAATATATTCGCCTGAAGAGAGTCAATCTTAAACTCGAACACGTGTAGCGTCACAAATACCAAATATTATGGATACTTAAAGTATAATTATAGACTTTAAACAAAACTTAAAGTATAAATATAGACTTTAAACAAAACGTTCACGGCTTTTCACACTTTTAATTATATATATATATATATATATATATATATATATATATATATATATATATATATATATATATGCAGGTTTCATTAAAAATGACAGACAAGGTGTGATGGTTAATTTTTTATGCAATTTGATTCTATGATTTTTTGAGGACAAAAATTATATAAAAATTGTCCATGTGTTTTTTTTTTTATTCCAGCGGTTTCAGCTATGCTTGTAGTCATTTTCGAAGATGAATGTTATTTTACGTTTAACAGAATGTATGTGGTGCTATGTATAATGTAGAGTAGTGGTTTGGGTTATGTACGGAATACGGTAAGCATGTTGTTAGCGTGTTCGTAGTTGATGTTATTGAATGTTGGGTTTTTCGTTTTTATTAATAAGGATTCCATTATTTTTCGGCTTTTTTTTTGCATTTTCTTGCTATGATATTCGTGTTGTCAACTAGTATGTTCCGCATAGGGTTTAGCATGTCTCCATGTGTGTTTAAATGAGATTGAATTGAGCTTCGAATTGATACAACACGAAGGCTTACGCTATATATATATTCATTCTTCTCTACATATTTGTAGTTACATCAACGTAAATATTTTTATTCTTCTATGTACCGTGTCACTTCAAGACGTAGGCGATCATGGCCTTCCATATCTCCGTATTCCTAGTAGCTCTTAACAAGCTTTCTCCTGTTACCCCTTCCAAACCTAGCTTTGCCATTCATTTGCTCAATCCCAATCAAGTATGCTAAGCGTTGCTTTGCCCTGTCTCTCTTTCTCTCTACCTGACCTGTGAGTACTAGATTCAGCAAGCCCTTCTTTCTCATTACGTCTCATGAACTTTAGCTGTCTTTTCCTGATGTTAAATATTAGTTTTCTTTTCGTTTCCATCCTCTCCTGAACATCGTCGTTGCTCATATGTTCGGTCTACGGTATTCTCAGCATCCTTCTGTCGAACCACATTTCGGTTTCTTCAAGTCTCCCCTTCATCGTTGAGGAGATTGTGGAATATTCACGGCCATATTGAAGAACAGACATCCAGTATTCTTTTCTTTGTTTTCAGCGAAATTTTCCTGTCTCTCAATACTCAACTCAGCTTATGGAATGCATCCTTGGCCATGCCAATTCGCTTTCGGATCTCAGTGTCGCACTTACCGTCCTCTGTTAGAACGTAAACATTAGGCTGATGAAAAACATTTCCACTTTAACATTTTTTCATAGTACGATAAGATAAAAGATTACTTATAAAAAGAACTTTGTTTGACAAACTCTTAAAATGTAAGGGAAACAATACATTTTTACAAACAAGGAGTTGTTTCCCTTAAACTGTGAAGCACTTCATTGGTAGCGACACATCTGAGTGAAATATTGCGTAGAATGGAAAGAAAAAATTTCAATTAGAATTTCTTGTTTATTTTCATTTAGAAAATTAATTGTAATGCTGAATTGCTAAGCATTGCATGTGACTGATTAGAGTTTATTAAAGTATTTACAAATTTCAATCATAAAACTAATAATATATTTTGACTTTGAGATATTTCAAGTTGGTAATTTTTTGAAACAGTGTTTGATTTGAATAATTACAGGTTTAATCATACAAGAAAATGAGATTTTGACGAAACGTAGTGTTTTGTTTAGTTTTATCTATTGACTGTGTCTTTCCGAAGACAGCAACCAAACAGTGCATGATGCCAATTAAATGAGAACTTATAATTTAAGCGCGTTTCAATCCAACAAACTACTACTGCTACTACTACTACTACTACTACTACTAATAATAATAATAATAAAAACTAATTCATCTTCAACGTTTCTAGATTTTCTAAATGAACTAAAAATGGTTTCAATCATTCAAGTTTATTTTATATATATATATATATATATATATATATATATATATATATATATCGTTAATTTGAAATGCCAAATATGTATATTTTTTCTAAATAAAAAATTGTAATTCCTGTATAATATATACCTGCGCCAGCATTGCTGTAAGAAGGTATTTTTACTAAGGGTCAGTCAATATTTAGCGGCTGAAGATTGCGTTGTGCATAAAACTCCAAGTCATCCTACCAATGAGGGTTAATAGATAGATAGATAGATAGATAGATAGATAGATAGATAGATAGATAGATAGATAGATAGAAAGGCACGTCACCGATTTATTAGCAACTGATGGTCTGGTACCTCTTTCTAGTTTTTATTATCTTTTGAAAACATTTACTCAGTACAAGCCTCAAGAGCCACTCAGTGTAGATGGTTACAGAATGAAATTTATGAATGCGAGAAGAGGAAGGAGGAAGAGATGATTATAAGGATAAGGAAAATGAATAACGACTGACCTTTTAATCGAAGGCGTCAAGAGTTTAATGTTCAGGGAACATTATACATGGGTGTCTGTTTCAGAAAGTAGCAATTCTTAAGGGTAAATCTAAGGGTATATATATATATATATATATATATATATATATATATATATATATATATATGCAATTTGTTATTTTTATTTATTTTTTTAATCATATCCCCCCAAGCAAGGCGATAACACCACTGACGCGCAGGGAGCTACGTTTATGTATATTATATTATTTATATATTATACATGCGCGGTACTTATTTGAAAGCGCTCAATATCAGTGATAGTGCTGACATATTCATATAGATAGGTGTGAGTTTGTGACCCTGGGTTTCACGCTCTTGCGATCGTCAGACAAACTGATTAATTTTTTTAAAAAAATTGGTTATGTGTAGGGTTGCGTATATTGGTGTAATTTTGTGGAAGCAATTTTTACCTATCATAGTTTCACACAGATCACATCATACGCACATATATACGTACGAGTAAATATTGTTAAGAGAACAGAAATCGACAACCGTCTGCGCGTTGACATCGCTACACTATTTGAATACACCAATCAAATGTGTATGTATGTACGCAACGGCACACATATACATATATATGCCAAGCTCCATACGGTTCGCATATAGTTATGTTTGTGTGATCCCCGCTGGGCGGGCGCCCGTGTGTGTGTGTGTGTCTCTGCGTACGTCAATGGGTGTACAAAGGTGTATATATGACTGCATTAGTCACAAACTCACACCTATCTATATGAATATATAGTATAAAAACTTAGCCATAATACCTTTTCTGTCATTTTTAATGAACCCTGCATAAAGGAGAAATTGCTGCCAAAATACGCAATTTACTCAATAAGTCTCGGGCCTGACATAGATGGCGCCACTAATAAAAAATCCATACGATTTTTATGAAGTACAACCTTCAAATGGCACGACTCAATCGGATTTACAAATTACAGTTATTTAAGTGAAGCTACTTTTCCAAATTTTCAAAACAATGGTAAAATCTGAATTTCGTGTGTTCATAAAGCATTGCTTTCTGATGGGCAAAACACTGTTCAAGCAAAGCAATAAGTAAGTGTTATTCCAACTCTGCTCCGTCGGAAACAACGGTTAAGAGGTGGAATGCTAACTTTAAATGCGTTTGTACAGGCACAAATGATGCTGAACGCTCAGATTGCCCAAAATCGACACACACACACACACACACACACACACACACACACACACACACACACACACACACACGTCGACGATTCAGAGCGTAGTTTGCAACTGTTTCAACGCATATAGAAGGAGTTTTTGCGTAAATATATATCAATGGATGAAACATGGATCCACCACTTCACTCCGAAGTCAAAGCATCTGTCAGCTGAGTGGACAGCAGCAGGTGAAAACCGTCCAGATCAACCAAAGATGCAAACATCAGCAGGCAAGAAATTGGCCTCCATATTTTGGGATGCGCAATGTATTTTATTCATCGATTACCTTGAGAAAAGAAGAACCATTAATAGCGAATATTCTATAGCATTATTGGTGCGTTTAAATGAAGAAATCGCCAAAAACAGTCACAAATGAAGAAGAAAAAGTGATCTTTCACCAAGACAACGCACCGTGTCACAAGTCGATCGCAACGATGGCAAAACTACATGAATTGCACTTCGAATTGCTTCCGCATTAATCCTATTATCCAGATCTGGCCCCCAGCAAATACTGGCTGTTTGCAGACCTCAAAAGAATGCTATAGGAAAAGAAATTTAGCTCCAATGAAGAAGTGATATCGGAAACTGCGGAGTTTTTTGAGGCCAAAGACAAATAGTTCTACCACAAAGACATCGATTTGATAGAAAAGCATTGGAAACAGTATATCAGCCTAAATGGAGACTGTATTGCTCAATAAAGTTGAACTTTTGTCTAAAAGTTGTTGTTTTATTAGTTGGGTCCGGGATTTATTGAGTGATGTGTTATGTATATATTTAATATTATTTTTATTAATATATATATATATATATAACTCATATATATATAAAACTCATATGCTTATATATTCAATCTCATATATCGCCCAGAGGTGGAATCGCCGAATGACGTCAATTCGGTCGGGTTTCAATCCTGGGTTAAAAGCAATCGGTCAGCCTGACGAAACGTTGGACACCCAACGTTGAAACAAACATATGATTGTAGAGGACATGTATAGAAAAAATTATGTACATGTTCTAAAATATGATTTATAATAAATATTCACAGCTCTATACATCATATATCGAGCACTGTTTTAAATTAATGTTTTGGACGGGAAAAATATTTTTCTTTTCTCTCCTCATTCTATACTCACTCGGATATATATATATATATATATATATATATATATATATATATATATATATATAATGAGGGTTTGTTGGAAATTTCGTGCCAACCCGCTAACCAAAATCAAACACCTCATCAGAATTTTTTTTGCGAGGAACCGTTACTTCTATTTTTAATATATATATATATATATATTGGAACAAAACAATGTCGCTGACGTGACGTAGAATCTCTATTAGAGATCCTATGTCGAAATGTACATCCGACACATTTGAATTTTGAAAATTTTGTCTAATTTATATATATATATATATATATATATATATATATATATGTGTGTGTGTGTGTGTGTGTGTGTGTGTGTGTGTGTGTGTGCGTGTTTAACATTAAGTAAAAAAGAAGACTTTTTATAATCATGTAACAATCATCGTAGAACAAAAAAATTATATTCTGACACGTAGACACACAGGTTAGCAAAAAACGAAAAATATAGAGACATCGCGAGCAGGGATAGAAAGAAGGGTGAGGTAAATGCAGAGAGAAAGCGAAAGAGACCTAGTGAAAGACAGAAATATGTTATGACACTTAGGCGAATTTACAAAACACATTTGTGAAAAATCGTAATGAAAAAAAAAAAAAAAAATAAGAAAACTTAATAAATACATTCTAAACTTTCCAAAATATCAAGCTTTCTCTAGTGAAATCGGAGAACTAAAACAATTTATTTTTTTATTTATATTTCCCACAAAATTACTTAAATAAAATGAAATAAAAAGCCGCAGATGACGCAAGCAATAGTTATTTGGATAAGCACAAAACCAAGGCAATATGGCTTCTCTATTGATCATTGATAAGTCTTTATAAAATTTTTTCATCTGCAGTATTAAAATAAAAACTTACTCTTAATCAGAATAAATAATCTTTGTTTCCTTTTTTATGTTCCTATCATTTTCAAAGTTATTTTAACATTTTATTATCAACAACTAATTTTATCGCGGATTAGAAAAATATCCTGTTATTTGTGCCTTTTTTTTTACAAAATTCACTGAAAAATGCAATAAGGCAGCTTTAGAATTCCTGCTGAAAATGCGAATTAAACATTGAAATATTGATCAATTCACATACTATTTTGATTAATTAACTAACACTGCATACAAATTATTCCATTCTTTCTTCTTTTAATTCTTGTTTTGTGATTATCTAGTGAAACATTTTTAATGATAAATCCTACCAAAAATACATTTGAAATTATTTGTCTTAAAATAAAAATTTTACCAGATGATTCACGATATTCATTTTAAAATTATATTTAAAATCTGTCTGACTTATTTAAGGTGGCCCAGTGATTACGATCTATCTATCTATCTATCTATCTATCTATCTATCTATCTATCTATCTATCTATCTATCTATCTATTTGCTGATATGTAAGTATATTATAATAAATATACATGTAAATGTTGAATGAACAAAGACACCCACACGAAGGATTGTTTACGGTAATCGAGCAAAAATGGAGAAAATCCAATTCTCTCGAGAAATCGTGAGATTTGGCCGTCTCATCAAATTCCGAAAGAGAATCCATAACAGGGGATTTTCTTCGAATGAACAGAAAATATTTCGTTCTAATCCCTTTTCATCTACTGGAGATGACGTTTTGAATTTATGTCGGCATCATCATTATCATCATCATTACTCGTATGACTTGTGAATCAAATTTTGTTTCATTTACTGATAATTTTATCGAGCAATTATGTCAAAAGCTATATTAACTTTGTGGTGATATCATTTTTTGTTTGCAATGGTAGTAGATCTATTTTATCTGTAACCATAGTCTTTTTTCATGAAAGTTTATTTTAATAACAAATACATTCTTTTTTATTTATTTTGATGAAACCACTTAAATCGAATTGATATTGCTTGTTCATTTTTAATTCCTAACTTGAAAATCCGAAACGAGCGACTGTTCACTGAAATCTTCCTCTCACTTATTATTATTATTATTATTATTATTATTATTATTAGTATTGCCTTTATCATCATCGTCGCCAGCAGAAGCTTTAAAATACGACAAAGAAAAGAAAAAAAGATTAAAAAACACAAAGAAAGAAATAGTTATTCCAATTGGGTTATTAGTTTTCTATATTTTTTAACTTTCAAATATTAATGAGAATAAAATTCATTTGGCTTGGGCCTTTCAAAATAATTTTGGACGCTGCTTGAAATTTATTTAACCCTTCATCATCGTCGTCGTCATCGGCGTCATCGTTGTTGTTGTAAATGCTGTCATTCTTATTCTACTTTAACCCTAAAGTAATTGTGAAAATCTTGTATAATCTGATTTCCATAGATATCCCCATTGTTTTGCGAAATGGGATTGTTTGCCATTAATTCCAGATAAGGGTATATAAAGTTAAGGCTCAATAGAAAGAAGGCCAAAGGAAGTGGGGAGGAAGATAGAAAAACAGAGCAAGGGAAAGAGGAGAGGAAATCAGATTATAAATTTCACGATGTGCATTCATGTTAAAGCACAAGTTCCGAATTAGATGAAATATTTTAGAAAAAGGATAAAAATTCTGACAAATTCTGCTTCTTTTTTTTGTGTAAAGTTCTGCGGTTTAATTCTTGAATCGAAATCAAAATAAAAAAATTTAAAAATTATTTGTCGATTCTTGATATCATTATCAAAAAGATGAGCAGATTACTTTTTATTTCCACTTGAAAAGTTAATAATTTACCCTCTTTTTACAGGTATTTTATTATTTTTTAAATCGAAAACACATTTTGTTTCTCTTTTTTGAATTCCTGCTTTGGTGAAATGTCACCAAATTCGTAAATGTTTTATAAAATCTCCGCCTATTTACAAATTTAAAAGCAAATTTAAAAGAGGAAGATTCGTTACTTCCTTGAATAATGCTTTTCCGATATTATATGCGAGCGAGTAAGTGTTTACATACGTATGGTGTCTATGTATATAGGTTTATAGAGAATATAAACAGACACACACACACACACAGTCACATACACACACAGTCACATATATATATGTATGTTTATGTGTTCTAAAGTAATAATTAATAATAAATATTCATTGCTCTATTTTATATTAAGAAATGTTATCATGAAAAAACTATATTTAATGAATACAGGAATTTAATTTCACTTTTTTAAACAGTAAAATTAATGTCTACCAGTTTTTAAAAGGTGAATACAGGTACGAATCCTGCCAAGAAGAGTATTTCGTTTAATAAGACTTTCAATCTATTGGCCAGTAGACATAATTTCACTGTTAAAAACATAGATGTCTGCTCAAATACGTGTATCCACTAAATATTATGTTTATGATAGTATGAAATGTCGAGTTAAAAATTAATATATATATATATATATATATATATAGAGAGAGAGAGAGAGAGAGAGAGGAAGAGAGACAGAGAGAAACATAAAGATTGAAAAAAGAAAAAGAATGCTGTTGATGTATAAGTTTAGTTTAGCATAATGATAAATAAGGTTGATGATTAAATGAATGAATGGGCAGAAATTTTCAAAGAAGGTAATGTTTGATTGCATTGAAATGCAGCATTCGAATATTGGACACTGATCACATATAGGAAGGAGAAATATGCAATCATCTCAGTTATGAAACTGACTTGTTACTTAATCTTGTGATCCAATGCAATTTGATTCTCAAGGAATATGTTACTGATGGTTAGGTTTTAAGGGTATGATATCTGTGGCAGCCTTTTCATGAGAAGTGACAAAATTATTGTAGGTTGCATTAGGAGATGATTTCTCGAAAATTTCTTGTAGAATTTTCAAACATATTCCTCACAGAAATAGTGTATTCGTCTTTGAGATGATTGCTGTTGTTAGAAAAAACTGTCGTACGGTGAGAAGGCAGACAGCTTTTTCTTATTGGCTCTAAGGCTAAGTAGGATGGGGGAAGAGACAGTCTGATGGTCTGAAGATACTCCTATAGGATACAAATCCTATGTCATTCCAGCAAATATATGAAACACAAAAAAGTAGAATTGCACACGCACAAAACCGAATCTTAATCTCTGAAAACATTTTGAAGAAAAAAAAAATTGCGAGCCAGTGTGAAGATTAGTAATTCTGGATTCTGATTGAACAAAAAACAACAAACGGAACTTTATAACTCGTACCATATTTCTTACCACCTAAAGAAATAAGTTTGCGTTCGGAGCTGATCACGTGATGCGATTTGACTACTTAACTGACGCTTCTCGACCGGTCATTCAGATAGAGACGTTCAACCAGCTATGATGTAACAAGAGAAATTTCAAACCACTGAAACGACACATGTCCAGGCGACCCGCATACGCACTCACTCACCTTCTCGTGTCCTGTTTTCCTTTATCTACTTTTCTTCGTCTTCGTCTACTCGCCGTCAACAAAAAGAAGAAGAAGAAGAAGAAGAAGACAACAACAACAATAAGACACTTCAACTTACTCCGAAAAGTAACGTCGATAAGTACATTTTTCTTTATCGTTTTTCTTCCTCTTCACTTACTGTCCACAAAAAAGAAAGAAAGGACCAAAGACTTTACTACTACCCTGTTAATACTCACAGCAAAAATATGGACTTCTCTTTTTATGCACACATATTTCGCTAAAACGAATTCTTAATTCACTAAACTCTTTACTTCTGTTTTTTTTAGAATATTTTGACAGTAGTAATTTCATACATACTATTTCATGTTATGCAGTTTCATAAATAAATTTTCACTTATCACTTATACAAGCGATACAGTTTTTCCTTTTGTTCAAGCTTCTGATATTTTAAATTGTAGGGACTTTGGTTGGGTTTGGCACAAGGCTAATTTGATAGACATAACCAAGTTCCCTACACCTCTTTAAATTTGTTGAAATCTTGGCAATTCATTGCACTTTTTTACTTCTTGTTTATCAGTATGTGAACCAGCTGGGTTTTGTGTCATTGGAGTGGATGAATGTTTACTGTTAAGAGCTTTTCTTTTGAAATTTAGTGGTTAGGTATACAATATTATTTTCTTGTATCATGTATTCGAGAAAGTTTCCATTTTTGTTAGAGGAAACACGATATGTCTTTTAGTGTACGTCACTAAAACCAACCTGAACATTTATATCCCCACCAATAATCAGTAAGTCGTAATCTGGGACTAATCTGACAAGAACAGAGAGGCATTTACAGAAATAGGTCACCTTTTATTTGTCGCTAGAGTTTGTTGATGAATAGCCGAAGATGATGGTCGTCATAGAGTTACCGTTGAAGATAGCTATGATGATTCTACTTGTAATTTCTCCAATGGTCATAAGTGTTTTTTTGGCTAGTAGACTAAGTTACATGCAACACCGCTAGTGGTAGTACTTGTGGAATTTTTTTCAAGTCGTGGTTAAAATGAAAATCCAATCTTTCTCAACTCAATGATGTTTGAGTTTGACATGAGGATGAAAATAGCGGTGTTCATAAATACAGTACTCATTTGCTATTGTTCAGGCAGCTGATTTATGGAGAAGTGTGTGAACGTTGAAGGTCGAAGTTAATGTAGATTTTTTTAGTTTTGTTTCTGGTTTACGTGTTGTCTGATCTGATGGGAAGGCAGAAATCTTTGGTGGATATTGGTGAAAGTAACTGTTTTGCCTATGTTTTTTATGGCTTGAAAAATGTCCACCACATATTCAGACGGTGTGGTGGGGGTCATGTAGAGGTGGTATTGGTGGATGTCAGGGAGGGCGATAAGTAGTATTAGAAGAAAGAGTCGAGATTTCACTTAAACGTACCAATAGATTCAAAGCGAAGCTAGAAAAAGATGTGACATTTCACATAACTAAAGCCTGAGACACTTTGAATAGAATAGATGTAATCTGGAAGTCTGGTCTACCAGACAACCTCGAGCGGAGATTCTTTCGAGTGGTGTTAATGTACTGCCTGGAAATGAACTAAAACCCTATACGTAACATCTTCTGGGGACAATATCCAATTAAATCACAACTCTATTGACCCATCACTGATATTTCTACAAACATATGCAAGCACAGAATGTACTTTACAGGTCTCCGTTGGTGAGCAAAACAAGAACTCACAAGTGATCTACTGTTCTAGACACCTAGCCATAGAACAAGGAGAGTTGGTCGCCCAGCAACCACCTACATTGGCCGGCTATGCTATAACACAGGATGCCACCCTAATAACTTTCCGACCTTGGAGCAGGACCGTGATGGTTGGCGTGATAGAATCATTAATGTCCAAGCTAGTTCGACCGAATAAAAATTCAAAAGAATCTGCTGTCTAGTAGATCGACGGGGTCATATGCTGGGACGTTCATGACACGTCTTATGACTATTTTCTTTCTATGTAACACACAGTACCTTTTATAGGGAATCATCCCAGAGGTGAATTCATGCTTTCTTCCAATGGCATTTGTACAAACTGATCAGTCTTCCTCAGTTAAAATTTAAACTTGAGACATCAGTTACTAAATATCTATAAAAATAATTTTAAAAATATGTAAAAATTAATAATCACAGATTTCATTCAGATTTAAAATCTTCACTGAAGATTTCTTTTTTTAAAATTCAAAACGAAAATATTGAAAAGTAGAAATTACGTCACAGCAGGAAACGGATACATCAAATTTCAGAATTTCATTCCATTTTCTTTTAATTAAAAAAAGATGGGTACAAATAAAATAAGTAAAAGAATGAAGATGATTAAGTTTGCTAACTAAAAACTAAAATTACAAATAATTTCAAATAAACATTCAGGCACGTTTCTCGTCAGAACTACTGGAATGGGGCATTGTCATTATGTACGGTCGAAATAAAGCCCTCATCTATGTTATAGCATTAAGTTAATAATCCCAAGTTTGAGATTATCCCATGAGACAATAGCTTAGTAGATTAAAGCGTTGACTCGTGTATTTGGTGACATACTAATTGTGACTACATTCCATGGGCAAGGTAGTACATTCTGTAGAAACTGCGCAAACAATAACCCAGAACGTGGAAATATTCCTAGACATAGGCAGAACAAGAAATAATTTACCTCAGTAGATTAAAATAGGGTTCAGTTCAAAATTATTTGGAGATTACACTGATCAACAGACACTTGAAAAAGGCTGGAGTGCACAAAACCCGAAACGTGTTGATAATAGCAACAAAAACGAGGGCAGTATTCCTAATCTAAATTAGGAGGTACACTATCAAACACATTCTTGTAATGCATAAACATTTTTTTTCTTAAACCGATGGCCGTCGCTATTTTTTTCTCTCGAAAAATGTTTTTAAAAAAAGCATTTCTCATCCATCTTGTCTTGTCTTTCTGTCGGGTTCTTCTTTACCCCTTTCTTTCATCTCGTTCTTTTTCTCTTCAGTCGTAAGTTTGCAGTCAACTAGTCTGTAAATAGTCCATCAAAGACGTAACTGTCTGTAAATCGTTCCACTTCATTAGTTCTTGGCGATGCGAATCTCGACGCTCTCTGTGATTTCGCTTTTCTTTAAAACTCACTTTTCTTTTCTTAATTTCTTATAGAACATTTTTTTGTTTTATTTCCTTTATTATTATCGGTTTAATTGCCATTGTCACTATCATGAATATGTTTGTCGCTGTAAACTCTGTTGCTTGCGAATTTCTTTTTATCTCTTAATAATTTATTTTCAGGGTTCGGTTAAAATGTTGTAGACTTGTTTAGTACACTAGATTTGCCTTATTTAAACGCTGCAGTGAACTGGACTGTACATTGGTTTCAAATCTGAATTCTATTTGATTTTTTTAGCAAACATCAGGAATATTTCTAGAGAGACAAATCGCAAAATCTTTACAAAATTCCACGGCAGCACCAATTAAATTAAAAGGAGAAGAGTTTTAAAAAGCAACCAAAAATGTTTGAAAATGTTGTCAAGAAAGGTATCTGGGGAATTGTTGCTGTACGATTCCATACGGTAGAGTCCGTCAGTTGAATTTAATAATAATAAAGTCTGGAAATTATTTGAGAATAATCAATAGAATACAACGTGTAGATAAACAACATGCTGAACATAGAAAGATGAAGCGCCGAAATAATTGGCAACAGTTTTGTTATTTCAGTCGCTTGATGTGTGAGGAATCTTCATTAGTCCAATATCCATTACACCACATGCGATAATTCGTGAAATATTTCTCCCACGAATTTATCTCCTTCGACTGCATATGTTGATTTCAATACTACGTGTTGATTTTCTCCACGTGCCAATCTCGATTACTTCCTTGTGTTATAATCCGAACGAATTCTCAATCTCCCACGACTCGATCCCCTGGAACAGGCTAATGATTGAACTTTACAAATCATAGGAAATAAAAACTCTTATTTATTTCAACCACGTCTAATCTCCATTTGTTGTTTTGTCACTTCCACTTATTTTTTTTTTTTTGTTAACGATAAAGCCACCGTTACAAATACATAAAATGGCCGAAACCGTTAACTCTAAATAGATTTGATAAACTATCTATTACATCAGTTTTTCAATAAAAAATGTGTGTGTGTATGTGTGTGGGGATGAGTTTTGTATAACAGGTGGTACGAAGAAAACGGTATCAACAGTAATTTTAAGCAAGTTTTTTCGATGGAAATTTATGTGAGGAAAAACAAGGAAAGCTAAGGTAGAGAATCGGCGTGACTGAGTGAGGATGGTTATCGGCTAGGAGCAGTTCAAACAAATGTGATTTGAAATACAAACCATCAGCATTGGCACAGACCAGCATTAATCATACAGAATAAAAAACAAAATAAATTCTTTGGAAATTTCTGATCCAAACGGATTACCAAATCCAAGACAGAAGACCAGATCTAGTTATGATTAAAAAGTAGAAGTAAATATAGAAGATAAGTTCATTTCCAGTACAAAATATTCAATAAAAGCTTTCTAAGAATTATTTTAAACCTCAAAATGTTAAAATATAGATTCGTGATCATGAAGGGCTTAGGAACACAAAATGATATAATAAATGTTTTATACCAAATTCAAAGATTATCAAATAAAAAAAGGAAATAAGCAATTACAATTTGTTTAGGACTTAAAACATTTCAGGAGTTATTTTAATTTTTGTTTAAAAATGGTATTAAAGAGAAGCTTTTTCATGACTGGGAGTTTTAAAGCAATACATGTAAGATATTTACTAAACTTAAACTCGTCTGGCATTTGGCACATAATTACTCATAAGAAACGATATGGAAGACTAATCCGCAAAACATTGCTTAGAATCAGTCTTCCTTTACAAACAAGACAGTTATTTAAAAAGCCAATTACAATTTAGCACTTAATGTAGATCGTTCAACTCATGACAATTACATTCATTGGTCGAGAATTATTAAAAGAAATTATTCAATTATTGCAGCTATTTTAAAAATTGTAAACAATATTAATTTTAGCCAATCAATTAGGAGAAATATATCACAAACAAAAACATTACAATTATCTTTTGAATTACTTAGCAATAGTCGTCATCAAATCAGAATAACAAAAGCAGATATTTTGGCACTAAAAGAATTGATTACTAGACACATAAATCTAGCGAACCGGCTAACTTGATAGGTCAGAATATTTTCGTCTCTAAGCAAATAGAGATGGTTAAAAAAAATAATTAAGAAGCATTGTATTGGACGAGAGAGACGGGAAACCGGGAAAATTTGGATGGAAAATACTTTGAGCTAAAAATATTGAAAACAGTTGAAATTCCCTTGAGCTAAGAAATAAGATTGGCATGTCGATGCAAATAGAACGAGCGTCGATCCGTGTCCGAGATGAAGCAGTAATGTATATAATTGGTGGGCGTGTAGAATTGGAACTGGCAAAAAAGAATCAAGAAAGAAACCAAAGAAAGCAATAGTTAACAGATCGTGTATTTTTGTTTTGTTGAAAAAGAAAACAGAATAAAAGGAAGAAGAGTGTTGGAAAACGAATCTAAAGGACAAAAAGAAAGGGAAGTTAACTGAAAATGGAAGCAGAAGAATGGAAAATTGGAAAAGAGAAATAAAAGAAAATAAGCTAAAGGAATAAAAGGATTATTTTCTTGTTACTTCATTTTAAGATACGAATATTAGAAAGAAAGGATTTCGGTGTAAGAAAGAAGAACGGTATCCAGAAAAAGAATAAAGATAAAAAAAGAAATAAAAGGAAACAAAGAAAGAAATTTTGAAAAGTTAAGTAAGGAAAACCGAAATGGTAAAGATTAACGTGAGTGATTGTAAAAGAAAATGCCAATGAGCGGTAGAAAAAGTAATTTATAGTGGTAAAGGTATATTTTCGTGGGTGAACGATGTAAAGAATAAAGAAAACTAGAATATTAAAAAATATAATAAATGAAATGGTGATGATGAAATTAAGAAATGTTAGTATATCAAGAGAAAAAACAAAGAGTAAAAAGTAGTAGAGAAAAGTAAAAAAAAAAAAAAATCAAATTGAAAAACAAAACAGAGAAAAGTAATAATGAATGAGAGGAAGGTAAAAAAAATGCGAGAAGGACTGAGAGAAGGCAATTATGAAAATAGATTGGCGGAGAAAGAGAGAAAGCGGAAATGGGTGAGAAGAGTGTGAAAGAGGAAACTGCCAGAAGAAAATAGAAAAAAAAACAGATATAAAAACGTTAAGAAGGAAGATAAAGATAAAGAAGCTGGAAAGAAAGTGAAAAATAAAGGAGGAAAAATGGCTGACAAAAAGACAAGCAAATATAAGATGTAAATAGGGGAGAAAATGTGGGTACGGGAGAATATTCTAAATAGAGGAAGCTGGAGGTAAGAATAAAAAAAGAGGTTTATATTTGACAAAATAAATAAAAGAGAAACAACGTTACGCTTCTTACTGCAATGAGTCTAATCTTTGTTAAGTGTAACACATTTGTAGCTTTGTACGAGAAAAAGCAGATATTAATAAATAAAGACTATAATGAGTTCGATTCTCACTAGGCGCCACACAATACATATAATAAGGCCTCTCAAGTTACCTGGATCCAGATAAATCTATCATATCAAACACCAATTTTTAAAGAAGACACAATTTATTTTGTTAGTAGACCAGGGAAAATTTTTACTTCGTGCTGCGCTAAGCTTAGTGGTTATCAGTTGTTAGGATACAAAAGGTGCTTATCTTCCTTTGATTGAGGTAAGTAACGTAGGTCACATGATAGCCGCTTCATGACGTCACTTCAGGTAGTTACCTAAGCGCTAGTCATTTTAGACAGTTCGTGAACAGCAACCAAACGAGAAGGTTGATTTTTTCTACCTGCGCCTTGGCCCAGGCTGAAGCAAAAATCCCCCATACACCAGCTGCTTGAAGGAACACAGACGAATTCTTCCACGTCCGGTTGGGACAAACAGCTTACAAGCACATGGTACCGTCCCACTGGGACATAGATAAATTCTGCCGCGTTCCGCTTGGACAGTCATCTTGCAAGAATATAGATGCCTTATTCCGCTGGAATATAGATGAATCCGGCCATGTCCCGCTGAAACCCGGCCTTTTAAATCTGGAATCATAACAATGGATTCCTGGATTAGATGTATCTTCAAATTATATGTTAGGCCCTTTCTTTTGGTTTCTCCTTATACTTTGCTTTGCGGTAGGTATATGTATTTCTCCACAGGTGGACATGTGTATATAAGTATAATTTGTATATGTCATAGTATACAATACTGGTTGGTGGGTGGGTGGTTGTGGGGCATAGGTACATACCGACTGATAAAGGTTCTCCGACGTGAAAAAAAAGTATTGGTGTTTATAGAGTTCTACTGGGTGATCTTATTCCAGGCGAAAGGGGTGATATCTCTATTAAAAGATTAAGTCTCTAACTGGGGGTTGATTAAGTCTCTTGTGAGCTCAACGCTTGCGCTGGGCAGTGCATTTTATTTTTTTCTCTTCAACCACATAATAAAAAAAATGAAAGAATGAAAAAGAAATTTATTTTGAAGACATGTTGCGAGATTTTTTACTTAAAAAAAGAAAAAAAAAAGGAAAAAGAAACACATTTGAGCTGAAAAAACTTCTAGGATCGCTATACGCCATTTTATCCATCATTAGCCGTTCTGCTATGCATTAAAATAAGTGTTTATTCTCTTTTAATTTAGTAGCATAGAATTTGTAATGCAACATATAAACATATAAGCACAATTAGAATTATTGTATTGAAAAGACTGTATATTTCTACTTAATGATATCAATGTCATTGTTTTAAGATACTTTGCGTGAACACTCTTATAACTTGAATGGTTATTCTTTTAACCTATTGCAATAAACTAATGAAATATGAATTATATAATGAGAAAGGGAGAGAGAGAATGTGCGTGTTTGTGTTTATGTGTGTGCGAAAGATTGGAAAATAAGAAGATGCAAAAGAAAATGAATCTATAAAGATAATGAGCAGAAATTCAACAAGAATTAGAATAAAAAAAAGAGGAAGAGACAGTAAAATAGAAGAAGGTAACTTGGAAGAAATAATGCGGAGAACAAAACTCGAAAGATTTATAATGAAGATAGAAAAAAGGAAACAATAAATAAAAGAAAATGATAGAAATCAAGCAAACATGAGGAAGGGTAAAAAAGAGTAGGTAAAAATGGCGGGAAAAGTATAGGAAACTGAGAGTCAAAAGAGAGAGAAAAAATGATAAGAATAAAGTGAGAAAGAAATCAGTAGATACGGGAAGAGTTAGAGCGGCAGACACGAGAAGAAATGAGAAGAAAAAGTTACATATTCAAGGCGGAAAGAAATCTATTCCAGCTGATGAGTCATATCACAAAATGGTTGTATTTGCCAGAAAAATTGTTTAGTATTTTTTCCTCCTAAAGTATTCAAGTATTACCAGAACACTGATAAATACTTTTGGTTGGCCATGTTGTTGCTTAGATACAACTTTTCTTAATTAATCGAACTTAGCTGGCATTAGTGTGAAGTTCCTATATGCGTGCAGACACATAAGTTGGAGTGATGGCAAATAATGCGTTATTAAATAACGTCAATGCAATGCACACACACACACATATATATATATATTTCATTTGAAAACGAGTTATATTACGCAACCCAAGTTTCTACCATCTGGTGTCTTCAGGCGATTTACACCAACTGATTATCCCCTTTTTTAAGAACGTTCACGTAACGGGGATTTATTATAAACGCGCAATTGTCAAAATTAGAAGTTATAAAGTTTTCATCCATGGTTGTATGATCCTAATAGGCATTTTTGGGTATAATTACACTTAGCCATAATTTTTGTACTTTCACCCAGTAATTCATTTTTGTTTGTGAATAACATAATTAACTTTTCTTTCTGGCACAGCCTACAAATTCTGCCACCGTTGTAAGGCTTGGCTATTTTCATTATACTCCGCCTTACTTCTGGGTCTTTTCCATATTTTATTTTCAATTTCCACACGTGGCTAGCCAAATTTGTACAATTTTAAAAGTTTTCTAGTTTAAATGTAGACCTGTGATTAAACCATCTGGTCTTCAAAGTATGTTTGGGTGATCCCAAATATGTGTTTGTTTTGATCATTTAAGTTATGTACCTTTGCTTTGAACTGATGTGTGTTGTGGTACAGTGGATATCGGCTCAGAACGAGAAACGGAGGAGCCCAAGCGTGTATCACGTATGGTACTGACTGACTTTTGCTTTATAAATGACCTTTTTTGTATTACAAAGTCCTTAAAGTGGACATTTATTTTTGTCCCTCCAGTTAGATTCCTTATTAATGATCTTGTTTTGTACGTTGCTATTTAAGTTTCTGGCGTTTTGTTTCTTTATGAAATTTTCTAATTTTCAGCTTTAACTCAGTTTGATTGTATTCCTATTAAAAATTTTGTTCAGTTCTGAACTTTTTGAAAAGTGTTTATCGATCAGTTTAAAAAATATTTCTCCTATTTTGGTTTTTACTTCTAAGTTAAATGGTGGGTTGATCCAGATAATGTTTCGTTTTCTATTATCGTTTTTTTATTTGTCTGTTTGGTTGGGGATTATATTCTAAAATATTTTTATGGCCAACTTTTCTTAGTGCATCTTCATAGTTTCTTTTCTTTTCATCAAATATTGTTTTCTTTGACGAATATAATTGTATTGAACACTTTTAATACAACTGTATACTCGTCTAATTAGATTATAACCAAAAACAAGTAATTATATATATATCACATCAATTTAAATGTTATTTTTAGTGGATATCCATATTTGAGTAGTCTCTTCGTTTATTTTAACCAGGCGTATTTATTTTCCTTGACCGGGTTCGGTTATTCATAAATTCTTATTAAACAAAAATATGTGCCCTACAACAGGATTAGAACCTGCATTCCCGTTAGTTCCGACGTAATTTTAACCACCTCGTCTATGAATGGCGATACCGATCACGTACGGCCTAATACTACCTTTAAGTACAATTTTTCACGCCCCAGATTCTCGAAAGTTCATATCTGCTTAGTTCCGTATATAAACTTGGATTGCATATCATGATGGCGTCGAATAAATCTATGTACACCTACTGAAATATTGTCTTTTAAATTCATTTAAAAATGCTAAAAGTTTTGTTCCATTACAACATTTTTATTTGTTATAATTTTTTAAACCTTCACACATAAAATTAAAGTACATTTTGCTTTTTAACCCTCTACGGCCATTCGTATCATATTTGATACAGTATGAAAACAAGCCTTGAAAGAAATATTTTCCTGAAAATTTTTTTAAGAGAAATATTTTATAAATGTCAAATGAAAGCAGTACTGACTGCTCAGTCAATGAATACCAAATGTTTCCTTATAGGGAAATACTGTATCAAATATGATACGAATGGCCCTAGAGGGTTAATTGTTTTAACTAGAATAATTTAAATATAATAATATATTTTTGTTCTAAATAAATATTTTGGTATAAGTATCATTTTCACTTGAGTAACAATTGGAAATTAAATTTACAATTTATTTTTATCAATAAATTGAAATAAGTTAGATCTAATGTAGATTTTTACAACTAAATACTGGACTTAAGTAAATGGTTCTTCTTTTGAAATTAAGCGTTCAAAAAGTGATGCTTACAATGCAATAACAATATACAACCCAGTTGGTAGTTACTTGAATTTCCTATTTCATCATTATGAAGTAGATCGAAGTTGGTTATATTTTCAAATATTTCAATGAAATCCCTTATTTTTAGAAAATTTGTAATGTTCACTTTTCAGACTTGTTTAAGGCGTTTGTTAATGTAAGCAAAACCCAGTGAAACAAGGTAAAAATCTCAAGAATGATCGCTGCATTTCAAGAGAACCTTAACCGCTGTCGTATACGAAACGTTTAAGGAACTCAAACGCATATAAAAAGTGGATAAATATGGTCACTGAAAATAATATTCATACTTCATATTGACATGAAAAATTTTTTTTCAAGAGTAAGAATGAATGTCACTTTGGAATGCGAAAGAAACCGCTATATTTGAATTTGACCAGCGAAAAATGCGAAAGAAATCTTGCAACTAACGAGATACAACAAATGTAATGGCTAAGAATATAGTTCTTAATTTATATTTCGTTTATTTAGAACTCTTTAAGATATCCTCACAGTCATTTCCCGAATTCATACGCATTTACATCTGCATGCATGCTGACATTCTCCCAGGCGCCTAAAATTACTTATCTATCTATCTATCTATCTATCTATCTATCTATCTATCTATCTATCTATCTATCTATCTAACTGTCTGTCTGTCTGTCTAGCTATCTATCTATCTATCTATCTATCTATCTATCTATCTATCTATCTATCTATCTATGTGCATGTGAGCTTCTGCGTTTTAAAAATGAGATATAGCTAAAAATATATCTGTAAAAAGATAATATTAATAAAGAAACAAGGCTAAGATGAGTCGTTTTCCTTTCCTCTTTATTCATATATGTGGGGGTTGTGTGCCTATTCGCACATTAGTCTTATTGACATACCTCTTTTCATAATAACACACACACACACACACACACACACACACACACACACACACACACACAATTGATAGATAACCGTGCTATACGAACAGAAAATTTCACAGCCACACACGTATATATAGGCCTGCACACACTCTAAAGTGTGCACGCTGATGCAGAAAAAGAAATTTGATTTTTGGCTTACATGTATGTGAATATAATTTATACGTAATTATAAATTCATATATGGCTGTGTGCATATGCAAGGTACTCATGGATATGCACACAGTCATACAAACTTTTCCAGTTTTAAGCTCACATAGTAAAACACACGAATATCTTGCGCGGAGAGCGGAATCAACGACACGAGCTAAAATTCCAGCCTCGTCTGTTGCGTTCACTTTCCTCTTAATTCCCTTCAGGAAAGACATGAACATGTTTCTTGTCTCCCGACCTCTTTCTATGGATTAAATAGTAAAAATGTAAGTTAAAATTCTCGATACTTGAATAGCAACTTGTCTAAGAGAAAGAAAACTGATTCCCAGACAAGTTCATGAAACTGTGGAGAAGGCAACGGGAAACCGCTCCACTATCTTCCTCAAGAATGCATAATAATTCATTGATAGCAAAAAAAAAAAAAAAAAAAAATTCGTTGTTGATTGACTGATTTTATTTTTACGGCTTACCAAAATTTTTAAGGTTATTAAATTCAGAAAATATTTTCCGATAACAATTTCTTTCTAATACAAGCCATGTTGATTAACCCGTATCTGGGAGGAAGAAGAGTTGAATTCATAATTTTCTGTTATAACTCGCTACTAACGGTTATAATATTCCGTCTCGACTCACTCCAACGATACTTTAACGAACTGTCTATCAGAACTCGCTCCAAACTCTGGATATTGAATTAAAGTCTCCCGACTGAGACGGGATGTGACACAAGGTCACTTTTAACGTGAGGAACCCGAGCTCGTACACTTGGGCCAAGGTTTCAAACTTACTCAGCCCTCACAACCGCGAGATCGGGCACTTTGCACTGCCTATTTTGTTCAGCATAGTCTTCGTCCGTAGACACGAGTTGTAGTCCGCCCGAAGACAGAGAGCTTGACAGTTGCGAGCTCGGTATTTACCCAAGCCTCCCTACAAAGGCGAGATGTGATACAACCCAGTTTTTACGTGGGGAAATCTCAGTCCGTATACTCGGGCATAGTCTCATCTAGGTTCGTCTCAGCCCGAAGGCAGAAAGTCCGACAAAGAGCTTTGTTGCCATCTAAACAGAAACTCTCACTGTTTGAGTTCTTTAAGGCGTCTTGCCTAGTTCATTTTTGTTACCGAGCATATCTTATTTACTCTACAACATCCTTCTTTTTGAGATTTGTTATTTTCTTAAATCGTTTTTTTTTTTCTTAGTATTCACTCCTCCTATTTCTAGAGAGTTCACCACGTAATGAAATACGTATATCTTTAATTTTAGATCAACCACTAGTTTTACTGTATTTTTCTTTTTCTGGCACTTGTACGTTCAATGGATTCTTGGGGTGTATTACGTCAAAGATATCATACAGATCATGCATAGGTTCTTCTTTTCTTGCGGGTCTTTCTTCAGTAAACCTTTTTAAAAGCTGATTCCAGTGCCTTTTGTGTTCCCATTTTTTCCTTTCATATAAATCAGTTTTCTAATCATGACATTATTACGCCATCTTCCTACATTTCTTTTCCATTTTTATATACCTTGGAAAAATATTGTTTGCCCGTCTTGGAAAATGTTGTGTCTTTTTTGTTATCTGTTCTTATTCCTTTTTGACCTGGTAACAAATTGTCGAACATCAATTTAATTTTTCTTGCGAACATCAATTCTGCCGGTGACATGCCTGTCAGTGTATTGGGATTTGGCGTTAACTCAAGAATTTTGTAGCGCTTCTTCACTTAAATTTTTATTACTTGCTTTTTTTTAAAGCCTTCTACACGTACCCACAAATCTTTCAGCTTGTTCATTTAACCTTGGGGAATACAGCGGAGTAGTAATTTTCAATTGAGAACATTTTACAAAATTCTTTAAATTAATAAGCAGTGAATTGTGTAACGTTAGCCGAAACCATGACATCCAGAATGTCATATCTTGCAAACAGTTCATGTAAAAATTCACTGTAACCATGGAAGTTGTTTATTTATTGCACTTTAAAATTTTAGGCCACTGAGTAAAGCTATCCACTATAATTCGATCTGTTTACTGGATCTGCAAAATCTATGTGCCGTCTTAACCACGGAGTATCTTTTTTTTGGTCACGGTTGTAATTTCGTGGTTGGTGATTTTGCTGCCAAATCACAACCTCTGCAGGCTTTTACTATTTTTTCAATGTCTTGATCTGTTTTGGCCCAGTACACATAACTTCTCATGCGAGATTTAATCCTTGAAATTCCCAGATGTCCACTATGAAATTCATTAATATACGCTTTTGTAATATGATAGGTATTACTACTCTTTGTGTAAACATTAGTGACAGTCACATAGCGAGTAAGTCTAGATTTCGTCTACCTTTCTAACTTTCTTTTTGTTGTATTTTTTATTTTCAATATAAACATGTCTCGTTCTGATTTTATTTTTATTTCTTCCAAGGTAACTGGTAGTTTTTGTACTACATTGCATAATATATTTTCATTTGTATTTCACTTTTTAATGATGCAATCACCGTATTCTCTAACGGTTCAGTATTTCGGTAACAATCTTGATAACTCGTTCACATGTCCTATTTTTTTTAGCAGTTGGTATTCCATCCTATAATCGTAATTTAATAAGATAGTACCCTTGTTACGAAATGAAATTTTGCAAGCCATTTCACCAATTAATTTCTCACCCGATACGCCGTGTGCGATTTTCGATGTTCTTTTTAATATTGGTTTTTCGTTATCATTCCATGTGGCTTTGTTCATTATTGTAATATCACTACCAGAGTCTAGCTGCATTTTTACATCGACGTTATTAATTTTCACATCAACAAATTTTCTTTGGTTTTCTGCAATCATTTTTCCGTCTCAACGCTGCGTATGAATTTGTTTGTGTGAGAACTTTTCCTTACTTTAGTTTTACAGTGTAACTTTTTATACCCTACTTTTTCATACATGTAGCACTAAGTTCTTCAAGAGAGAGCCAGCTCCGAGATATAACTTTCCACATTTGAAACATGGATTCATTTTTCTTTTTCTACATTTTTTCTACATACTTCCTGTCGCCTGTACCTTTTAATAAATTATGTCTTTCTGTTATTTCTCGTAAACCCTCTTCCGCCATCCATTTACTCAAGCTCAGTAAGCTCATCAAGCACTGTTTTCAGCTATCATTCTTGCCTTGAATCTGTCCTGTCCTGTGAGTATCAATAAAATGTCAGGATTGGGGGTCAGGCGGGGTTAAAGTCCCTCAACGGATTTTTCTGGGAACAGAAATCTGTGGGAAATTGGATACGACGTGAATTGGCGATATCTCATTCGTCGAAGCTAACCCTTTCCGCAGATCGAGTGGGCGGAAAATGATTTCATTGACCGAGGGATTCAAGTCGGCTAGATCCTCAGAGAGGATTGAAAAGGGTTATAAAATCTGGATTTGGCGAGAAAAATCAGTTATTCAGTTATTCAGTTGCTTTTCAGTTAGTTTGTTTTTAAGTTAGCTGAGTAGCTATCAATCGAAATGTAACAACTGTGGAAAAATTTTCCCAACCGGGGAGCCATGACCCACGACTGGTCGCCCACCATAGAACTTATGGTTAAAGAGTTAATTTCGAATGAAGCCTGCCACCAATTAACTTAAAGAGTTAATTTGGAATAATGCGTCTTCGATATGAATCCCGAAAGAACGTTATTGTTGTTTTTTAATCACAGGAGAATCGAAAATTCTGATTCTTCGTTCGCTCTACTTCGATAAACTCCGTCAAGTTCCGACAAGAACCCGAAAGAACTTTATTATTTTTTTTAACATTACCTAAAAGAATCGGATAGCTCCAATTTTAGATAATACGGAAGAGATTTTAGTGAAAATTTGAAGAGCTTTGTCTACTTTAACGAAATTTAGAAAATACATTTCTATTTAAAGATTGAAAGCCCTGAAATTTTTAAACGAACTCACTCTGTTGTAAACCAACATTCCAGCAACAGTATTATCTGTTCACGTGAAAAGAAAAACATTGTTTTATATATATATATATATATATATATATATATATATATATATATATATATATATATATATATATAAAGACATTCTTTGTAACTCTCCAGGCGTGTTCGACCATGTTCATTTATTTTATTAATTATTTTTTTCCCGGAATGGCTCTAAAAGGCGACTAATAAAATCGCACGACGCAACATCTGGGATCAATTCACAACGTGGGACAGTGGCGCGTTGTTGCAAGAGACGTCGTGTGGCGACATCATCGGACGAGATCGTCACGACCAGCAACAGCGACAGAACCAACCAGCCAGCCGGGTGGCAGTGTCACAACTGGGTCGTCACGACCGTCAACGAGAACGAGCGTCACAATTGAGCGACCAGCCCCGGGCATAAGGTGTCACACCTGTAATAGTTTTATCGATGGAAACTTATATATTTAGGTTGGAGGGGGAAATACAATACACTATTTTCATAGTCTACCACGATAAATTTACGTCCAGAATCATACAACACACCTGTTTTCCTAACAAAACTACAGCTATTATAATTTGGATATTAAAAAAAAAAAAATAAGAAAAAAAGCAACGTTAAAAATAAAAACATGAGCAGTAGAAAAACGAATGATAAAATGTGCCAAAATTAAAAAATAAAAACAAAATCCACAAAACTTAAAGTTAAGCGTTCCTTTTTCTTCTTGATGGAGAGTTATCGTCAGTGTTTATTGTATTTCGTCCTTCAACGCATACATAAAATTCCATTCATATACCCATTATTCGTTTGGAGACGTTCATATACGCTTCCAGATTACAATTATACACCCACTTATGCATGTGTGAATATACAAAAGACGCATGTCCTAGAGTGATTATAAGTTGGCTAGTCTTGTAAAGCATTGATAGTGAGGCGAAGTTATTTGCCACACAACCTCTTTTTTGGAACATAAGACGCCACATCGATATATAAGACATTTCCTCATGTTGGCGAAGTTGTTTTTTTTAAGCTAAAATATGAAATAATTTTATTAATTAAAAGTCCAAACTGATATTTAAAAAATTATTCTATTTTGTTCTAAACCAACGAAACACTCTAAACATCAAAACAAAGAGAGGTCTACTTTTGTTTAGTTTGGTTCAAAGCATAAAGGATTCCCATTTATTTCACTATTGCTTGGAAAGAAAACGGACATTTGCTTATTGGATCCAATGTTACGATCAAAGAAAATGTAATCCTCGGTCTAATCCATTTCATTTTTTCTCACGAATGCTTTATCGCCATGTACAGCTAAGCAAGTATGGGTCTTTCTGCGTCCATTAGGAATCGTTGCAAAATCTTCCTCCTGTATCTTGCTATTCCTTCATTAAAGTCATAAACGTTTTCATAATAGTAACATTGAGAAGTTGAACATGAATTTATAAACAGCCGTGTATAAGCAGCTAGTTGTGTTTTTTACACACACACACACACACACACACACACACACACACTCTCTCTCTCTCTCTCTCTCTCTTTCTCTCTCTCTCTCACACACACACACACACACATATATATGTGTATATAAAAGAGATTATAACTATACTCGTGTCGAAAAACCTTCCACGGATCTTCGAAGAATAGAAAAAATGGTATTAAAAAAGAAAGAGCTAAGTACATGAACATCAGTCAAAAGAGTTTGGACCGAGTCAGCACGTATCCCCCACCAAAAAAAAAAAAAAAAAAAAATATCCCGACACGAGTAATCAACTAACAAAAAGCGCTCAATACTGAGGTAGAGCGGAATAAAATAAGAATAATAAGAGCTAGCTTTCCCTGACGATCCTAGGTGTGTACTCACATATAGATCCACTTAGGCGTATACATGTATTAGAGCCTTGTTGTCATACTTTTACGTGCGTGTACACACATGCATGTCCATCGATATACATACATACATACATACTTGTCCTTAGAGATTCCAAGACATTTTTCCACAGAATGTTTTTCTCTTTTTTTCCTTATCAAACTGAAGAAGCAAAAGAGAACAGACATTTTCTACGGTGGCGAAAAAAGAAATAGAAAAAAAAATTGTCTCAGATGCTATTAAGCATGCTACACACACACACACACACACACACACACACACACACATATATATATATATATATATATATTTATGTGTGTGTGTGTGTGTGTGTTAGCAGGCTATATAAGTGTAGAAATGAGACAACGTGGAGAAAGCTTTTTATCGACATCGTGTTTCGCCTCCGTTCGGTAAGTAGATAGGTAGGTAACTTCTGCTCAGAATGAAAGTAAAAGAAAAAGTAAAATGTGTATGTATGTGGATCTTATGTTAAAACCGTTAATGTCTGTTTGCTAGTTTGGCATCTTCCGGTCGGAATGAAAGAACAAAACATCGTTTTCTTTATGTTTTTATTAAAGCCATCAATGCTTACTTGCTAGGTTAGCGAGGCGTCTTGCAGTTGGAATAAAAGAGCAAAACTACTGCGGGTTTCATTTATATATGTATATATATATATATATATATATATATATATATATAGTGACGTGAATTAATAAATATACACATGAGGGTGCATACATGTATAGGATAATTATTCAGGTGTTAATAAAACAGTGCTCAATGTATAAACAGGAAAAAACTTGTCATCTTAAACCATATCAATAATCCTAATTTGCTTTATAAAAAAGTGACTTAATGAACATATGCTGTCAAAAATACTAGGCTTGGCTGTTTTTACAATGCTCCACGTTATGTTTGGGTCTTCTTCATATTTGGATTTCAATTTTCACACGCGGTTAGCCAATTTTGTATTGGTTTTTAATTTTTCTAGTTTAAACGTAGATCTGCGGTTGAACCACCTGGTCTTAAAGGTGTCTTTGGTTGAGCCCAAATATATTTTGTTTTGGCCATCTGGATCATGTACCTCTGCCTTATAAATTATTTCTTTTGTGTTGCAGAGACCTTTAAGTTGACATTTAATTTTGTCCCTGCAGTTGTATTCTTTGATGGTTTTGTTTTGTACGATGTTATTTAAGTTTCTGGCGTTTCTTTTTTATGAAACTATCTAAATTATTAGTGCAACTATAACTTAGTTTCATTGTGTTTCTGTTGAAAATTTTGTTTAATTCTGATTCTTTTGGAAAGTGGATAGTCATTAGTTTAAAAAATATTTCTCCTATTTTGGTCTTTACTTCTAAATTAAATGGTGGGTTGAACCAGATAATGTTTCGTTTTCTATTGATGTTTTTGATTTGTCTGTTTGGTTGAGAATTATATTGTAAAATGTTTTTATGGCCAGAATTTCTTAGTGCATTCTTATGAAAAAAATATATATGAGGATGCACTAAGCAATTCTGTCCATAGACAATCAATCAATCAATCAATCAATCAATATATATGTATATATATATGTAAATATTTTTATTATAAGTTTATAATAAAAACATAGTTTACTGCAACACATGAGTCACTCTTAATATAGTAAATCACTATAAACATTGGATAGCCAACCTATTGTACTACTAAGGGTTTATATATATATATATATATATATATATATATATATATATATGCAAAATAAATAAAACAAAGGAGGAGAAAGAGCAAGGAAAAGAAATCAGTTACCATGGTGGATATAAAAAGATAGCACATTATGTGTATAATGTCTATAAAGAATAAAAAGAACAAGAAAAAAACATTACTATCAGAGATTCAGCAGATTATATTTAGACTAAGTAATCATTTCTTCAAAGGAAAGGCTGCTTAGACTATATTTAAATGGACACAAACACATTCAGATGATAATCTAAAAATGCTTTACTGATTTCTGTGAAAAAAATGTCTAGTAAGGTACTTGGCGAATTATTTGTTAAATGTTCTGGAAACGCAGAACCGGTTGTATTAACATGCATATAAAAAATTGTCATACTGTCCTAGTTGATCATGCACCGATGTATAAAGTGCGTTTTATACACAGTAAAATTGGGTAATCTTCGTAAATATTTTTACAGAGAAAGCACCTGTTGTTGAGCGTTGATCTATAAGTTGGTCCTGTACAACTTTTTGTGAGTTCGAATTTCACTGAATGCTGAATGATTATGGTCTTGAAACAGATTAGGCTAAACTGCATGCCATTTTCTCTGTTTTCCTCATGCACACGCGTAGACATAAATAGTGTGTTAAGCACTGCTCAAAGGCGACGACCTGCGCATTAACGCAGGTATGTTAGGCAATAGAATCACACACCCACATACGTATACTTTTTCTCTCTTTTACTAAGACACAGTCTCTTCCTCTGCCTCCTTACGTCGACATCTCTAAAGATATTAATCTCATTTTTTATTATTATTTTCTTCTCGAACAACAAACTCAGCCACATTGTTTGTTGACAAGCGTTTAGACTTGAACAATCGTTTTATTTATGTTTTGACTCGATAAAACATTTCAAGAATGGCCGACGTCGTAAATCTTAATTAGTAACATATCGTAAACATGAGCAAAGAGTGTAAAAAGCAATTACAAATTTCAAATACCTTTCGGGTGTTGGGATTAGAGCTTTGCACTTTCGAAGGGAATAGTTAGCAGCTGTCAGGGTGGGCAGGGAAGACCATTCGTACTTCCAAGCCAATAAACTAAATCCTGCAGTTGTTGTCATTTCAATGCTTCTCTTATATTTTTTCTTGCTGCTGCTAAGGGTAAAGATTTTATCAGTTTATCATTGGTCTGTGTTGAATCACGTGATCAAGGCAGCCATTTTTCCTTGCATATATACACATGATCGAATTTATACTTTAATTGACGTTGAAATAGTTTGTGCTTTGTGAATGAATTTGTTGAGATATATATATATATATATATATATATATATATATATGGGTGCGTGACCAAATGGGTAGCACGTCCGCTTTCTGACGATAAAACCTGGATTCGAAATGTCTGAAAACCATACGATTGGTTAACTCAAGTGAAAGGAGCCGTCAATGGATGACCGACGACTTGAGCGTGCTGTCCTTGTTCAGACTGTTAGATCACGCTCTCTCCTATAGACTGTATATAAGGTTCGCTCAGCATAATTGCAGTATAAACCACAGATGTGCCTGATCAAGTATCTGCAATGGGGATTAGCTAGCCGACCTAGTAGACGGGCATCATTGGATACGAGTGACCAGCTATTATATACATATTATAAACATATATATGTAAATATTGCTTGCTGGATTTATAACCAATATTTTGAAGTGAAATGAAAAGTGAATTTTTCCCATTGATTTTATATATATATATATATATATATATATATATATATATATATATATATATATAAGTTAAAAATCAAATGCAGATCGCAACTTGATGATAAATGGGAAACCTCTGTGCGTTGCGGTGCAGTGGATATCGGCTTGAAACGAGAAATCAGAGAGCCGAGTTCGAATTTCAGTTGAATTCGTTGCAATGACTTACACGCAAATACACTTGGGAAAAGTATTAATCCGTTTCTTCCCTCCAGTTATGGGTTAAATAACAGGACAGATTGGGTTCTATAGCTTTGGTTGGCAACCAGTCTACCAGTCTAGTAATGCCAGCCTACTGCGGGGTAATCTACACAGTCAGTCATGCCTCTTTCGAGACATGATCGCCCAAGCGTGTATCACATATGGCACTTAACTGACTGATATCAACCTAACATATTTTCGCCTTTTTATTAACGTTTCGTCAGAGATTGAGAGAAAACAGACAAAAAGACAGAACTTTGGTATTTTCAATTTTGTTTAGGTCAATTCTCATTGGTCAGTCACATACCGTGGACATACCATTGAATAAACTGTAGTTAATTCCATATGTATGTAAGTTTGTAAAAATTGTGGTGTGTCGGATGTGTCTTCATAATTGTGTAAGTGTGTCCGTCTAGTAGGAAGAGTTCTAATGTCTTAACCTTTGTGCGGTCAGCCGGCGCAGTGTGGTGGCATTCCACTCTATTCTGGGACTGATATTTTATTATTCATACATACGTATCGGACATATTTATTTAATTTATACAAGCTTGTTAAAGATCAACTAGAGTTCTTTGTTAAACATTTTTATCTATTATTTCTAGAATTGATGGAAATGGTATGAGAAGCGAAGATCCAATATTTTAAAATAATGAAACCAACATATAAATAAAAAACTCTTTTATTATGAGTTATGAAAATCGAAAATAATCAGACATTGGGCAATTTTTATTTAAGCATATAGCAGAAATTAGAAAGAATAATTTAAAATATTTTAACAAATAACTCTTGTTATCTTTAACTAAACTTGTGTATATGTGGGTGACTGAATGAGAATCCGATGTAATAGTAAATATATCATTTTGAAAGGTTTCTACTGTACTAGCTTAGCTGATGATCTGCTGTCAAAAATAATCAAGGTAAAATGATTTTCAAAATTTATATATATATATGGGTGTGCGTATGTGTGTATTTGTGTATGCGTGTATGTGTATTTGCGCGCGTGCAGAAATTTGATATTGCATATTTTACAAGTAAATGGGTGTAACGATGTGATGAGAAAAACTAATTCTAACTGGCATGTTACAGTTTTAAAATCGAGTACTCGGGACTCATTTACTTGAGCAATGTACTGATCGAAATATCAAATATATAGGTATATCAGGTCAGTCAGTTTAGGTGCCATACGTGATACACGCTTGGGCGATCATGTCTCGAAAGAGACATGACTGACTGGGCAGAAGATTATCCCGCAGTAGGTTGCCATTGCTTTCTGCGGTAGACTGGTTGCCGACCAAGGCTATAAACCCAATCTGTCCTGTTATTTAACCCATAACTGGAAGGAATAGACGGATTAATACCTTTCCCAAGGGTATTTGCGCGTAAGTGAATTCAGCTGGAATTCGAACTCGGCTCCCCAGTTTCTCGTTCCGAGCCGATATCCACTGTACCACAACTCACATCCGTATATCAGGTAGGTATCAAATATGACGTAACGCTGCCGGCATTAAGTAAAGTAAGTTAATAGTTCAAGGCTCATCAAGAATCGCAGTTGTCTAAGACTTGGAAGCAAACTTAATAGGATTGTTGTTTATTAAATTGTATTTTGGCAATGCTGCTATTTTGGTGATTTCATCATGAAACTGTAGAGAATTAAATCCTTAATTAAGATTTGAGATGAATAAAAAATCCAAATGCTGGTAGATTATAGTTCATTCTTTTCAAGAAATGATTTAATACGTTAAAAAAATAATGATGTATCATTTTAAGAACCTGAATTTCTATAATATAGCTTCGCAAAATAGTTCAGGTTAATCTAAATCCCTTAAGTCCATTTGCCCTGGGGTTTACAATAATGTTAATAGTCTTTGTGTCACGAGTCCTGTGACTCCCCAAAGGTGTAGGTGTACCACAGGAGAAGTGGTGTGTCTTGGGCATGATAGCCTGACCCATTCCAAGTTGATTTTAAATTAAGAGTTGTCCTAGCCTTAGGCCGGTTGACTTCCAAGGTTATAGAACCCAGTTTATCATGATATTTACCTATAATTGGAGGAGAAAAGATGGATACATACCTTTCCTAAGGATATTAACACGTAAGTGAATGTAATGAATTCGACTGGAATTCGAACTCGGCTCTCCGACTCCTCAATTCGAGTCGCTTTTCATGACTCCACGCTGAGTACAATGTCTTAAATAACGTCTACGCGAATTCAGACATTGTATCCAATGAGTGGACTATCACTTTGATCTATGGTGACGTGTTTAAGCGCATACCTCACTGCGCGGAACTAAGTGTTGCAAAGGGGCTCCCATGAGGACATTGCAGGCTGAATTGTGTTGGCTGGATCCGGGGAAGACGTCACAGATGGGCGGACGACAGGGAAAGATAAACGTTTGTGACACTTGAATCTGAGAGAAAGTGACTAAAAAATAACTGTTTGATTACGGGAAGACATGTCCAAATTTAGTGAAGCAGAAAAAGATTATATGAGAGTGTGTTCCTCTGAGATTTTCTCAACAAATCAAAACATAAAAGATGCGCCTGTAAATTTATCTCAAGTACCAAAAGAAGACGATTTAACAGATCCAAGGTTCAGCTGCTATATTGCATAACTATCACAGATTTTAGTAGCACAAAATTACACTAAATACCATAGATATATGTTTGTGATGGACGTATGCGTTTAAACACATTGGAAATATGAAGTCTGTGCATACATTGAAATAGATAAAAAGTTAAAACCGAGAAAAAATTAATCAATGTGCAGATTGTTAAAAATAATGAAAATGTTGCCCCATTTTTGCCAGTGGTAAATTGCGAACTCATATGACATGATGAGTTTTTTCCCAGACCGAGACACCTAAAATAGTAACTAGATAGTCGAAGATAGTTGCTTTTATTGAGAAACCATTTCTAAAGTGTTTACTAACTAAGGGTAAAGTGTTTTTATCTCCCCATTAGGAATTGTGATTTCATGTTTGCACAATCGTCGACAGCTTTCGAACCGTTTTCTCTGCCTAATTTTATTTACAAGGTGTGCGTTAATCAATAATTTTAGGCACTTCCCGACGGTTCTGTACGCTGGGATCGTCTTCCACAGGCAAATAGTATCAAGGAATTATCTCCTTGACTAATCGACCAAGGTGAGATTCGAACTCGTGTCTCATGGTTGGAACGCTAACGTTGTAATCACTAAGCCACATTACAATGAACATACGCCGAAATCAAAGATCAGTAACAACTGAGAGAGTTGATTTTCTAAGTGCCGCTTAGATGTGGCACAAGGCCGAGAGTATGGGGTATCCAATGAAGATTGAATTCATTACTCAGTCGTAATAGGTTCTAGCGAGACATGCTTGCTAACTATTACACCACGTCGAGAGAGAGAGAGTTTAAGGAATGCGCTTGAAAAAGCAAAGAAAGAGTAGGATTTGTTTTCATTTTTATTTTAAACCGACAAAACGTGAGGATAAAATATTAGAATAATAAGAGAGAAGGTAAAAATAAAAAATGACGATGACAAAAAAAAAAAAAAGATGAGACAAAGAAAGAAGAAATTATGAATCTTAAATCAGTCAGTTAAGTACCATACGTGATACACGCTTAGGCGACCATGTCTCGAAAGAGACATGACTGACTGGGCAGTAGGTTGCCATTGCTTTCTGCGGTAGACTGGTTGCCGACCAAGGCATTCTGTCCTGCTATTTAACTCATAACTGGAAGGAAGAGACGGATTAATACCTTTCCCAAGGGTATTTGCGCGTAAGTGAATAAAATGGATTCAGCTGGAATTCGAACTCGGCTCACCGGTTTCTCTTTCCGAGCCGATATCCACTGTACCACAACGCACATCCTGAATCTTAAATAGGAAGTAAAAAAAAAAGCTAAAGGTAAAAGATAAGGTAAAAAGATAATGTGTGAACGAAGGTAACTTAGAGAAAAAGAGGGAGTTGAGAAAGTGAAAGAGAAAAAAGGAGAGGGAGCTAGAGAGAAAGTGGGAGGAGAGAATAGGGGAGAAAAAAAGCCAAAACTATGAAGAAAAACCTACTGAGAAAAAAAACATGGGTGTGAATTGAAAGTTCGGGCGAAATATATGTAAATATATTAAAATATCTATATATGTAAATCAAAGAAATAAGATAGACGAAGAAAATTAATGATAGAAAATCAAAAATGAGGAGGATAAAGATGGAAATAGTGAAGAAAAGAAGAAACAAGACTGAGAAACTGAGTGGTTAGAAAGAAAGTAAGAGAATAAATTGAAAGAAAGAAAGAAAGAAAGAAAGAAAGAAAGAAAGAAAGAAAGAAAATAAATCGACAAAAAGCAAACGACGGGATGAAAGGAAGGATATTGTGTTCTTTAGCAGCTGAAATTGCAAAGGACAAGAGAGAAACAGTGAAAATCAATAAGGTGAGAATACGATAGATAGATAGATAGATAGATAGATAGATAGATAGATTTGTGGGGAGAGAGAAAGATACAGGTATTGAATGTATCTTTCTCTATTCTCTTGGATAATACAACAATAAAGAGCGAGCGAAATGCGTAGAGAGAATGGAAGTGACACAAAGAAAAGAAGTGAAAAGAAAGAAAAGAACGTCAAAATAAAGGTACGAAAAAGAAAATGAAAGAGGTAAAATCATAATTGTAGTTCAGTTGGCAGGTGGGGCTTGGAGTGGTCTGCTGGTTTTGTGCAGTAATTAATGAAGTGATGAAACGGCAGCCAGTGCCTCTAGACAAAGACGGCCGGCTGTCGACCCGGGACGCTACGGGTTAAATGAGTCAATTTCACGCTACGAGAGTTAGGGCGGCCATTTTTGGTGACGACCCGAAACTGATAGTCATGTAATAGCTTAGAAATGACAATTGAAACAGTGCATGGCACTTGGGGGTGAAAACATGGCGGGGACGGGTAGATCCTGTTACGCCAAAAAGAACGGGATTAAGTAGTGACGGGGGAGGGTTGAAGAATATAGGAAGGAGTTGGGTAGAAGGGCGACGCAGATTCTAATACAATTGTTAAATGACTGACAGAAAGGGGCAAGGATTGTCGGATTTAGAGGCGTCGTCGAAACATACGCAACACTTAGAATTCATACACACACTCAAATATTCATTGTCAAAATCATGCACAGATTTATGTATGTGTGCATACATTCATTTTCTTTTTTTTTCTTTTATTCTTTCTTTGTTTATTTTTTATTCTTTGTTTCTTTTATTCTTTTTGTTTCTTTCTTTTGTTCTTTCTTTTTTAATACATACACAATAATATTAGGTGCAATGATTCTCTGTCTCTCACTTGTCCTTTTTATGTCCCTCGAGGATGTGAGGGATTACGGTTCTCCACAGTTTCTTTTTTGTTAATGTCAACATTACTTGTTACTTTATATTCCTTACACTTTTTTGGCACATGTTTCTTAATACATGTTTCTTAATACATGTTTCTTAATGTATTATTCTTAATACATGTTTCTTAATACATGTTTCTTAATACATGTTTTTGGCACATGTTTCTCTAGCCATTTAACCAAAGTTGTCATGTAAGTAACTTGTTACTTTCCTCTTGTATTCTTGCATCCAATATGTCTGCTGTGTGTCACATCTAAGTCTTCTTTCCCATGTGTCTTTAAGATCTCAGCTAATTTCCTAATTAACAGTTTCTCTGTGTTTCTTATATTCCTCAGAAGCTTTCCATTCATCGCATTACCTTCTCGTGTTATTCTCAATATTCATCGGTAGAATTGCATTTCAATTGTTTCAAGTGCTTTTTTCATTAGTGACCAAGTTGTCCCTCTTTCATTGTGAAATAGAGAAGTCGACATTGCATAATAGTCTTGCACTTGTCTCTTCATTTCTAAGGTTGCTTTACAATTCGCTTTCCTATGCGCTTTCAAACTTTGTGACATAATTCATGTTACCTGTTATTACGTTATTCGAGAAAAAAAATGAATTTCTGCACTAATTCAATTTTGATGTCCCCAATGTGTAATTCACATTTGAAGCCTTCCCTTTTGCTCAGCACTATTCTTTCCATTTTAATACAAATTCCTTGAGCCTGATCATTATTTTGATAGATAACTACCTGGGAATGACTTTTCATAATATGCACCATTGGTAGATGTCTTTATATTGCCTGAAGTAAATGGTGGCAGAGCCTTAATCCAATTAGTTAACATATAAAAAACATTTAGTTCCAAAGCCTATTTAGTTACCACATTTGACAGGATGAGATTACTCTGTCATGAGAAATGTATAAAGTACGCTATTTATCTAGAAAACAAGAAATTTCTAAAGGAACTCAACAACATCACTGTCAAGGAAATAAATAAGGAGGTATTGTAACATCCTTGGAACTGTTGTTCTCATATTTATTGCAATATTCACGACGTTCTGGCCTCTGTATGCCGCGTATTTCTTCAGGTGACTTGAAGAGTTCAATACCTGGCGATATCAGAGGGAACAAAAACTTGAAGACTTGATTTACTCAAAGGAATTAACTGATAACTCATTAACTGATAACGAGACACCCGGCAAAGTATAACACTTGGATTCGGAACAATCTACCCCCGTGGTTAAAAAAAGGGGTTGTTTCAAAATTCCGATTTATATCACCTGAAGACAATCGAAGCATACAACGGTCGTGAATATGGCAATAAAGATCAGTATAAATAAATAAATAAAAATATACTACACTATTTACATTATTCGGACTATTGTCCTCATCTTTGATGTCATTTTCACAACGTCTTGGCCGTTGTACGCTCCGGCCTTCTTCAGGTGCTAAAAATTTCAAACCAAACCCTTTATTACGATCACTGGAGCATATTAAGGTAAAGTAAGGCTACAAAAACATCACAAGGCCGTAACACGAGGCGAGATAGAAAAATCAGGCGTAGCTGATCACATATAGAGGAAGAAAAGAGATCTATTATTAAAGGAGATCTATTATTTTAACTTCATTCCGTAGGGGACCGCCCCCTATGGGATGAAGTTAAAATAATTGATAGCGAACACTACTGGAAACTACGTAAATTTAAGGACGCAGTGTATATGCTAGGCTACAAAAATCTTCTAAGTCGACCAAGCATAGAAATGAATATAATATAGGAACCAGTAGTACGGAGTGCTAGAGAAAATCATTAGCGTCAAAAATTGTAATATGAGCTCTGGCAAAAAAAAAAAAAAATACTAGAGGAAATCAATAACATCAAAAATTGCAAATGAACTCTGGTAAAAATAATGATAGAAACATTAGGTTTATATGTCCCAGAAATTCACTTACAAGAACACATGGCCCAGTGGATATAGACGTTGGTTCTAATGACATGACTCAAATAGTTGTGAGTTTAATACCAGGCTAGTGGCGAGCAAATAACTTATGGAGTTAAATTAAAGGGAGATAACTCATGACTACTTTGCAAGGAATAATATACCTTAATAAAGGTTCAGTCTGAAATTTCCAGCACCTGAAGATGGCCGAAAGTTGTAAAAATGACAACAAAAATTAATCAGAATAATGTAAATAGTGTAAATACTACCTCATCTCAAAATATACTAGCAATACTGAAAAGGATGCTATGACACAATGGTTAAAAAATATGGGAACAAAAACATTTGCATGGCCAATATGCACTCAGAAGATAAAACCCATCAAAAGCAGAGACAAAGACATCCATAATGGATGTACAAGATCAATGCATATTTACAAGAATTAACAACGATAAATAATCAGTATATAAATTATGAGACTTTTGATGACATCATATCTGGTTGTCCAATCCTTGATATCGAAGGATATTGAATGAATACAAAGGTCAACAAGTTAAGATTTGGCAGTATATTCACTGGAAGAGACGTATATGTCACATAGTGGAAAGTAGCGTAAATCTCACTCTGAACCAGTCATAGAAATCACTATTCTCTGGGATTTTACCATTCATACTGAACAAACTTGGTAATTCAAATCTACAAACCAAAAATGCTTTCTCATGGATATAGCTATGGTATCAGGTAAGAGAAGACGTGGCTTCCGTCTGTCTTTTCTACAAATATTTTAACGACTACTACTCTGATGGGCTTTTTTCCTTTGTGCACGGACCACATGAATTTAAGCGTGCTGCTAGATTAACATCTAAGTCCAACCCTTTCATCGTTGACATAGTTAATATAACCGCCAATTTTACTCCAACAGTTTCTATTCTCGCGCTTCCTGCCTGTGGAACATCATTTTGTTTACTTGTTTCCCTGATAACTACAATCTTCAAAAATTTAAATGCATTGTCAGTTGCCATCTTCTATCTTCTTGAATCCGGTACATTTTTTATCCTTTCTTCAATACCCCTATATCCAAGTCTTTTCGCTTGACCAGTGGCGGCCGTGCTTAGCTTCGGATCAAATGATTAAAGAAAATAAGTTAAAGAATATGAAAAGTAAATAAATATATGAATCTTGTAACGGAAAAGGAAAAGAAAGTTAGTAGCTTAAAATTACTGTCATGTTTACAGTAATTAAAGCCTTGGTTGGGTACGATAAAAATAACAACAACAATAAAAAAAACATTCAGGCAAGAACATAGCAATATCTTTATTAGCTCCTGCTTACAGTTATTACAAATTGACCCTGATCACTGTAACCCCCCTGCGCTTTAGTAGTGGCCCTGCCTTGCTTGGGAGGAAATGATTAGGATAAAAACGAAACAAACAAATAAAAAAAAAAAGAAACATCAGAATTTGTGCAAAAGATTTATATCTTTACTAACATTTTTTAAATGGATGTTGTGAATATACCGAACAGAAAGTAAAAGATTAAAACGATAATAATAATAATAATAATAATCTATGTAAAATGTTTACGATCCTATTCTTTTTTTTTTTTTTTTTTTTTTTTTACAAAAACGATAATTAGAAAATGTCATAAAGCCATTTCTAAACTTAAGTCTCTGGTTGGGACCCGGAAGGAAATGTGCATACAACAGAAATAATAATAATAATAGTGCAAACAACTGGATATGTTGTTGGAGTGTTAAGCGCATGTGAGTGTTATTTGATTGGTTGGCTGCTTTTATTTAACAGCATATAAACACACCCATGGCTTATTTAATGCTGAAATCTGAATATTTTGTACGTAATTTTTTTATTAATTTTTTTTAGATGATAACGGCTTTAGTAATACAAGTAATACTAATTAACCAATAGCTGGGGGAGAAGTACTGGATTCATATCTTCACGAGAGTATTTGCGCATAATGAACGCAACTGGAATTGAAACTCAACTATCCGATTAAAAGTACCGAGCCATTATCCATTGCAGTTTCCACACATCGAATATTACAGTACCAGCTATTCCCCAACTGGTCACCTATTTAGGTACTGACCAGGATCGACGTTGCTTAACTTCGGTGATCATACGGCGAATCGGTGTTTCAACGTGATGTGGCCGTCAGACGATTCGATTAAATTATTCCATCTTCATTATTGTCAACTAGATTGCTTGCTAGAAAACTTATTATTATTTTTATTATTAAAACGATAACGAAAGCATTTGTGGCGTTACACATTGTATAAGAAACATGGCTACGGCATTTCTATTTAACAATAGTTAATTGTGTCAATAGTAACAAAAATAACTATTCTTCTTTCATTTTACTGCTTTTTCGTTATTACTATTGTCGTGTGTTACTGATTTTGTGGGCTAGTTTGTTGACTCTACGAGAAGAAAAATAAAATATCAGAACCACTTAAGACGTTGGAATGGATAAAATTATATTATTAAGCGCTCAAAATTATTTAATGTCTAAAAAAGTTTCTCCAGACATTACATCGTCGTGAATAGACATCTGAAAACAGAAGCAACGACCTTCATAATGTTGTAATGCCTTCAACTCGTACCATTCCCAATATTAATGATGAGAACAGTAAAAGTGATAGCAATATACAAGATAATGATAAAAGCAGAATTATAAAAAAGGAATTAATAACAATTATTAATAATGATAACATAGACGGAAAATAATAAAATATAATGAATTTTAACTTATCTATGTTAATATCCTAGTTTCACGCTCAGCCGTGCTTTTCCGATTTTCGTTATAGTTACATGCTTTGCCGAGGCTTGCCGCTCTTTTGATGTGAACGTTTGTGCAACAGACCAAAGTAGGGGCAAGCAGCGAGGCCACAGGTGCGCCTTTTCATGGCCTAGGGTAGTGTGGGAACGACGTAGGTTGATGTCGAGATTTCAACGTTGCAGATAAAGAGGCTGATATTCGGGGCTCATTGCAGCTCTTTCCAGCTGTCACAGAATAAGAAAAAAGGCAGTAAAACATTAAAGATATTACATTTTTCGAGGAAGCGAATGCAACAATCTTTGCTGATTTCTTGATTAAATCTACACTTTACTTTCGCTATGGAACATTTATTAAAAGGTATCTTTTAATGAATTATAAGTTTTTTTTCTCTCTCTAGAACTATAACGATTAGTTCTCAGTTTTCTCGTGGGGGTGTTAGTCTGATTATATTACACTTGAGTTTTAAGTGTAATGTAAATAGATGGGGGGTGGTGGAATAAAAGAAAGTGGCTTGAATTTTTATATATATTTTTAGTATTTATAATTTTCAATAATTTCTCCATAGAACCAAGTCCATGCAGCTTCAATTCTCATCTTTTTCTGTGAAGAGATTATCCAGTATTCACTGATATATATGTCTACATTTCTAGGATGTTCTATTTACACTATTTACATCGTTCGGATTGTTGTTAGCATCTTGTCCCCAAGGACACATGGTTCAGTGGATAAAAGCGTCGATTGAAGTAATCCAAAAAGTGACACGCCTTAAACAATTGTGAGTTCAATACCTTGTCACAGTAGAAGTTACAAAAATTTGAAGGGTTGAGTTACTAAAGAGAATTAACTGAAACTGAGATTTACAGAAAAGGGCATGGCACGTGGACTAAAGAAAGGGTTCGGTTCGAAATTCCAACATATATCAGCTGAAGACGTCCGGAGCGTATAACGGCTGAAACATCGTGAATCACTGTTCTTTGTTTTAACATTTTTCTTAATACTTTGCTTAGTTTTCTGTAAGCATCTTTAATTATTCCTACAATCCTTCAGATATCTGTTATACTTCCGTTCGCCTGTACCTGTTTGCTACCTAGCTGACACAACACAGGAGTTAAGTTTTGTGACGGTAGTGGAGTAAACGTTTCTTTTCCTTTTAGATAGAACTTGCCCAGTCCCGGAGATTTCAACCCTTCAGCAGCACCTTCTTCATTGCAGTAAGAGAGGTAAAGTCAGTGTAATATCAATGCCAGCGTGACAGAGATTACAGTTTAGGGCAAACAACTTTTGCCCTTGGCCCATATATGCATATGTATGTGTATGGCGCCCTCTCCATGTTAAAACGACCTTGTGTCACACCCCGCCTTAGAAGAGAAGTAAGGTAAATATATCTGCTTTATTGTTACGTCCGCAGTCTGCAGCTGACATCTTCGGCCCTCTCTTTTACTGACAGCTATACAGTCTCTCTTTTTACGGTTAATAGTTAGTCCTTTCATCTCACTTTCCTTTACTAGATGTTTTAAGTATTCTTTCGGTTTTCTTTTCTTTCGGAGTCTGTTATCAATATAGTTTTATTTGCTTATCATAGGTCTTTAAGATTAAATTTCTTGATAATAAAACATGATAGGTATTTTAGTTCTTTCAGGATTGTCTCGCTGTATAGGTTTAAATTAATCCGACAAGAAAGCGAATTCTTGTGTTACTCCTTTTTTATTATTGTGTATTAACTGAATTTGTTCTCTATTGATATACAGGGTGTTTGCTCCTGGTAAAGTTTAAGAATTAATATTTCTCCTGTAAATGAAACTTTTACGGCATTTCAAGTAGTTCTTTGAATCTTTGTTTACATTACAATTGTATTGCTAATTTCACGGGGATTTTTCTATTTTCCTTTCTTCCTTTTTACTGCCTTTATTTTTTTCTATTTATTTTTTTTGCGTTATCAGTGAGAAGTAAGTTCCACTCGAACAGTTTATTTCCGCAAACCACTGCTCTGTGGAGCCGACTTCCAAGAGGACATTTCCCCCATAACTAAAATCTTAACCGTTATCTTCTCTCCTATCCGCACAGATTGCCCCTTAAAGCAATCCTCTACCTCGAGTAGCCGCCGGACCTAGTACAGGATGAACCTTACAGTTAAAAAATAGAAAAAAAAAATTTGTTCTGTTTATTTCTCTTGTCCTTTCTTCCCATTTTTTTCTTGCTTTCCTTTAGTTTCTTTTTTTAAATTTCTTTTCAAGGATTTTTTTTCTTTCTTTGTCATCATCAGTCGTTTTCCTTTCAACGTTAATTGTCTTTATCAGTTTTTATGGTTTTCTTTCTCTTCATTTTTATTCCTTTTTTCATTTCACCTTTCGTTTGTTTTTATCTTGCTTTGATCTCTCTTTTTTTAAATTCCATCTCTAAAATTTCATCTTCCTTCATGCCTCCCAATACACCGTCTACACTTAATGACATGAACATTTTCTTACCCACTCGTGCAACTCTGAATCCTTAAGAAAATCATATCAAATGATGTAATCACTACAAAGATTTTAGCATCATTACTGCATATTTTAAATCTCGAGTTATCTTTCGAGTTGAATTCGCGTTTGCCTACGACGTCCCTCTCCATCCACGGTGAGTGCGAAAACAGATTTAGATGAAATAAGTGTTGGGGGTAATGAGGTACATGGTGTAAACCAGGAAAAAGAGAAAGAAAAGAGAGGGGACGAGAAAAAGAGAATATGAGAAAAGTCAGACAAAATGTGGAGGAGACCGAAAGAAAAGTAGAAAGAGTGTGAAAGAGTGAGAGAGAAACGAAGCCAACTTATGGAGATAAAGCGAAGGATTGAAAAAAGATTTGAAGTTGAAAGAATTACATTGAAATAATATTGGGAAATTGATGGAAATATGAAGAGATAAAACGGAAGAAAAACTAGAATAAAAATTATCTTATCTATGGACGTCACTCTCTGCTTGCGAACGGGTGCCTCTACGTCTGCTTGCCTAAAAATGTATAGAGGGGTGTGAAATGGTCGACAAATGGGACATTAGAAAATAGAGTCAATGAAAGTTGCTCAAATGTTCTTTCGTTATTTACTTAACTTATTACAGTAAATGCCAATAGAAGAAATAATGTAGCCAGAGTCTGTTACACCATTTAACCAAATTAGGAAGGGCTACCTTCTTTAAAATTCTTCATTCTAAATCCTTGATTTTTTATCAGGATTCGAACACCGATAATTACCAAATGAAAAAACCATATGTGCAAAAACTAAGATTTTTTCAGATTTTTTTTCTTTTATGTGCCAGGTTTCTTCAGGATGTGTATAATCATTGCTTTCCACAAGTAAATAGGTTTATCTATCGTCCGGTTCAGACTCCTCTTCATTATTTTAAACAGGAGTAAAGGTTTATTCTTAGTTTTCTGTTTAGAATTGGGTTTCCAGTCTCTTCTAAACGCTATTTCAACACCATAATTCCACATTTTTATTTAATTTTTATTTATTTATTTTCTTAATAAGAGAAGAAAGGTTGGCTATTCATCCGATTTTAACTCCGCCATGGTTTTTGAACAGAGGTAGAAATTTATCTATTGTTTCCTGTTTCAGAATGGGTTTCTGGTTCCTTGTAAAATCTTTTCCTTTTCTTTCACTTCCAGTCGTCTCTTGCATTTATTTAAGTGACATCATCATCTTGCTTGTGGTGAATTGATAAAAAAGAAGCTTTGTATGTTTACTATCTCTCCCATTCCTTGTTCTGCCACCCATTTGCACAACTCCGTCTCGTAGGTTAGACGCTGTTTCTCTCAGTCTCTCTTGCCTTCAGTGTGTTCTGTGGGCGTCAAATTCTTCATGCCACATTTCCTTATTCTCTGTCTGAAATATTTTTCTCCGATCGTTTTTAAAAGAAGGATAGTCACTGGAGGAACAAGTTTCTCTCTATTCATTACAAAACTATTATGCTGAGTCATAATCAATTTCCGTTTTCAGGGAAGTAAATGAAATTACCAATGATCTTCCGAATTAGTAGTCATGCGTGGTAGTTAAGAACAAATTTGGTGGAGGTGGGGGGCTTAATTTTGCATGACATTGGCAGCGTACAAAGTGAATTAAAGAAAATAAATTGCTCTCTTCAATGACAACAAAAGGCCGCATACAGCAAAAATAACAGAGTAAAAACTTTGATTTTCGGTTGATCTGTTCTATTCACCTGACCTTTCAACAACCGATTATTGTCTTTTTCGATCACCCATATCCAACTGACCTTGCACCAACCGATTATTGTCTTTTTCGATCACCCATATTTATATGGCCTTGAACCAATTGATTATTGCCTTTTACAATCGCCCATATTCATCTGACCTTTTCACTAAGTGATTATTGCCTTTTACGGTTGCCCCTATTCATCTGACCTTGAACCGACTGATTATTGCTTTTTTGATCGCCCATATTCATCTCATCTTGAACCAACTGATTATTACTTTTTTTCGATCTCCCATATTCACCTGACTTTGCACCAACCGATTATTTCTTTTTCGATCACCCATATTTATCTGACCTTGAACCTACCAATTATTGCCTTTTTCGAACGCCCATATTTACCTGACCTTGAACTAACTGATTATTATATTTTTTGATCCCCCATATTCACCTGATCTTGCACTAACCGATTATTGCCTTTTACGATCTCTTCAAAATGCTTTGATCGGGAAAACTTTTTCTAATGAAATCCAGATCAAGAGTTCGTTAAAAACTGAAAAAAAAAGTTACCTGATAATTAACAAGTCATTGCAAATCTTAGAAAATATCAGTCAGTCAGTCAAGTGCCATACGTGATACAAGCTTGGGCGATCATGTCTCGAAAGAGACATGACTGACTGGGCAGAAGATTATACCGCAGTAGGTTGCCATTGCTTTCTGCGTTAGACTGGTTGCCGAACAAGGCTACAGAACCCAATCTGTCCTATTATTTAACCCATAACTGGAGGGAAGATACGGATTAATACCTTTCCCAAGGGTATTTGCGCGTAAGTGAATGCAAAGAATACGACTGGAATTCCAGCTCGGCTTCCCGATCAGAGCCGATATCCACTGCACCACGACGCACATCTTTAGAAAATATATAATGGAATAAAATATAACTGTACTTTCTTTTTTGAAGAATAATCTTGACAAATAGAAACAACAATTATTTATGACCTAACCTAATGCAAACACCAATTATTTCTCTTCAACTAGCAATTTTTATATTTTCAGCAATTACTGTCGATTATCATTCTCTTACGGATTGGATTTATTTAATGTAACTCAAATTTAAATTCTGTCTGTGAGCAATCGACAAAAATGAACACTTCTATTCTAAGCATATTCTGGTAGGAATATGCTCTAGCAATATGGTAGAAACATTTTGACTCATAAATACTTGGTTTTTGTTGTTTTATTGGAAACCGAACTCAATTAAATTACTGAATAGCTGCTAGATATAACAGTATCATCAGAAATATAATTGGAATGAAACTGTTTAATTTATCCCGCTTTAAATTCATTAAATGATTTTAAATTTGTTTGTAAGGTTTTCTGAATAGTCATAAATGTATCAAAATTTGATCAATGAATAATCACAATGGTATCATGGTATCAAAATTTGATCAATGAATAATCACAATGGTATCATGGTATCAAAATTTGATCAATGAATAATCACAATGGTATCATGGTATCAAAATTTGATCAATGAATAATCACAATGGTATCATGGTATCAAAATTTGATCAATGAATAATCACAATGGTATCATGGTATCAAAATTTGATCAATGAATAATCACAATGGTATCATGGTATCAAAATTTGATCAATGAATAATCACAATGGTATCATGGTATCAAAATTTGATCAATGAATAATCACAATGGTATCATGGTATCAAAATTTGATCAATGAATAATCACAATGGTATCATGGTATCAAAATTTGATCAATGAATAATCACAATTTTCGATATACACCGTGGTTTTTCGGGCTTTTTGATTAGCGTATACACCTCTACTGCCAATTGGTATTCTTAGATTGATTGTAAACAAAAAAGCGTATTTAGCAAGTCAGATGTGATAAAGACTAATTAGATGTTGTTGCAAATATTTGCAAATATATGCAATTGATAAAAATGTTGTGCAAAATTCATGTGCCATAGTTTTTGCCTACGTAATGTAACAGACGAATCAAGTGATATATAGTGAATATAATGTTATATACTAGGACTGGTTTTGGAAACATCAATCGTCTTGGCCGATAAACGAGGGACATAGAATGTGTATATATAAAAATATAAACTTATATTCTTATTCTTCGTCGGTGACTGTTGTGTAGAGGAGGATGTAGCCGGAGAGAATCACGCACATACGAAGGAGCATTGCGATTGTTGTCTTGTCTTCTTATCTCTTCTCTGCCTTTTCTTGGTGTCCTGATATCGGCCAGAAAATAAAACGAAATACAACTTGAAATTTCTACACATTTTTTTGCCTTCTCGGGTTTTCACTTAATTGTATCATCTATAGTCAGGATCATCTGTCAATCATCTTCGCTGACGATTGCCTTTGATGTCAATTACACTTTATATTTTCTGCCTTTGATGTTGACCATATTTTTGTTGGTCTTGTTTGTGTTTTCTGCCCTTAATGTTGTTTATACTTTTGTCGGTCACTGCTTTTGTTGTCAATCATATTTCTGTCGTATCTCAGAAATATATTACAATAATACTAGATTTTAAAAGTCGTATTATTTGCATTTGTTATCAGGAAATTAGATATTTTCCTAATTAAGACACCATTAAAATAAGAGATATTTAGGCTTGACGAATTTTAAAATTAATTCCGAAAGTATTATGTAGAATTCATGTAATAATACGTTTGGGATTTACCTGAAAACCATACCACGGGTTGGCCCAAACCTTATGACTGAAACTGGATAGATGGAAATATTTGGAAGCCGTCGATGGTTGTGGCCGAGGGTTTGAGCGTACTGGCTTCGTTCAGACTGATGATCATGCCAGATAATGCTTTCTCTCACAAAAAAACCTGTAGCTAAGGTCCATTCAGCATAGTTGAATTATAAACCACAAGTTGGTTCTTTGGGTGTTAAATAAATACAAATGTGTCTAAGCAGACATCGGTAATAGGGGCCGGATAGCTGTCATCGCGGACATGCATACTTGAATATAATCAGCCAGAACACAAATTAAAATTGCTCTATGATTTTCGAGCTATGTGATTTGAAATCGTTGTGCCCATCTCTTTATCAATACTTCTAAGTAACTTTTGACCATTACAATGCCTGCTTGTCTTTGTTTTGCCATCCAAACTCGTTAACTCGGTTTCTTTCTGTCTCCTCCTTCTTCTCTTGCATTAAACGTGTCGCGTAAGTTTTAGAGTGTGCAAGCCCCTTTTCTAATTTTGTATCTCAGAAATGACAACTCTGTCTTTCTGAAGTAAAAGTTTCATTGTAATACCTTTTAGAAAAAGTGGATATAATTATATAATTTTTCTAACAGTAAAAGGACTAAGAAAACACAAATTACCCCAGCTGAAGTTTGAACTTGGTTCGCCGATTTCATATTTTTTGCTCTTCAACTTTGAGACAACTCCATCAAAGCATGAATTCGTCCACGCATGCACGCACAGAACTGAACAATTGTATCGCATTTTTTCAGCCTTTTCATGATTATTTTTAATTTCTGTCATTTCAGCCATAATTAGATAAGTATCTTACTCAATATCAATGGATGTTGTTTCGTCTTACACAGATGTAACGAAAAGAAGTAGCTTTAATGGTGCCCAATGTATAGACGACTTTTCCAGATGTAACCTTACATAATTTCGATCTGAATTTCCGGGATGACGAGTTATTATTTACATCCAGACTAATATCCTCATTGTTTATCGCTTTAATTCGCTAGGCTAGTGGATTAAAGCGTTGTTTCTTGAATTTGATGTCATAGTAATTATGAATTAAATCCTTTGGTCCGGTAGTATATGCTTAGACTTTGGTCCGGTAGTATAGGCTTAGTGAGGAAAAGAACGAGCAATAATCGAACCGTAGTAAATAAGAACAAGACGAGATATCCCTAGACATGGGGAGGGGAATAAGAACAATGATTAAATTCAGAGGAACGAGAATAATCGAATAAATATTTAATTGATTGTTATGAGTTCGAAATTTTCTTGAGGTTACTCGAATCGATAGATATTTGAAGAAAGCCTGAAGGAAGACTGGTTGAAACACTGGAAAAATAACAACGAAGAATCTAACCTTACATGTTTTTATGTTATTAACGTTATCAACTCAATATTTCAATTAAATCTGATTAAGCACTAAGCAGACCCTACACGCCACAAGAAAACATTCATACGCGAAAATTACATTAAGTGAATATAATATTTTGATTGTTCAGATATTTGTTCTGTATAAATCTATTTTGCTTCAATTTTATAAACAAAGTAGTGTATTTGTTACTTCGTTTGAGTTGACTGGTCAATTCTGAAGTTATTTTCAGAGAAGAGAAAATACATATTAGTGTTGGACATTTTCATTTTTTGCAACCTTGAATCTATAATTTACTAGTGACTTTAATAGTATTGTTATAAAATGACGTTTAGGGAGAATTAACCTATCGTATTCAAGTACTGAACTTTTCAGCTTAATTAAATCATACTTATACTTATTAACAGATACGGGACCCGATAAAAAAAAGGAACATTTAAAAAAATCAACAGCAGTTTTCTTTTAAAAGCTTAATCTTTGATAGTTAAGAAGTTAAAATTCATTGAAAGTAAAAAGAAAAAAGAAAAGTAAATCTGAGGAAAGATCTTATACTTCTGTTATCTGAAAATAAGCGATAGTATTAAATTACGCCAATTTTTAGCGACTAAAGATGATTTCAGTAAACTATTTAAGCTAGGCCACACAGGATAACTCTTCTCGGAAATGGCAAATGTACACACTCCCACTTTTAAAATTCCCTGTTGCAATAAACGGTGGCTTTTATTTTATACGCTAATATTAATTGTGCGGGGTAACGCATGTTTTGTAAGGGCACCTTATGACATCTTCTTTTCTAATCAGTGTTAAAGAAAAAATCTCGAATGATTATTAAAGATTCGAGTGGCTGTCGTGTGCCAAAGGATTTTCATCTTGGGAATAAGTTCATCGCTCTGTAGCAATGTTCCATAAAGCGGCGTCTATTTCCCTTAAAGAGATACATCCCTTCATTCGAAATACTAACTCTGAGGCATATCAAGGCACACTCTGAAAATCCTCTTGGGGGACAACATTTTATTTGTGTCCGTTCAGCCAGTGAGTATGACCAAGTACACTCGTGAACATACATACATACATAATTTAAATAGTCAACAGTGAAATGAAAAGCGAAGTTATTTTTAAGTTTACAGCTAAAAGAAACAATTAACATAACGTGGATCAGAAAAAGATCTTAATTTACTCCCAGTAATAAATGTAGCTGTTCTTCTGATATGTTCTACAACTAAATTAAAATTTGAAATTCCTTTCTTTTAGGCACCTCTCTTGATATGAATGCAATAAAAACTTGTGGCCTATCATCAAAGGAGCTGCATGTGGAAATATGAAACAATATTAAAAAAGAACTCTGGTTATATGATTTGCCGTTCAGACCAGCGCACTCATTGTTGTTGTTGCATTTGGAGAATTTAGGGTTAAAATTCTGGTGCTTACATCAGTTGGTGGAACTGTATGAGTGTCCAGACTGAGGCAGCAAAACATCATGATTCAGGTGGTGAAATTTCAGTCAGTTGGTGGAACATCATGAGTATCTTGAATCAGGTGGTGGAACATCATGAGTGTCCTAAATCAGACGGAACTTCATGAACGTTCTGACTCAGGTGGTGGAACTTCATGAACGTCCTGCCTCAGGTGGTGAAACTTCATAATTTTTCTCATTCAGGTGGTAATACATCATGAGTCTCTTGAATCAGATGAGGAAGCATCACGAGTTTCCTGAATCAGATTGTGGAACTTCATATTTGTTCGAACTCAGTTTGTGCGTCCTTTTGGATTTTATAGGACTAAAGGGATACTTCCGTTGATGGAACAACACATTCCCTAGGAGGTGGGACGCTGAAATTTTAAACTTAATGTTTTATATCTTTAGGCATTTTTAGATGTCTTTAGGTATATCGTCTAGATATTTTCGTTTAGTTTCATTTTGATTTGGTTTCTTTTTATCTCTTTTGTTATTAACTATACCGCTTTTCTTGGCAGACGTTCTATTATCATAATGTCTGGTACCTAATAATAAAAGTGATAAAAAAATGAACAAATAGGAAAAAAAGAAAACGAAATGAAATTGGCTAAGCTATTTATCTAGACAGATCTGATAAAAATAATTTTAAAATTAAAAATTTCAGCACCCACTCTCCTTCATGCACCTGTGTAATTACAGTCAACGGAACCATCACTTTAGTGCAATGAAGTTCTAAAAGACAAAACAACTCACACATATTTTTCCATTTTGTCATTAATTTTCCTATATATATATATCGATTGTTTAATTATTTAGTTCTTGGTCCTAATAAAATTAGACAAGTGCACATTTGTATTAAAGCTCACGTGACAGGGAATTTTTGAACACGCAGTTTTAAAAATTACCAGAAATTATAACGTTTTCATCCATGTTTGTATGAAATTAAGAGCTATTTTTTAGTATAGTTGTACTAATTTCCGTTCTTTCATTCAATAGTTTGTTTTTGTTTGGGAATGGCATAATCTCTAACTTTTCTTTCTGTCACAGTCTACATATTTTGACACCGTTGTAAGGTTGGCTGTTTTTACTATACACCACGTTATGTCTGGGTTTTTTCCATATTTTGATTTTAATTTCTACACGTGGCTAACCAATTTTGTAGAGTTTTTTAAGTATTCTATTTTTGATGTAGGCTTGTGATTGAACCACCTGGTCTTAAAGGTGTCTTTGGTAGAAACCTAGGTCGCATAATAACTCGCTTAAATATGGAATATATATATATATATATATATATATATATATATATATATATATATATTTCATTTGTAAACGAGTTATTACGCAACCCAGGTTTCTACGTTTCGGTGTCTTCAGGCGATTTACAATAATTATAATATAATTATGATAAATACAGTCATTGTAACTAATGTTATTGTAAATCGCCTGAACACACCAAAACGCAGAAAACTGGGTTGCATAATAACTGAAAATTATTTCATTATTCAAATTATTCAAAAGTTCTACAATGTAATTGTATTGAACACTTTTTAATACAACTGTGTACAGGTCTAATTTAATTTTGACCCAAAACTAAATAATGAAATAATTTACATATATATATATATATATATACACACACACACACACACACACACGCACGCACACACACACACACACACACACACACACACACACACACATACATATATATATATATTGTTAAATATAACAGAAAATGAGTGTCTATTATGTTTAATCATGGGTCGTTCTAAACATCGTATTTTAGCTTTAATTCATGTGTGTCGAAAGCTTAGATCAAAGACCAGCGCAATAAAAAATAGCTAAATGTTGGACAATTTTTATCTTTATTTTCATAAGAAATTAAAGTGAGAATATGAAGTTTAGAACAGCTCATGATTAAACATAATAGACATTCATTTCCTGTTATATTTAACAATATATGTATAAATAATTATCTTCTGCCTCAATACACTAAATTCAAGTTACCTGACGCTGCAGCATTAAATGATTCCAACACCAAGAAATTTCATTGGAATCTAATTAAAAGACAAATAAACTTAGCCAATCAGGAATTACAATTAAGCAACACTAAAATTTTACGTATTAAAGAATCTTGCAATCTTTTACCACAACTGAAATATTTAAGGAAATATTGAATTTATTATATAATACAACACAAAGGAAAATGAATTCCATAATCAAAAAAAAAAAAAAAAAAAAACTAAACAAATTATATAAGCGTAAAATACTTTTACCAAACTTCATTGACAACTTCATTAACTTATCGGATTAGCAACTCACTCCAAATGAAATAGAATTCCTTAATCTCGGACCAAAATTTCATGTTGCACAGAAATTAACGCTAAAACAAGTGGAAATTGAAGCTTTATATTAACAAATACTTCTATTGGAACGAGACAACCATATTACTACACAGGTAGGCTTAAAAGAATTACTTAAAGCCGGATTAATTAAACATCGTTACCATAAAAATCCTCATGAAATTATAAACACCCCTTTAATAAAAGCAGTCACACAACTAAAAATAACAAAAGTATTGTTATCCAACATGCTGATAAAACCAATACATTTGTTATTTTAAACAAACATGGGTACCACTGAAAATTAAATGCCATCGTCCAAGATCACGATAAAATTACAGGTCATTTTGGACGATCACAAAAAATTTCAAAAGCTAACTAATAATACCACCTCCAAACTTAAAAACCATTTTAATAAACTTATTACTATTTATAAGATCTTATAAACTTCAAGAGATTATCGGTGATTATCAACCTGGCTACTTTTATGGAAATATAAAAATCCATAAAAAAGATCATCCTCTCCGACCTATAATTTCACAAATACTCACACCAGAATATTACCTTTCAAAAACCCTTAACAAATTAATTAATCCCTACCTCCCAAGTAAATATTGTATTAACTCTACAAATGAATTTATACAAATTCTTTATGCTGTAAAACCAAACAACCAAATTATCGCATCTTTGGATGTATAAAATTTATTTACAAATGAAACGATTGACATCATTATCCGTGATGTATACAATCATACTACTCGACCACCCATCAATATTAATTCAACTTTTTAAAAAGAATTATAATTATCATGCATTACTCAAGTACCTTTTCATGACCTGCTAGGTAATATTTATACTGAAATAAATGGTATTGCGATGGGATCTCCTATAGGTACCCCTTTTTCTAATTATTATATGGGACATTTAGAAAAAAAATACTTAATGACATTAATAAACCCCGTATATATGTAATATACATAGATGACATTTTCGTTTTAGCTAAAAATATTGATCAAACTACACAACTTAAAAACAAATTTGAAAGCCACTCCGTCCTCAAATTTTCATTAGAACTTAATATTAATAATAAAAGTCCATTCCTTGATGTATTTCTTGATTCCAGCACACATACTTCCCTATATAGGAAACCAACTAGCATTAACTCGTGGTTTCTTAATTATAAAAGTGAATGCTCCCAACGATATAAATTAACCGCTATAAAAAATCTTAATCCAAAGCACACAAATGATATCTCTTTCAAAGCCATATTCTATAAAGAATTACATAACATTAAACAAACATTTGTTAATAATAGATTTCCAAACTCCGTCGTTGATCAACAAATTAAAATGTATCTCAATAAACTTAATAATACCTTGAACAAAACTGATAATTAATTAGAGGTTATAATACCTCTAACAAAATTGAAAATTAATAATAGTGTACGTCAAAATAAACATAACACTATTAACTTATACTATTGTAACCAAATTCATAATAATTACAAACATGATGAAACAACATACAAAAACATAATAGGTAGAAATGTGGAATAAATAATTTAAAAATTTAAAATTTCAACACCCCTTCTCCTACATGCCCGTTCGGAAATTGTATCTTTGATACTAATTATAAAACCACTACATATATTGGTTTTACTACAACATGCTCTCCCGTAGGCTTACCTGTCACATTTTTTATCTTAGTTCTATTAAACAACATTTCTTAGAAAAACATAGCCATGTACGTAATATTATACGGATATTAGTCGATAACAACAATACCCAGATATGCACAGAGTAAAAAGAACCTTCAGATATTGGAGGCAATCTACATTAAAATAAAGCAACCCACATTCAAGAAAATCCCATTTCAAACTAGTAACAAAACATTATATTACATCTAGACATATGGTTCTGCTGTTAATATTTCAGGCTCTCACGTGGTATGACGTCATAGCACTGTATCACCAATTTACGACTTGCGTCTGCTATTCCGTGACCGTTATCGTCGCATAGCAATTATTTATATAAACATAACAGAATATCATCTTTGGGAGTGAATATCATTGTGTTAATGTCCATAAAATCACTCTGAAGATGCCTCATGTAAACCGAAAACATAGATAAAAAAACAGCGTAATAAAATAATAGCCAAATATTGGGCAATCTTTGTCATTATTTTCACCAGAAATTATAGCTAAGGTATGATGTTTAAAACAGCTCATGATTAAACATAATAGACATTCATTGTCTGTTATATTTAACTACATATGTTTAAATAATTATCTTTTGTCTCAATAAATTATATATATATATATATATATATATATATATATATATATATATATATATATATATATATGTAGTGGCACGCATAAGTATTGGATACATGTTATTTTCTGTTATAACTTTAGTTTATGTTCGTCATTTTACCTGATATTTATTTGGTTAGTAATATCTCGTAAAGTTGTTTTAGTTGTACGTGGAAGGAATATTAAAAACTCATGGCTGAATCCATTTTATCAAAGTTCAAAATTGCCCTCTGCAAAAGTATTGGGTACATGAGACTTTTTCAAATTTCTAATCAAAACTTTGTATTTTAAAAGACTTTAAATATTTAAATTTTCGATAGTATTGGAATGGTATTTCTGACCAATCAGTGAAGCACACAATTGCTTACAAGATAGTGCTACTAATCATCTCACTCTTTGATGTGCATTCTGCAATTCAAGGATTAAAAATGGCAAAAACTAAAGAATTATCCAGAGATATGCGAAATAGAATCATTGAACGTCACAAAGGAGGACAAGGTTACCAAAAAATTAGCAAAGAAATGAATTTAGCACTAAGTACAGTAGGAAATATCATCAGAAAGTATAAGAAGTATACAGTATAAGTATATACAGCAAACCTTCCAAGAATTGGAAGACCGAGAAAAATAAATGAGAGGATTTCATAGTAGATCAGCAGAAATGGGCCAAAAAACCCCTTCATTACTCGTTCTGAAATTAAAACTTATCTAGAGGGTGCTGGAATTCATGTAAGTAAGAATACCATTAGCAGAGCTCTATATCGTACAGGCTTTCATGCAAGATCACGAAGAAAAGTGCCTTTACTGAAAACCATACATGTCAAAGACCGATTATAGTTGCCGAAACTTATGAAAAGAAAGGTATGCAGTTTTGGGAAAAGGTAATCTGGTCGGATGAAACGAAGTTGAACTATTCGGAAGGAACACAGCGACAAATGCTTGGCGAAAAAATGGCACTGCCTTCAACAAGCACCTTACCATCCCCACAGTTAAGTTTGGGGGTTGTTCCATTATGATATAGGGATGCTTTTCATCCAAGGGTACTGGTGAGTTACAAGTTATCCATAGTAGAATGAAATCTGCAACTTCTTTAGGACATGATCAGAATTTCGTACTTCAACACGACAATAATTCGAAACATACCGCAAAACTTATAATAATGGTATTAGAACTCTCAATTGGCCAAGTCAGTCTCCTGACTTGAATCCAATTGAGAATTTGTGGAATACTTTGAAGGTTAAAGTTCATAAGCGGAATCCGCAAAATATCAAGCAATTAGAGGAATTATGCAAGGAAGAATGGGTTAAGTAACGGTGGATCAGCGTGGAAAACCTGTGGCCAACTATAGAAAGCGACTGGAAGCAGTGAAACAAAACAGGCTAGACAACAAAATATTAAATTGATGTATCCAATACATATAGGGCAATTATTATGCATAGGGTAATTTTGAACTTTGATAAAAAAAGGGATTCAACCATGAGTTTGTAATTTTCCTTCCACATACAACTAAAACAAATTTACGAGATATTACTTATCAAATATCAGGCAAAATATCGAACATAATCTAGAGTTATAACAGAAAATAACATGTATTCAATATTTATGCGTGACACTATATATATATATATATATATATATATATATATATATATGATAAATAGTCTGGTTCATACTTGAACGCAATATTCAAGTATGAAGCAGACAGTCACCACTCGGGGTTTACCTCAGGGTCATTGCATGTCAACCAGTTTCAGATGACGTTAATGTATCGTTTACACTATCTGTAATATTCCTAATATATTTCCAAATGTTTGTACACTACATGCAGTGGTACTGGTGTAGTGGATATCAGCTCGGAAATCTGATTGCCGTGTTCGAATTCTATTTGAATTCGTTGCATTCACTTGCGCACAAATAAACTTGGGAACGGTATGAATCTGTCTCTTCTCCAAGCTATGGGTTAAATAGCAGGACAGATTGGATTCTATAGCCCTGGTTGGCAAACAGTCTACTTCAGAAGGTAATGGCAATGTTAAGTAATGTTGAGTGAGTAGTGCTGCCTACTCGATTTTCCGAATATCGAACACCTTTTTGCATGAAATGAGTTTCCTAGATATAAGCGGGAGAGTTAAACGAAAGAGATGAGGATTGATAAGATTAACTTTTTGAGCCGGAAGTACAAGATGAGATGTTTTGGTATTTCTGAACTTCGATATATAAGTCACAGAGGAAATTTGAATAGTTTCTTTTAATAAGTGCGTCATATACACAGGGAAATACAGTGCACATTCAAAAAAGGGTTTTGTATAAAGTGATTGTTAAACTATATAAATCTACATGAGATTTAAAATGTTAAATGCAAAATAGTGAAGAAAGAGAAATCATATTTTCTCGCCACTCAAAAGAAAAGACAGCTGAAAGCAACGCGTAGGCTGGATGTCAAAAGAAGACATTTTTGTGTGTGTAGGAAGGTGGGGGGGTGATAACTGAAAAATATATAAAACAGCGATTCCCCTAAACGGTTTAAAATTTCACTCTTCTTTTTTCTATTCCTTAACATTCTGTTACGCTTAGTTTCTTCTACACTCTCCTTTTTCTTCTTTCAATTTTAATTGATTCGTACTTTATATTTACTTTTTTCCTTCAAAAACTTTCTTTTAAAACTTTTTTTTCATGCCTTTATATTCACTACGAGTGGGCCTGTGCCGTCAAAAATAACGGCAACATATTTCTATTGCCATGCCGCTTAAAATGACGACAACATATATATTGCTGTACCAATTATTGAGTATCTTTCATAAGATAAAACAAAACAAAAAACAAAAATCAAATTATAATAAAGACCCCTGAGCGTTACAGGAATAATATACAACGGTATTTATTATAATAGAGAGAATATATATATATATATATATATATATATATATATATATATTCACTACTCGACGACATAATTATTGCAAAAAAATAAAATAATAAGGCACTGTCAAAAAGCAAACACGAGTCAAGAGCTTTCATAACTGGTAGTAAAGAAAATGAACTGAGCCGGCGCTAACTCGCTATTGCCTCGCTTTCCATGAGCGTGACAGGAGGGGCATATATATATATATATATATATATATATATATATATATAATGGTCCTTATATATATATATATATATATATATAATGGTCCTTATCATAGTAGAGAAGATTTCTGTCGACATACTTCTTTCGGTAAACGTTTTTTATTCCCTCTCTCTTTTATTATTTCTCTGTATTTCGATATTTCCACTTTCGTTTTTTGAATATCACTCTTTCATTTTATTTTTTCTTTTACTGTGAACTCAGGAACTGAGCAAAGTCTTGCATAAGACTTGTGTGTTATGTAACAGAAATCAAAATGTGAAATCCATTTTTTAATCTTTTATCATATTCTTATTCAAGCTGCCTCGTTTTACAAGCGACTGTACAAAACTCTCTTATTATCTTGAGTTCAATCTCAACTTTTCAAACAAGAATGGCCCTTTAAGAATGGGACCATTCAGCTACTAGCCGACACAGTTATTATCTGGATTTTAATCTGAAATATTCATTGTATAATCCTTGATTTATGGGATTAATAGAGAAGAGTTGGATTAAGTGAATTGTAAAAAAAATGATTTTGTTGAAAAAGAAGTAATTGGGTAAAAATAAACGGTATTTGAAAATTAAAGTCCAGACTTATTTATGTAAGTATTTTTTTAAATAGATAACACCTAAAAGGACTTAACTGGATGCGACAGTAGAATGTAAAACGTATATAGTATATTCTGTAAATAATTTCTTTCTCTGGTCAACTCTGATATAAATCTACTTGTGGCTATTTCAATTTCAGATTTAATGTGCATTGCAAACAGTGCCTTTTTGTGTATACAGCGACCGGGGAAGTAGTCTAACATCAAATAAAAAGAAGGAAAAAAAAAAAATAGAAAGGCCAAAAATGCAAAGAGAAAAATAATTTTGTAGAACTACTCCAGATATATTTGAATTCATATGATGTGTTAAATATCAACATTGGGAAATATCACTGTTTTCGATATCCAACCGGGAAGTGAATGTATTCCATTGCAAAAAAACTTAAGTTAGTAATTTTAGAAAATGCTACATTTAGTGCTATCTTTATATATTTTATCTACTTGAATTAATTCATAAATTTGTTCTCTTTTTTTAATCCACCATTTTTCCTTCAATTATAACTTTCATTAAATGTTCTTCCGTTACAACGACAGTTTGTTTATTTAGCTAATAATCTTGAAGGATAATTTTGTGTTCAAATTTTCCTCTTTGCTAACCCGGTTTATCAAACTAGCTTTCCTTTTCCATCACCAGATCCAAAATTTGTACACCTCAGACACTCTTGTAGTCTTCTTTTCCAATGCCCAAATATCAAATTAATCCTTTTAAAGAGCATAATGCGTGAAATACAGCCGAGTTTCTCAAGCAGACATTTAAGACGCGTTAGTGAAAGTGAGGAGTCAGAAAAAAAGGAAAGTTCTGGTAGATTAGAATATCTTCACACATTTACACGTGTTGCTGGTGGTCTCCAGTGGAATCAAGCGGAGATGAAAAGGAGTAGAAAGAAAAAAAATGGAATAGAAAAATACTTGGGAGGTAGAACTGCTCATGGGCAGACGGAAACCCTTCTCTGATGGAGCTGTGTTCACTGTGTGCGAGCGCTCGTCTCTCGTACAGGCAATGGCCCTAAGATGTTGAACAGATGTCACCCGGGTCATAACAGATGTGAGAATGCTACTGTGTCTTTCGACCACGTTAGATATGTAGATTTCATTCACAGAGGTAGTGAATTGACGTTAACATTCCGGACATACACTTTTAATAGGTCTTGATTTTTGTTGTTGATAGTGAGGTTATTTGGTCGTTGCTAAAATCGAGACTGTCATTTGTTTTAAAGCGTAAACAAAGACCATTTAAATTATGAGTGTTGTTTTTAGAAAAAAAATTCTCTGAGCGATCGCCCTCTTTGATTAATTTTTAGTAATAGAGGTAATCTCTAATTTAAAAGCCACACTCGCAAACATACACGCACAGACAGAGGAGTGCATGCACACACACATTACCACACGTACACACATTCACAGATCCAGATGCTTTTATATATACAGTACTGTGCAAAAGTATTAGGACAAGAACTATTTTATCTTTATGAGGCATACTGACAGAAAATAAACAATTTAATTAAAGTGATTTTATTTAATTTACTCAACAAATACTTTAACAAGAAAAAATATTTGTTACAAAATAAATTTGATATTTAGTATAATAGCCTTTTGCTTTGATCACAGCCTTCATTCTGTCAGGCATTGACATCACAAGCTTCTTCAATGTATCTAATGGTATCTCCTGCCAAGCAGCTTGTATTTGTTCCCACAGTGTGTCTTGCGAAGTAACATTAGATTTCTTATCCAAAATATCCCATAGATGTTCAATAGAATTGAAATCAGGGCTTTGTGGGGAGCCAGTTCAAATTCCGAAGCCTTTCTTTCTCTTCTTTTTAGTTAAATAATTCTTACAAAGGTTTGAAGTATGTTTAGAGTCATTGTCTTGTTGATAAATAAATCCTTGTTCTATTAAACGTATCCCAGATGGGACACCATGGCGGATAAGAATCTGGTGATACATTTTTTATCCATCTTTCCATCAATTTTCTTCAGGTCTCCAACTCCCTGGCCACTAAATCCTCCCCAAACAAGAATATTTCCACCTCCATGCTTCATTGTTGGCACAATGCATTTTGCAAGGTACCTTTTATTTGATCTTCTCCTAACACACTGTCTCCTTTTAGAGCCAAAAAGTTCAAATTTTGATTCGTCTGTCCAGAGTACTTTCGTCCACTGATCTACCTTTCAATCCTTGTACAGTTTTGCTAATTCTAAGCGCTTTCTTACGTTTAATTCATGCAACAATGGTTTCATAACCGCTACTCTCCCATACAATTCATTTTCACAAAGCCTTCTGATAACTGTGGACCTAGAAACCTGTTCCTTTTTAGGAAGCATTTTATTGCACTCGTCCCTTAATTCACGGGCTGTCTTCTTCTATTCTGCCAGGCTTGCTAATCGTAGATATTTAACCTTTTTATCAGATAGTTTCCTTGGCCGTCTATTTCTCTTTGTTTCAAAGTTCCCAGTTTCTTCTTTCTATCCAGGGTATATTTCACTGTATTTGGGGAACATTTAATGTCAGCTGCAACTCTTCTAAGCGTCCATCCAACGTCTCTTAAAGCCTTTTTTCTGCTCTTTTGTGCAATTGTTAGCTCTGCTACCTTTGGCATTGTGGGATGCTTAAAAAATAAATTATTTGCCAAATTCAAAAATAAAGAGCACTTGCATGAACTACTCGAGGTCAGACAGCTAACTATTATCAAAATAAAGTTTAAAAAGGAACCTTTAAACTATGTTCACACTATTTACAGCTCAATTCGAGAGCGAGGAATAAGTAAAAAGTCAGTCATATCCAAGAATAATGAGTAGTTTCAAAATAACTTGTTTAATAGAAAATAGGGAAAATTAAATATAACTTCTTTTTAATACATTTCTTTTACACCTAGTTTTAAATAATCAATATTTATTAGCAATTCACTTGGCTTTTCACTCTGTATTTGAATTTCAGTGCGGTTTTTAGGAAAATCACCCCTGTCCTAATACTTTTGCACACTTCCGGTAGTGTGCAAAAGTGTTAGGACAGGGGTGATTTTAAACTTTATTTTGATGCCTCATAAAAGATCAAATATTTCTTGTCCTAATAATTTTGCACAGTACTGTATATTAATATTATTTTCAACGTATTTGAAAAAGCTAAGATATCTATCCTCTTATATGACTGCAAATGCAGGACAATCTCTTCAAAGGTGAAGGAGAGACTCTAAACAACAGAAATGTAGTTCTACAGAAGGATGCTGAAGAAACCATGCAACGAACATGTTTTTTAGAAGATGCATGTTTTTAAGAAGATGCAAACAAAAATGAAACTTATACTTAGCATTAGGAAGAGACAGCCGAGATTTTTGGGACACGTAATGAGAAATGAAGGCTTGGGAAATCTAATACTCAAAAGACGAAAAGAGAGACAGGGAAAAGCAGCGCGAGACATGCTTTATAGGCTTGAGCAAACGGATGGTGGAGCAGGATTTGGGAGAGATACCAAGAGGAAAAGTATTAAGAACGACAAGGGATAGGGCAAGTGAAATCCATGATCACCTACGTCCTGAAAGAAAAACAGCTTAAATCGGATTTGATACAAACATTTTAGCCACAAGGTCAAAGTCAAATTTTTTATGAGCATTTAATTGTAATTTATTGATTGTAAACAAATTATTTTAGCTTTATCTTTTTACTGTATCAGAAACATCCGAAGCACTGAATATTCTTTTCTATACGTAATATTTAATATTTTGTGATTTATAGATTTTGAAGTAAAAAGAGAAAGTATATATAAATATCGATTCCATTATCAACAGGAATAAGCATTTCAGAGGCACTAAAACTATCACAAATAAAACATTTGCCAGTTAATTATGCCTTGCCATATCAATTGATGCATAGCCAACAAGTTTTATGGCGAAATACTGAATAAGGAAAATTTTATAGGTGCTATTAATTGGTAATTGAAGTGACTTACCGGTAATTTCAAAAGTTTTGTTTATATATATATTTAATGGGTTGAATAAAAATTTCGTTCGGTTATTAATAAGCCGGACGAACTTTTTGCCCAACCATATATATATATATATATATATATATATATATATATATAGCGTAATGCTGGCTCCTCTACACAGGAATTTGATTCTCTGCAGGAAAAAGCTTGAAACGTGTCTGGCCTAATCAGGAATCACACGTCAATCTTATACAATCCAAAATCAAAAGCAAGGTTTTCTGATGTACAATAAGCGGTCTCATGATCTAGAAATGATATTCGTACTGATCGACAATCCCGAATCTCCATGGAATGCAGTCTACGTTGTAGAATGTTTTGACTCAGATATTGAGCGTCATCAACATTGAATTGGAATGCTTGAGGAAATATACCCCTTTTTTGGATAGTTACAATCCTTGTTAGTCGGTAGCGGACCCATTCCTGCATTATTGACATGTGTTTATAGTTCACATGCCACTGATTCTTCTCTCAAATTTCAAAATTCATGGTATACTCTTTCTTTGTTACGAAAGAAAAAGCTAGAATAGTTCCTGTCTCCCCAAATCACTCTACATATTTTGATAGACTAGTTATTAAAACTTGTAATGCTTTGTACAACTGGCGTTAAAGCTCGTGCGTATAGTCACTTCGGCTATACAACCACTTAATATATCAGGTTATATACACACAATCTTGCTTAGTTCATTTCTACAAGTTGGGTAGGTTCAAACCATTCAGATTACGCTTGCTTCTAATTGTTAACAGACTTTTTGTCATACAAAAGAAGTTATTTACAATGCAAAAGTACATGACTTAAGTGGTCAAGACAAAACATATTTAAGACTTTTAAGATCAGATGGTTCAATCACAGATCTATATTTAAAGTAGAAAACTTAACAAATTGTACAAAATTGGCTAGCTAGCCACGTGTGGAAATTGAAATTAAAATATGAAAAAGACCCAGAAATAACGTGTAGTATAGTGAAATTAGCCAAGTCTTACAACGGTGACAAAATATGTAGACTGTGCCAGGAAGAAAAGTGAGCTATTATGTTATTCCCAAACAAAAATGAATTACTGAATAAAAAAAAGAAAAGAAATTATGACTAAATGTATCCTATTATATAATAGATACAAATATAAAATATCTACTAGGGTCATACAACTATGGATGAAAACGTTATAATTTCTTAAAATATTAAAAATTGCGCGTTCAAAAAATCTCCGTTGCCTGTGTGTCCAGGAGGATCCCGTTGCGTGAGCGTTCTTAAAAAAAACCAAAAAAAAAAAAAAAAAAAAAAAACCGGTAAAATCAGTTATTGCAAATCGCCTGAAGACACCACATGGTAGAAACCTAGGTCACGTAGTAACTCGTTTACAAATTATATATATATATATATATATATATATATATATATATATATATATATCAACCATGAAGTATTGATTTCTGTGTTCACACTGTGAATGCTTTATTTCTCACATCGAGTACTCTTCTCTCTCTCCCCCCTCTCTCTCTCTATTATATATATATATATATATATATATATATATATATATATCAGCAGACAGATCTGTTTCGCTGTACCACAGCTCATCAGTACGGTTAGACATCCGATTGTTTTTTACCCAGGACTGAAACCCGAGCGAATTGGCGTTAGTCGGTGATTCTACCTCTGAGCTATAGACGCTCGTAAATCATGACTCTGAGTTTCATGCCAAATGCAATCATCAGGTGCATATTACCAGTACCACCACTAACGTCAAAATAATCAACTTCGTTGACATCACCTCTGATCTGAATAATGTCCAGTACAAAGCAAAGTTTTTGATAATAAAATTAAGTATACAAAAGCCTTAGAAATAAGTAAACACAATATAAGTTTAGAATACACTGATAAAAACAAACAAGCCAAAACAACATGAATTTTACATCAGATGGTTTCTCCTATCTTTTAGTTGTAATGCCCAAACATCAAAAAGATTTTCATAAATTTAATTCACACGCACTTCAACCATTCCCATACACTAAAAAAAAAAAAATCAACAAATACAATGTTAAGGTTAGCTATAGGTGCGTCAAGAACACGGGTAAATATATCTCACAACATAATAATATGATATTAAAAACACCTGTCCAACTTAGAAAATAATAGTAATTCCTCTAAAAATAATAGTAACTCTACTAAAAACGGTCAATATATGACAATGTATTTCCCTTGGTCTTCATGTATAAAATCTGCTCCAAACAAAATTTAAGAAAATTTACTTTTTAATATTGATTTAACATTTATGATTTTACTTTCCAATTTCATGTTTAAGTTTCTGTATAAAAAAATTAAATTATACATTCAATATATTAAAAAAAAGCATCCCAGATTCATATTTCATGACGAATATGAACAACGTGAGAACAAAAAGATGTCAATAAATATATAAATAAATGAAAATTCAAATCTAGAAACGGTTACTTCATAATATGCACCTGATGATTGCATAGGGAATGAAACTCCGAGTCGTACTTTAGACGTAGGATAATTATGCCTATTTATTAATATATACTTCATAGATGTTACATAACATTGAGCACTGTTTTATTAACACCAGAAAAATATTTATATATATGGGTGTACTTGCGTGTATATCCATATATATATATATTGCAGAGAATACTTTTCAATTCATTGCGCATATACAGTATGATCTTTGAAATATCAGAAGAAATAATGATTTCTCGATAACAGTTGAGAATATGTCTACAATACGATCTGAAAATGTACTTTACTTCGACACATCAAATCAACGAGGCGTTCAGTGAAGGACCTGTCGTTCGTACGTCAGCCTGTAAGAGTTTTGCCAAGTTCTAAGTTGAAGAATTTGAAACATTCGACAACTCTCAAAGTGTAGAATCAGAGAAGCTAGATCAAGAAAACAGCAGTTTAACTAAGTAACTAAGTCATTTGAATGCAATTGCGAAAGTTTTTAAACTTAAAATTTGAAAGCTGCGTTCACCGATGACCGTCAGCCTAACGCGTTCTTTAGACACATCCACGTTTTTGATTTGTCTAACACGCAAGTATTCGTGGCTGAACATCATCATCACAGGTGATGAAAAGTGATGCTCGTAAGTCAATAAATCGTGTTTTAAGATGATACTGGGTAGACAATATTTGCAACTGTAGCCATGCCAAAATCAGTGTTGATTCAGGAGGAATTAATTATACATCTCTGTTGGTGAGACATAAGAAGCAGTGTTTACTGATAATTAATACATTTTCATTATTAGGGTATAAAACGCATGTTTTCTTGATAATGAATGATACTTTTTTGTTGGTAGAGGATAAAAAGCTTTGTTTTTTTCATATAGTTACTGATATTATTTTGTTGGAGGAGCATAAGAAACATTATTTACTCATAACTATTGATACTTTTTTGAAGGTCGGGCATTAAAGCAATGTTTACTGCTAATTAATTACACTATTTTGATGGTGTGGCATAAGTAGCATTGTTTCTTGAAAATGAATGATACTTTTTTGTCGGTGGGGTATAAAAAGCATTGTCTCTTGATAATTAATGGTACGTTTTTGTTAAGGTGTATAAGATGCATTGTTTACCGATAATTAATCATATACTTTTTGTTAGTGTGGAATAAGAAGCCTTTTTTTGTTAATGGGTATAAGAAGCATTATTTATTGATAATTAATGATACTATTTTCTTGCTGGGGTGTGAGAGTTATTGTTTTTATAATTAATTATACTTTTTTGTTGGTGTGCATAAGAAGCATTGTTTTTTGATAATTGATTATACATTTTTGTTAGTGGGCCAAAGGAAACATTAATTACTGGTAATTAATTGTAGATATTTTGTTGGTTAGACATAAGAAGCATTGTTTACTAATAATTAATAATAAACATTTTTGTTGGAGCATAAGTAGCATTGCTTACTGCTAATTCATTATATACTTTCTGTTAAAAATAAGAAGCATTGTTTACTGATAATTAAGTATACTTTGTATTGGTTGGGCGTAAGAATCGTTGTTTCCTGATAATTAATGATAGTTTTGTTAGTGATCCATAAGAAACATTGTTTCCTAGTAATTAATTATACACCTTTTTGTTGGTAGGGCAAAAGAAGCACTGTTTACGAATAATAATCATTTTTATTAGTGGTTAAAAAAAGCATTATTTACTGATAATTAATCAAAACTTTTTGTTGGTGGGGAATATGAATCATTGCTTCTTGATAATTATACTTTTTTGTTTGTAGGTCATAAAAAGTGTTGTTTATTGATGATTAATTATATATTTACTGTTGGTGGGGTATAAAACATTGTTTGCTGATAATTAATTGTATACCTATTTATTGCTAGCATACGATGCATTGTTTATTAATAATTCATTATACTTTTTTTATTTGTGGGACATATGAAGCATTGTTCCTTGTTAATTAAATAAAATTTTTGTTGGCGGGCCATAAGATGTATTGTTTACTCATAATTATATATCTTTTCGTTGGTAGAGTATAAGAAGCATTGTTTACTGACAATATATGATACTTTTTATTGCCTTGGCATATGAAGCATTGTTTATTGATAAATAAGAAACATTGTTTACTAATAATTATATGTTTTAGTGGGACAGTATTGTTTACTGATAATTAATTATGCATTTTTGTTGGTGGGTCATAAGAAGCATTGCTTACTGATAATATATCATATATATTTTTGTTAACCGGCCATAGGTAGCATTGTTTACTGAAAATTATTTATGCATTTTTGTTGGCAGTGCATAAAAAGCTTTGTTTACTAATAAATAATTATACATTTTGTTGGTGTTGCATAAGAAGCATTGAAAAAAGATAATTAATTATAGTTTTTTGTTGATAAGTCATAATGAGAATTGTTTACTGATATTTAATTATGCATTTTGTTGGTGGGGCATAAGAAGCTTTATTTACTGATAGTTATATTTTTGTCGGTGAATCATTAGAAGCATTGATCACTGATCATTATACTTTTTGTTGGTAGGCCATTACAAGCATTGTTTACTGATAATTAATTATGCTGTTTTCATTATTGGTGGGTCATAAGAAGTTTTATTTAGCGATAATTAATTATATACTTTTTTGCTGGTGGGCATAAGAAGCATTGTTTCCTGATAATTAAGTATTGTCTATATTGGAAGGGTATAAGAAACATTGTTTACTAACGATTATACTTTTTGTTGGTTGGGTATAAAAATCATCGTTTACTGATAATTAATTACATTTTTGTTAGTGTTGTATACAAAGCGTTGTTTATTGTTAATTGCGCATACTTTTTGTTGGTGGGTATAAGAAACATTGTGTATCGCTGATTAATTGCCCTTTTTTTGAGCGGAATAACAAGCATTATACTGATAATTAATTATAAAAAAAAACTATTACAGATGAAGTGCAATTGCCGAAAAACGCTTAATAATTCTACTAGTAACTCATTCAATGTCAAAGCGCGCGTTTACATGGATGACACGAGTAAAAATTTCGGTTAGGATGTTCTGCTACACCTTCTTTTGCTTAATATACTCCGTTTATTACCTTGCCACACTCTGCTAACTTCTTGAATCTGCAAGATTCACGCCATGCCAATGACGTCAAAACACAACAGTTAACCTTCTTTTATTCGTAACTCCAGTTATTCTACTCGAAAGGAATCTATGGTTTGGTTAAATATTAACAGAAAGTAATAAATATCAATTATGATTACAAGGAATAATTTTCCCGCGTTTTTTCTTAGCAATAAAAATATTTTGTTGACTGCAAAAAATGTTCAGAATGTTTCTTATTACCCTAACATATTGTGTTGAGATAGATTTAATTCAGAATGACAAGTGATGTCATAAAATTTCATTTAAATATGGAAAATATGGCGTGTCTTTTAATATTTCAAATTTTGTTGTTTCCTGAACTGTATGTCAAGAAGTGACTTGTGTAGCTAATTAATTGAATAGTAAATTAAATAAAACGTTTTATTTTTGAAATGCAACCATTATTTTGCTTCTTAGAATTTACTCAAATATAATCATGAACAAATACTGACTGTGTTAAATAAGCATAAGCGAACAAAAGAATTTAATAGAAATAATGAAAGGTATAAAATAGACGTGATATATAGAAAAGACACCTATAAATTAACAAACAAATAAATAAAATAAAAATACAGTAATAAAGCATTTACTTAAAAGAAAAAGCAAAAATATAAGAAAAAAAAACAATTACAATGTTTTTATAAACAATATAACACTTAAAAATGGTGTTTATTCATTTATAACAATTGTGGACAAAAGTTTGATTCTAAGAGAACTGAATCTAGAATCGACATTCCATTTCTGTTTTACACCATAAACTCTACTCTACAGTGATAGTCCCTTGAGACAAATCTGCAGTTATCATAATTGTGAACTAACTTAAGACAAAATTTGGTAAAACCCATGTATACTTGAATGATACGTACATTGTTTTTAAAAAAAAGAATACCCCCAGAAAGAAGCAGGTGCGGATATTTAATTATCTGTGTAGTGTAGTAGCAGACGACAGAAAGTGTGACACCTATGCAAACGCACAACGCAATAGCAAATGAGGCCTTCCAGAAACTAAGTAACGTGCTAAGACAGAAATATTTCTTTAGAAACAAAGAAAAGATTGTTGACCTGCTTTGTCATATCTACGCTCAGTGAGTGCTGGACAGTTTACCTTACAGATGAAAAAGGTAATCAAAACGACAGAGATTTGTTTCGACAGATTGGTACTAAGAATACTATGGACTGAACCTGTGAGCAACGAGGAAGTTCGAAATAAAATGAAAAGCAGAACTAAACTTATGCATACAACCAGAAAAAAAAGACATTTAAAATTTGTGGGGCACATAAGAAAGTACAACGTCTTGGAAAATGTAATCATCACAGGAAATATTGAGGTAAGAAGGTTTGAGAAAAGGGTCGAACCTCTTACTTAATGTGTTTGTGTAAATGGAAAGCAGAACAGGGCAAAAATTGACAACCACAAGTCAAATATTACTTACCGCTAGAAGGAACAGGATGGTGTTGAGAGCTAATTATCATTCACCTCCTGAAGGGATACGGTACATACATGATTGATTAGTATATATATATATATATATATATATATATATATATATATATTAATTAAATGCCATATATGATACACGCTTGGACCCTTTCTAGACATGATTGACTAGGCAGAGGATTTTCCCTCGGTAGTTTGCCATTATTTTCTGCTGTAGACTGATTGCCAAGCAACGCTGTAGAAACCAGTCTGTCTTGCTATTGAAGGGGGAAGAGATGTATTAAATACCCAACGATAATTTGTGCGTAAGTGAATGCAACGAATTCAACTGAAATTCGAACTCGGCTCTCCGATTTCTCATTCTGAGCCGATATCTACTGCGCCACAACGTGCACACATACATACAGATATAGAATTAATGTGGAAAAGTTTGTCACTTAACTGAGTAGAGTCATGCCGACTTTGGAGTTTCGTGAGGGCACCGTTATGAAGTCCTTCACGGAACTTCGAAATTGGTATTACACGGCTCAGTTAAGTGACAAACTTCTCTACATTTTATATATATATATATATATATATATATATATATATATATATATAATTCTGTTAACATTCTATCCTGATATAGAGTAGTTTATCACAAAGGCCTGCTTGCTAAAATATCTTTTAATCAGTAAACTACTGAAAAAAACAACACTAAACGTTATCACAACTCAACGCTATATATATATATATATATATATATATATATATATATATATATATATATATAGATCGATAGATAGATAAAGGAAAACTCAACACGTCATTTAGATTGGTTATTTATAATTAATTGGCTAATTATAATTAATTTCTATGAGCTAAATTAGCTCATTTTATCAGACCACACTATATTCGTTCCATTCGGTACAAAACTTTTTACCGGAATAAGCATTTCTTTAAAATGAAGAGAAAAACAAGTTAAAAGATTTAAAGACAGAGACATTGGCGTTATATTTCATATATATATAATAGAGGAAAATATTTAGAAAGAGACTTGGTATAATTAAATGTCCACATTGAAAACATATACTTAACATCGAATCGATGCCACTTCTGAAATCTAAAAATGTATAGGCTTGATGCCAAATTTCATTATCTTTAAATCAAACTAACGATGTTTAAGTAGAAATCTCATGCTTTAATTAGATGTCACCTATGTACTTCTGATGGATTACATGTGGGTCGTTAAGTGAGCACACATATGCATGCGTGTGGAACCCCTTTTCTGTGACATGCTTATAACTGCGCTTGTCGTATTCGCGGCATGTAGGTAGCAACGGTTGCGGCCCGTGCTCGGCATGATGGGTCATAAAAGCGATGGCAAGTGCCGTTTGATGACCGTGTAGGCTGTATCTACACCTGTCAGTCAGTAGACCCGGTCACCGCACTTTCTACTTGACGTGCGTCTCTGATCAATCTCATGTGATAAGCTAATGATACTAACAGCATTACTTCTTGGCTCACTACAACCCAACCCACTTTAAGATGTTTCTTTCATTTTTCTATCTCTTCTAGAGATAGAATTATAGAATTTCTTTCTTTCAGTTTTTTCTCTTTAAGTTTTATTTTAATTTTTCAGTTGGTAATTCTTTTTTCTTCCTTGTTTTTCTTTTTAACATTTTATCGTTTTTATTTTATTTTTTTATCAATTTTTTCCTTTTTTCCTTTCATTATTTTAATTGAAAAATTTTATCATTCATATTCACATCTTTTTGTTCCTAGTAATCAATTTACTTATCTTCCTATTTTTGTGTCCTATTTTTGTTTATATTTTCTTCATTTTTTACCACCTTTATTCTTTTCTCTTTCCCTTGCATCTGTCGTTTTGAATCCTTTCTTTTTTCTTTCTTTTCTTTCTTTCAACCTTTTCTTTCTTTTTTTTATTGTCGTCTTTCTTTCCTCCTGTTTCTCTTCAATTATTCCCGCCTCCCTAATCTCAGCATTTCTCCATAAGTCATGCTTCTCTAATTGTTATTTTTGTATCTTTATTTTCTTATCTTTCTTTCGTGTTAAAATCAACATTTGCATGAATTTCCACTCTCTTCCCAAATCTCTTTTCCAAGACTTAATTGTCTCACATATCCTATTTTTCTTCTTGCACGCTTATTTTCACCCCTCATTAAAATATCGTCGTGCTCTCTCCCTCCCATCCTATCCCAAACTCCTACCATTTATGAGATTGCCTTTCTCTGTTAATCTCCTCCCACTTTGACTGATTCCTCTTATCTCTGTTTTCTTTTTAGACTTCTTTTACTTATCTGAACCGAACGCTCTTTCTCACTCTTTCTTTTATCGGCTTTTTTCGTTTTTCCTAACAGTTTCTTTACATCTACGAATCTTGTCCTTATCTTTTCATTTCTTTCCTTTTGCTCACTGTCTTGCATTGACGCACAAAGGCAAATCTGACACTCATGTAGGTAGCTTTTCTCGGTTTATACATTCATACATACACGTAGACATACTTATGAATCCATCAGACAGTTTATCAAATTTTAAGCATACACATACAAAAATACCTATACATACATCTTTTATTAGAGTAATTATAAATGATCTTTATTTGATTCTACGTTTAGAATTTTTCGGCCGTCCGTTGCTAGAGATCGCCTTTCATTATATCGTTCCGATTTGTCTTATTACTTTCATCGACCCAACAGTAACACTCATGTGGTCAGGTCATTCACACCCCTTCCTCGAATCATCAGTATTTTCTAACTGACCTTTGTGACCTTCGTTCCCAGTGTGTTAATCAGTACAGGCGCAAATCTCACTCTCATGTTTTTTATCTGCTTCTTGAGAGATCATTGTATTTGAACCTTTTTCTACATCTTCATCTTTTGCTTACTGGAATAGTTGCAAGCACGTTAGCCCCTTTTCTTTCTTTATTTTTTTAATATCCTGACTTCGGCTAGTACGATATATCATGATTTCGTTATCCCTCACTACATAGCTTAGTTTTATTTTCATGAACATTTTCTGTTTTTGTTTTTGATTTTTTTCTGGTTGAACAAAAAGTTCGTTCTGTTTTGGTCCCTAAACGCAATTAGAAGAGTTTGAAGTAACCTCATTCAAAACACACTGATTTGATTATTTTTAATCGAGTTCACCCCATGTAAGACAGTAAAGACACAAGGGGTTACTGGGAAGAATGAGAGATGAAAATATTATGACTGAGAGCAAAAAAAGTAATCAGGAGAACAGTAGATAGCGTTTAACATTTGATTAAAATATTTGTAGATTAAAATTAGCTGAAAAGCATGGAGAGTACGAGAAAAGATAATGTTACTACTTGGTAATTGGCTGATTTTATTTATTAACTAAGTTTTTATATAATCGAACATGTTTTCATAATTCCTAGTGAATCAGTGATCTTGTTCAGTCGTATTTATTTTTCTATTCACTTTAAGTCACTATGTTGTATTAACTTACGGTTTAAATTCTCGTTAGTCTTTAAACAGAGATGATATTTTGTCAATCTTTCTTCCCCTGTGTCCCTGTTTTTAATACAGTTATTATGAGCTACAATGATGTATAATTCTGCCTCTATTTGTTTTCTCTGTAGCCATTTGTTATAAATCTAGAAAATCTTATAAATTCTAGTGTTGTTGGGCGATTTTTCCTTTAATGACTGAGTTGAGAAATTTATTTTATCCACTCCCCATTAGGTAGTTTCACTAAAACTTTACTAAGGCTCCGTTAACCGTAACTTTCGGACACGGACATATATTGGCAACAGGAGCTACCAGAATAAAGTTGAGATCAAATCGCTTTAAAGCGCTTCAATCATTGTTTGAAGTCAAGTTTATCCACTGTGCCCCCCCCCCCTATTTTACCAGTTGTGACAAAGAAACAAATAGACGAGTCCTCTTCCTAACTTCTTTTCTCTTTGCATAGAATATCTACATTAACGATCTCCCCGATGTAATATGACCTGAAGTAGGCATATACGCTGACGACACTACGGTTTACTTTCGCCGAGGCTGACAAAGCAAACCTCGCTGCTGAGCTTGAAAAGGACCTCCAATCCGTGGTGGACTGGAGTAAGAAATGGCTCGTGAATTTCAATGCTTCCAAAACGAAGCTGCTATCTATTAATCACCACAGACAATCCCTCATATCCCCTCATTAGCATAGATAAGACTAGTCTCCCTGAAAGTAAAACACTGCGTCTACTCGGCTTCTCTCATAACAGACTTTAATTGGAATGCCTTTATAGAATCCATAGTTAAATCTGCTGCTAAGATGGTCGGTTCTCGGTGCAGGGCCAGGAAGTCTTTTCCGTCTGAAACAATCCTGCACATATACAAATCTACCATTCGCCCGTGCATTGAATACTGCTGCCATATATGGTCCTTGACAAAATCCAATGGAGAATCTGTAATGTGATCTGTAATGTGATCGATCCCGACTTTCTCACCGGCGTAACGTGGCTTCCCTGTGTCTCTTCTACAAATACTTTCATGGCTTCTGCTCAGATGAACGTAGCTTACTGGTACCCCCTATACACGAATTTACTTGAGCCACAAGATTAGCATCTAGGTCCCACCCTTTTACTACATTTTAAACGCAAATTCTACTTCATCAGATTCTTCTTTCGCACTTCCCACCTGTGGAATTCCCTTCCGTTTACTTGCTTTCCCGACAGCTACAATTTTCAAGAATTGAAATGTAAAGTCAATAGTCATCTCCTATCTCACTAACTTGAATCCTCTCTCTCTCTCTCATGCCCCTTTCTCCTTCCACTCCATTCTTATCAGTATTCTCATCCTTCTCTTATCCTCTTCCTGATACCCCCTATAACCTGTCACTCTTTCTCATAACTTATCTCCTATGTAACCCCCTGCTCAACAATGGCAGTAAAATGCCTTGCTTGAGGGCGACACGATTATATATATATATATATATATATATATATATATATATATATCAGTAAAATCTAGGAAGTGTATAGTTTTTTGTATCATCATTAATTTCTTGTTTGGTGGAATTATCGGTTGTAGTTTATAGTATTTCACTATTCAGGGTGCAATGGGTAAATATTCGCTATTTTATATTTTATATTTTTAAATTGCGTGCATGTGTGTTGATTGCTTTTGATTCTGTCGACTGCACAGTATAGTAGGCTCAGCTGGATTTTGTTTGGTAGAAAAAGAGCTCTACGATGCAATTCACTCCGCCAGAAATTTGAAATGGCATGCTTTACTGCTTGGCATTTGTGCCGGTAGTTCCAATACGAACATTTCAGAGTGTATGGTTGTTTATCTGAGGACAATGCAGATGATTCAGAAAGAGTTGAATGAGTCTAATGGTGATTACGAACGTGTTTGGAGTGATCACTAATGATGGCGATGTTATGCCTCCATTTATCTTACTAAAGCGTCTCAAGCTCAACACGGAGACCTAGATCAAGTGCATTGAGGAGATAGTGTTGTCTTGGGTGGCTACTAGAAGACCCTGTGTCTGGCAACATTATCCCTTATATCTACCCACCTAACTCCATAGACTGCAAACCCTTTATTATGTTTGAGGCGTAGTTGTGCAAGAAACCAACAAAACTCATTGTAAAACCAAGGTGAAACTGAAGGTGAGAATTATGGCAGCATTCACCAACTTAAACAAGAAGACCGTCCCTAAGAGTTGCAGGAGATCTCGAAATCGTCTGGTGATTGTATTGAAAAAAATTTCTCTTTCAAGATATTTTAGTGTAATTTTGGTAAATATATCCGCTAAAAGCGATGTCAATATTACTTTTATCTTTGCGTAATTTAGACGACAATTTATTCATCGCATACTATATCCTGCATTCATTCATGTATTTTATTATCTCTCTTCGATTTATTCATGTTTTTTTTTAATGTTTTCTTCTTTCTTATTTTATTATCCGTTCTTATATTCTACTGTTTTATTAATTTACAATCGATTACTCCAAGATACTTACAGCGGACATTCACATTTAACGGTTGAGGTGTTATTCAGTAGTACAATCAAATCTCTACCGAATTCCATTCTTATATCCTTGTTGAAGATCTTAATTTTTTATAACAATATTTTCATTTTGTTCTTCGTTAATAATACATTATTATTGTTGAGAGAGACAGGAAGCGTCAACAAATTGGCACTGAGGCACAAATATAGGAGGCCGAGTGCATACAATATAGCACTATTCTTTTACCGTCGAAATAGTTAATTTAACCACCTCTTCTACTCTAACAGTTTCTTTTCTTGCACTTCTCGTTTTGTGGATCTCCCTTCCGTTTGCTTGCTTCTTTGATAGCTACAATCTCCATAAGTTTAAATGCAACGTCAATTGCCATCTTCAATCTTCATGATTCCCATCCATCCTTAATCCTTTCTTCGACATCTCTATAGCTTGGTTTTTCTCTCAGTGTAAGCATCTACGCACCAGTTCGCTATGATTGAGGATGATTCTTAGTTGTCTCATCCTAAAAAATAGAAAGCTTGCCTCATCCTAAAAACATCTCCGTTACTACTTCCGCTCATGAATAGAGATGAACAATCTGTCAGACTCTAAGAGATATTTCCAAATGGCATCCACAAAAACACAAAGTTAAAGAATAAAATTTGAAATCAAATTGTGCCAGAAAAAATAAATGTGGGGATTACAGCTTAAGACTTGATAGGCTACAACTAGGAACGTTAGGAAGATGTTTTTGTTGTGTTATGTTCTGATTCTTTTTGACATTTTTCTTTCATATTGTCATAACAATGAATTACCAGATGAAACCACTGACTTTCTAAACATCTCATGCTGCCCAGGCCTCACTGTCTCAAATTGAAAGAGTTCAAAAGCGATCGCACGGCCTTGCGAGTGATGAATTATTTTCCACTTTGCAGTCCCTTTTCCAGAGGTGAAACGTTGCTACTCTCTCTATGTCAAAGGTTCAGATGAAATACATTTCCTCATTCAACTGGTTCAGACAACTAGGATATGTCATGCCACGTTCACGGCCTTAAATCAACTTGATTCCATTCGTAACGAGTAAGTTTCACTCAGACGCTTCTTCTCAGAAATATCCTTTTGTGAGACAGACACCTGAGAGGATTCTTTCCCGACCGCTAAAATTTTAACCTCCTCAAGTTTATGGTCAACCGCTATCTATCCTACCTATCTTCATATATACCTTTTCCCCATATTTTTACGTCCCTATATAATCTCATTCAGTAAACTTCTACAGTGAGTGGTTCTTGGGAATTTAATTTAGGTAACAATAGCAAAAAAATATCTCACATGTTTGATGCGACTTCAAGGCGCATGCGTAAGATAAGGTCAAATGCTGAACTTAACAATGAATTAATAAGTGTAGCTTAGATGTAGTACAAGGCCGTATGTATGCGGCAAACAGGGAGAATCGAACTCGCGACTAAGTCGTAATTGATCGCGCAAGATAAGCATGCTAATCATTACGCCATGTGGAAGTGTCTGAGGCAGTAATTTTGTCGATCATTTTTACTAGTTTTTAAATATAGTCAGTCAGTTAAGTGCCATCCGTGATATATGCTTGGGCGATCATGTCTCTTTTGATCTATGACTGACTAGGCAGAAGATTATACCGCAGTATGTTACCATTTTTATTCTGCGGAAGATAGATAACGCAGTCTGTCCTGCTATTCAACCCAGGAGAGATGGATTCATACCTTTCTCAAAGGTAGTTGGGCGTAAGTGAATGCAACGAATTCAACTGGAATTCGTACTCGGCTCTTCGATTTCTCATTCCGAGCCGATATCCAGTACACCACAATGCACATTAAATATGTAAGTCTATTGGACTAAATTTGCATTCAGTTCTACCGCCTTGTTTCTTGAAAAGAGTATTTTTGTCTTTACAAACGAACGGATCATTAGCAAAATATCCCGAACGATTAACCTGGCTTCCATCTTTTACAAAGTAATTCTGTATCCACTCCCTACACACAAAGATAAAAAAAAATTAATGAAGGTAAATGTTTATTTTTTGCGTGCCAGTGTCCCTACCGAATGTGACACAAGATCGCAGTTTAAAGTAGGTTTAACGGCAATACCTATTGCCCTATCCTCCTCAGCATTTCCCCTTTTTGGGGGCGTCTCAGGCGCCGGGTAATAAACCCAGCCCTGCTTCCGAAGAAGAGTAATTACCTGGAAGATGGATCCCTGAGGATTAATATTATTTGAAACGTTACCAGCCATTAATGTAAGTAAGCATAATTACCGATCATTTTATAATGACTGGGCGATTTTCGAGATGACCAGTAATTAATATTATTACTATTTTTTATATGACTACCTAATTTTGTAACTTGTACACGTGCTGTAGATCTTATAAATATGTTAGTATGAATTAACATTACGTGAATCTAAAGAATATGGTAGTATGAATTAATCTGTTGCTTTAATTTACTCTTTCTATGAAAAGCCCCTAAATAGTGGACTGAGCAATTACAAGAAAGTTCATATACGAATTCTAGAGTCGATGAGCTGAATATAACATCAGTTAAGTGACAAATTTTATTTTTTATTAATCCCCTCTCTCTCTCCCTATATATATATATATATATATATATATATATATATATACACACACACACATTATATATATATATATATGTATATATATATATATATATATATATATATATATATGTTAAATTGTGATAATGTTTCATGCCAAGATTGCAGTTTTTTCAGTGGATTACTGGTAAAAGGCATTTTGGCAAGCAGGTATTTTGTCATAAAATATTCGATACCATGATAGAGATAGTGCATCAGCACAACAAAAACCAATTAACCATCTGTAGAACCACTCACATTCAAAGATATTAAATTACATCAAGCGCCAAATAAAAAAAAGGCCGGGAAGTAGCAACAGTGAAGCAAAATCCCTGAGAACTGAAAACATCGCAATAATGCCTTCACAAAATTTCGAAGTTGGCATAACTCCGCTCACTTAAGTAACAATATTCTCCACATTATATATATATATATATATATATATATATATATATATATATATAGATAGATAGAGAGAGAGAGAGAGAGAGAGAGAGAGAGAGAGAAAAGAAAACTCAACACATAATTAAACGGTTATAAATTCAAAATTTATTTCGATAGTTGTAAAATTACAAACTCCTTCATCAGTTCCGAAAAATCAAATAGTTTAATTTAACTCAGAATATTCAAAAATATTTGTAGTTTAGCACAGAGATAAAATAAGGTTAGATGAAGAGTAGAGGAGTATACAGTTAAACATTGAGACAAAGATCATACCGCAAATGTTTTAAAAATAAAGACGACATACACCTAACAACACATATACAAAAAATCGTACAGGAAAAACAATATACTATACAAGAACAAACAAGATAATATATATATATATATATATATATATAACCACACTCAAAACAAACGCAAACAAATGCACAACTATAAGAGGCCATATATGCACACAATAATATATACACAATATAGACAAATCTAAAATAACTAAAATAAAAAAGAAATAAACCAGTAAAAAAAGAAAATAGGCGTGTAAGTAGAAAGACAGTCACAAATAATTAGCAATCACTAAAAATTAAAAATTTGAAAACACGAATATAGAAAAATTTTAAATTCACAAAAAATACCACAAAAACATGAAAAAGATTCACAAAAAAATTCACAAAAATTATTCACAAAGACAAAAATGAGAAATAACAAAAATTACAAACATAAAAGGAAAAGAGCCTATATATATATATGATATAAATTACAGTCACAAGTCATTAGCAATTACAAAAAATAAAAAAAATAAAAAAAAAATGAAATAAATAAATAAATAATAAATGTAAGTAAAAACAAAAGTAAAAGTTAGAGAGTAGATTCCCAATAGAAAAAACAGTTGAACTTGCTAGAAAATTTTCCTTGGTAAGGAAAAATTCCAATCCTATTAAACAGATAATTTAAATTTATTTCTGTGGCAGAATTTGAAAACAATTTCATAAAGTTATTTCAAAAGCTGGTTATTGCCTCTAAAATTAATTTTTTTTACATTTAAGCATAGGTTACATCAAATTTTAAAGCTTATATGAGTTTGTGATTTTCCTAAAATTTTCCATTAAATCTGTGGGGCGAGTCCTCTGTCTTTTAATTCCCACAGATATTCAGACAGAGTGGTCTGGGATTTAAGGCTAGGCCTAAAGAAGGGATATTTATGATTATAAAATCTCTGTTTCCAAGGTCCAGCAGAAATTCCAAAATATACGTTTTTTTCTTTATCATATTCTGTCGGAAAAATAGTTACTTGGTATATATTTTTTTAAGACCTACATATACCTCCAACTGGACTTTTAAGTAGGCAGTTGTATTTATTTAGTGATTATTAGAAAATTTATCTTGTATTTTATTTTTTATGAGAATTAATGATGTTGTGAATATTGCTAGTACAAGAATAAGTAATTTTTAATGTTTTTCTGTTAAAGATCTTACTTAGTGGGTTGTTAAAATTAAAATGTTTATCGATCAACTTCAGAAAATATTGACATATATTAAAGTTAGACAATTGGCAAAAAATGGGTTCAACCATAAAACATTTTTTTTCTATTTTTAGTTTAATTGGTTTTTTAGATAGAATAATTCTTGTTTAAACCCATTTTTTAGAGTGTTATTAAAAGGAATTTTATTATCATTAAATATTTTGCTTTTTTTTTTGACGATAATTCATTTATCCTAATATTAATAATAGCAGGAATTTGATTTATCTCTTAGTGGAGATGGTTATATTAACATTCATGTATATTGAAGACTCACTATTTTAGTGATATGGCTTAAAAGTATTATTAGAAAGGTTCAAAGTAATATCCCAAAAAATTAACAGTTTTAAGGTTTGAAGAAACTTCTGTTTTAATTCCATGTAATTTAAAAGCTCTTATTACTTGCTTTTGTATTTTCCAGGATGGAGGACCATTACTATTAGGTTTGACAATAAGCCCATAATCTCTATATAGTCTGATTTGTTCGGATTCTATAATGCTACTAAGAGTTTAAAATATAATTGCCCATTAAATCAGCAATTTTAGTGGACAAAAGCACACGTAGGGACATAAAAATTATCAGTGACTTTTTATCCAAGTAGAATTATTGGATGATAGCGATATTCTAGATGCTAAAATAACTTTATATTTTCTAGATGCTAAAATAAAATAAGATAAATATAACTTTATATATTCTAGATACTAAATAAAACAGAAATATAACTTTATATATCCTAGATGATAAATAAATAGTTGTAACTTTACATATTCTAGATGCTAAAATGCACTCCAACTGTTTTGCTATTCAATTTATAGCAGAAAGGGAAGAGATTGATTAAAACCTTTCTCAAAGGTATTTGCGCGTAAGTGAATGCAACGAATCCAACTGGAATTCGAACTCTGCTCTCTGATTTCTCGTCCCGAGCCGATATCCACTTCCCTTGAAAAGAAATACATGGACAGGAACGCCAAATCATTCCGTCTGTCTTCATGTTAAGAAGCAGCAGCTAATGCCAATATTTTTTTTTTGTCTAGCTCATCCATTCTTAGTCCCTGAACCCTCTTTCACTCATATCTTTCACGTTTGCTGCGATTGTGCATAAAACTGTCCGGGACTGGTATGCGGAAGAAGGGATCCTCTCTGCTTACACCACCTTACTAATAATGTCCCTTGTTCACACTTTATCCTAAGAAATGAAGGAATGGGAGAATTTAAAAATAATCGCGAGTACAAAAAGGCTTGTAAAAATAATTCGTTTTTCATTACACAAAAACTGTTTATGCTGGAAAAATCTAAGATATACAGTTCACACGTTGCATACATTGACACTTCACCATTGATATATATATATATATATATATATATGTGTGTGTGTGTGTGTGTGTGTGTGTGTGTGTGTGTGTGTGTTCTTCCCTCCTTTGTTTTAGTGTTTACTGTTGACATTATATTTCACTCAATATGAATCCCTATGAATTCTACCGACTCTATTTTCTTTTTTTTCGTTTTTCTTTTCATTTCTTATTTATCTCTATCTTCCTGCTGAATGAACCTCTTTCTTTCTTTTTTCTTTCTTTCTTTCCGATTTTATTTTCTTTCTTTCTTTTTTTTAACTCAACTATTTCCCCAACTGACAAGACGTTGTCTAGCAACTAGCATAAAAAAAACCCGCAGATCGCTCCCCAGTGACAACATCTCCCGTCAGACACTTACTTTTCATCTTGAAATGTTTTAGTCCTCATGGGAGAAATAACAAAGTTGGTTGATGCATTTCACAAGAGGTTAACACCGACCCCTTAAAATAGATAAGCAAATACGATAAATAAAAAAAGAGAAAATCGGAAAGAAAAGGAGACAAATATTAAATAATAAAACAGTCTGTACTCAGTGAAGTTGTGAGCACATGTTTGTTGGAATTAGTGTCTTTACACAGCGTAATAGGGGGATTGTTTTGGAAAGAATTATTTCTGATTTAACAAGTATATATATATATATATATATATATATATATATATGTGTGTGTGTGTGTGTGTGTGTGTGTGTGTGTGTGTGTGTTTGTGTAATACATACAATTTCAATGATGCCAAAAATACTGCGTTAATGTGTCAAAAAACAACTTCACCTCAAGCAATGCGATTATGCCACAATGAGAAGACGCTAGTGAGAAGAAAAGAGAATAAGAACAGGATTCTGGGAGGCAGAAGGTGGCATTTGATGTTGCATTTAATATTTTAAAGATTGTAAGTGACAGAGAAGCAAGAAACCCGAAAAGAGTTTCGCTGATGAGAAGTGCAAGAAAAGAAACTATTAGAATAGAACTTATGGCTACACCTATTTCAGCATTAAAACGATGAGACCTAGTTGCCAATCTAGCAATAAACTTCACGTCATACGGTCGAGGTTCTAAAGAAGAAAGTAACTCATTAGAACAATTGTCATAAAATATTTCAGGTGTTTGGAATTAGAATGTACTTTTCGCTGCAAAATAAAAAAAAAAACGAGAAAATCAGCTTTAAAGTTTGTTGTCTTTCGAATTGCCATAACTTTTGATCTAGTTGAGATAAACCGCTCAGTTTTTTAAATGATGCTAAAGCATTTTCTTTAACACAAACACTTTCAAAAAATCTGTGTGGCATTTTGAAGCAAATCTTTGTACACGTATAATGCAAACCGTGTCTCAATGTAGCGCAAATTTTTGCTCCACAAAATAGTGACATTAAGTCCCTCCAAAGCAGAAAAAAAGGTATAAAATATTTCTAATGGCAAACAGAAGCTTAAGCATAAATACATTAATGAATTTTCAAGAAGAAAAAATCTGACATGTCATCATAAAGGTAATTATTATACACTGTTACTGGTTAAATAACAACCATAATGAGTAGACAAAAATATTAATAGTATAAAAAATATTAACAAACGATAACGAGATGTGGCGGAAGGTACCTTCGACACTAACACTCGGCATGAGCCTGGACAGTCAAGCAGGAGTGTATTCGACATAATTGGGAACCATAGGAATTTATACCTTGTAGCGAGTATATGATGATACAGTGAAGTTACTTTCTAGAGATAGAAAGGTTTGGGGAATGTTATGCTTAACTAATTTTTACATACATTAGTGGAAACCACGTTATAACAGTGGAATAGTGACTTAAGTCGTGATGCCAGGTCAGGACCGATAAGATTTGAGATCTTTCTTTGGGTTTTGTCGAGAATCTCTAGATATGTTACAGGAGCATAAGGTCAGCGTCACCTATTTCCTGAAGTCTACTCTAAAATCAAACACTATTTGTTTTTTTATTTTCTTGGCCGAGCCGATAACTTTTAGCATTGTCGTCGAGATTGAACTGTATTTGTACATAGACATAAGTGTGCATGCATTTATATATATAATTCCGCATGTATATACAGTCATGAAGTTAACCATAGAAAACCATGTCGAAATGAGCACGAAAAAGAGAATGCATTTTAATGGTGTCAAGAAGAGCAGGTCTACGTTATTTTTAAAAAATTCAAACATATCAATAATCTCATAACTATATGGACGGTTTGATGGACGTCATGCAGCTGCTCTAGTTGTTTATTTATTATGAACTCAAGTTTGTGTTGATGTGCGCGTGGCGTAATTGTTCAGACCAGTTTTAATACTTGGTATCCCCACTTTACGAATTTAAGAACAGTTTTTGGTGCAATAAATATCGGCTTGGAATGAGAAATCAGAGAGGAGTTCGAATCCCAGTTAAATTCATTGCGTTCACTTATGCGCAAATAACATTGGAAAATGCATTAATCCATCTCTTCTCTCTCCAGCTATGGATTAAATAGAAAAGTAGATTGGGTTCTATAACTGGGTTGGTAACCAATCTACCGCAGAAAGAAATGGCAACCTACTGTTGGAAAATCTTCTACCTAGTCAGTCATGGATCGAAAGAGACATGATCGCTCAATCGTGTATCACGTATGGTATTTAACTGACTGATTAGATCTTGTTGCCAATCTAATCAGTCACACAAATTTATATATATATATATATATATATATATATATATATAATTAAATTGGCAACAATATATATATATATATAATTAAATTTGTGTGACTGATTAAATTGGCAACAAGATCTCATCATCTTACAGTTGAAATTGCTAGATATAACCATCGATACTGACAGGTTTGTTCTCGTACTTCTCGCTTGTGGATATCTTCTTGTTTCCCAATCAACTTTGATCTTCAAAAATTTAAATGTAATCTGTCTCCGTAATTATTTTTTTTTATTTGCCTCTCTTCCTAATAATGATTTATTTTACTCAGATTCTTTCACACTTAATAAGCTCTTGTGGCTTAGTAACTTTATTGCCTTGCTTAGGGTGAAATGATAAAAATGAAAAGAAAACATTTGTAGCGGTTCGCAAAAAGTGGAATTGATGTGCCGAGTCAAGGCCGTTGTATTTGCTTTCGCACAAAGAACGTTGGACTTCCCAATCTATCTTTTCTTCCTACCAACAATGGGTGAAATAGCAGGACACATTGGGCGCTCTAGCATTCGTCTGCAACCATCTAGGAGACGGACAACTCTGAATTTGACACTGGTTGTGGTTAAAGCTAGCAACTTCATCCATAAAGACCTAATTTCAAGATAAACCTTTCGTAGCACCCCCGCCCCCCAAAAAAAGACTACAGGGATAATATATCCATACCAATTCGTGTGATTTTGCACTCATAATGCTGAGAAATATAATAATCGTAAAATGATATGATTCTTGTATTTTCAGTTAATTATTTTAGCATTGTTTCGTGCGACACTATTATATTCGATCCAGAGAAAAACCATATTCATTGTAATTCATGTAATGCCTTTAAATCATCTGTACAGCGGTCACAAGTGGTTGATTTACATGCCACTATCGGTATGTCTTAAGAAGTTTTAAAAACGACCTATGTTTTAAGGGCAGACAGTGTGTTTAAAAGAAAAAATATGTATTTCTTAGAGGCTATCAAATATTCACTCAAAATAATTATACGACAAATTCTTTCAGGGAAATATAGAAAAGAAAACAAATATAAATCCGTTCCAGGGACGGTGAAAGGATCTCGTGAGCCTCCACAAAATCTGTCATACGAGGCCCTGATTCTATGATATGTTCCCACCAAAATATGGTGGGGGGCATATGCAAACAAAAGATTTAATTGAAACACAGCGTGCGGCAAAAAGAAATGGAAAATGTTGCTTTTTGCGGTCATTTATTTCTCCGAAACGCTTATTTGTATTCCAACAAAAATCGATTTTTTAACTTCTACCTTATCATATGCCATAACGATTTCCCGTTTTCTACAATGTGCCAACCCCTCAGAAGTTGCAGAGACAATGCATCCACTTCTTCTGCACCACAACGTCATCGCAGCACATTACTGGCTCCCGTAATGCCCACTCCCGTTCTTCCAATTGTACATACATTATTCCTGTTTATTAGAAAAATTGATTAAGCATGGGTCCCGTTTTACAAATACAAATAAAACTAATACTTACTTCCCATTTTTTAACTTACGCATCACGGTAACTTCATACTAGAGCTTTCTTAATAAGCACTTGACCTTATTATTTCAACATAACCACTAAATAATCCCGAGCAACGCCGGGCTATACAGCCAGTCTTAAATAAAACAAAATGTTTTACGGCAATATTTAACATCAACTTGAAGTTTTCCGTGTTAAAAAGTTGAGTAATTTGAACACATTCGACATTATAGATAAAACATAGTAGATTTTATAGTGCGGTTTTTTTACTTAGCTTGAGCAAAACAAATTCAAGGATTTGGGCATAAAAATGACGCTAGAATGACGTCAAAATCGGCAAAATTTTCTCATCCTTTAATAATCGGTTGTGCTTAGTTTAATTTGGGCCCCTAATCTGGATTGTCACCCACACCGATATGGGGCGGGAGTACAAGGGGTAGTACGCACTGGCCTTGATGTTTTGGAGAAGTAAAGACTGAGGCATGAATAATAGTAGTATTATAGTACATATTATATTTGGAAAAATATTTTCGAATTCCAGTTGAATTCGTTGCATTCACTTGCGCACAAACACCATTTGAAAATGTATTAATCCATCTCGTCTTCATCCAGCAATGGATTAAATAAAAAGACAGGTTGGGTTCTATAGTCTTGGTTGACAACCAGTCTACCGCAGAAAGAAATGGCAACCTACTACTGGAAAATATTCTTCCTAGTCAGTCATGGATTGAAAGAGACATGATCGCCCAAGCATGTATCACGTATGAAGCTTAGGTGATTGACTGATTAGAATAATCTGGAATGTTTACTGAGAACAAATCTTCGGTATAGGGACGGAAAATAAAAGTATGCACCTTTTAACCAGATTTATTTAACTTCTACAGCGAGAGGATCATATGAGATATCCTATCGGTATTTATTATCGGTGAACGCTATCTTAAAATATAAGATACTCAGATGACACCATGTTTAAGGCAGACACAAAAAGAGAACTACATGAAAGTAGCCATAAAGTAGGAAGACTTCACCAGCCATCAGCTATAAGAAGAAAGTAAGTATCATCGTTAAATTGATGGACAGCCCAAGATGTTTGCTACAGATTAAAGACATCAGAAGCAAGCAAGCACAGTAATACAAGTATCTGGGAAATTACATAATATTCCACGAAAAAAGTGACGCTGAAATTTGAGGGCTAATTACAACAAGTAAAGATGCCTTCCAAAAGTTAAACAAATTTAATAGAAATATATCATTAGAATTTCGTTAAAAGCTAAACAAACTATTAAGAAAGAAGAAGATTTTATTAGACATAAGAAAATAGTGCTGTGTAATGTCAATCGGCCTATAAGGCATCGAATGCTGGAAAATTTTTTTTTTTTTTTTTTTTTATAAGCGTTTCACCCCGAGCAAGGCATGTCACTGCCACTACTGTGCAGGGGGCTACGTAGAGTGGAGAAAGACTGATTAAATATAGGAAATAACAGAGGGTGGGTGATAGGCGGGTGAGGATACCGAGAATGAGGGTTGGGTAGATGAGAGTGTTGTGAGAATAGTTGGGAGTTAGTGTGATAGGAGGTGTCTATTGACCCTACATTTAAACACCTGGAGATTGTAACTGTCGGGAAAGCAGACTTGTGGAAGGGAGTTCCACAGGCGGGAAGCGCGAGAAAAGAAGCTGTTGGAGTAGAATTTACGGTTACATCTTATTTGTTTAACTGTAAAAGGGTGGGACCTAGTTGCTAATCTAGTATCTCGTGTAAATTCGTGCTTAGGCGGTACCAGTGATCTAAGCTCATCGGAGCAGAAGCCATGAAAGTACTTGTAGAAGAGGCACAGGGAAGCTACATCACGCCGGTGTGAGAGCGGCTGCAGCCGGTCTGCCAAGTCAGTATCAACCACGTTACAGATCCTCCTTTGTATTTTGTCAAGAAGCCCAAGGAGAGCAACAGGGGCACCCGACCAGATATGGCAGCAATATTCAATACACGGGCGGATGGTAGATTTGTATATGTGCAGAATAGTTTCAGGTGGGAAAAATTTCCGGGCCCTGCACAGAGAGCCGACTTTCATAGCAGCAGATTTGGCAATGGATTCAATATAGTCATTCCATTTGAGGTCCGCCGAGAGTGTAAGGCCAAGGAGGCGTAGTATTTTACTCTCTGGGAGGCTAGCCTGTCCCATGCTAATGGGAGGTAGATGCGATTGTCTATGGTGGTTAGTTGATAACAGCTTTGTTTTGGAGGCATTGAAATTTACCAACCATTTCCTACCCCAGGTCACTACGGATTGGAGGTCCCTTTCAAGTGCGGCAGCGAGGTTCACTTTGTCGTCCAGACCTGGTTTCTGATCGCTGCGGGAGTAGATCGTTGTGTTGTCGGCATACATGCCAACTTGGGATCTAATGGTGTCGGGGAGATCATTAATGTAGATCAGAAAGAGAGTGGGGCCTAGGATAGAACCTTGAGGGACGCCCGCATTCGTCTGGTAGTTTTGGGAGGCATGCCCATTTAATACCACCTTTAATGTGCGGTTAGAGAGGAAGGACTGGATGAGGTCAAACAGATGTCCAGTTATCCCATAGCTCCGCAGTTTGCACAAGAGGCCAGCATGCCAGACCCTGTCGAATGCTTTGGAGATATCCAAGGCAACGGTTCGGGCTTCACCATTCTTGTCGAGTGCCTGGTATATGTACTCGGTAATGGTCGTTAGCATATCAGCAGTAGACCTGGTGAAGCGAAACCCATACTGTTTGTCAGAGAGAAGCTCGTTGGTCATAAGGTGCTGAATCACCTCGGCGTTGATAATGGCTTCGAAAACTTTGCCAAAGATTGGAAGGAGACTAACAGGACGGTAATTGGTGGGGTCCGAGGGTTCGCCAGAATTCTTAAATATAGGTACTACGCAGGAGGACTTCCAACAGGCAGGAAAGCAGGAAGCAGATAGGCAGAGGTTATAGAGTTTAGAGAGGACAGAGGAGAGTTCTGGGGCACATTTCTTCAGTACTATGACTGGGATTCCGTCACCGCCGCTCGCTTTGTGTGGGTCAAGTTGCGCAATTATCTTGGCGACCAGCGAGGGTGAAATGTGGACGTTATTTAGTTGATCCTTAGTTCTGGGTGGGAAGTCTGGTGTAGGTATTCCTAACGAGTCCAGTGTCGAATTGGTTGAGAATTTACGGGCAAAGCATTCAGCCTTGTCGGCTGGGGAGGTGAGAACTTCAAATTCATTGATTAGTGGGGGTATTGAAGTCTTGTTCCTGCTGAGCACGCTTTTGCAGAGACGCCAGTAATCTTTGGAGCCAAACTTAGAGGATGCTATGCGTTGCCTAATTCTGGTAGCAAACGCCCTCTTGGCTTCGTTCAGTACTTTTTTTGATGAAAGAAAACTTGAGGCAACAGGGATGTAGTTATACAGAAGGATGCTGAGAATAGATGAATGACCAAACCAAGCGAGAAAAGAGAAAGCTTTAAGGAAAATAGAAACAGATAGAGATTTATGCTTAAGAGACATTTGAAATCTCTGGGACTCATAGATTAGGAGAATTTGACATATTGAAGGCAAGCGAGAAAAAGGAAACATTGACTAACCTATGAAAAGAACTTGTGTAAATAAATGCTACAACAGGGACAGTGAGAAATAGTAAGAGGACAAACAATTCTTACAGCTAGAAAGTATGAGAAGTTGTGAAGAGTCATGATCATCTACATTCTGATGGCACAAGGATAGCACAAAAGAACATCGAGCCAAGTTGGGAAGTTTGATGAAAATGACTTGTTTCTATTTTCTTTTCAAGTTTTGAGTGATAAACAGAATATAATGTTTGTGTGGAATGTGAGTGTGTTTATATGTGCGTGGGTGTTTGTATGTGCTGAAGCACCTTCTCATTGACTTTTACAATTGCATTTAGTTAAAGTGACATCAAAGCACTAATCTTTACATCAACGAAAACGTTTAATGTTCACACAGGTGCACTTTTTAAAGAGTGCCCGTCGAAACATCAATATATTATATTAAGGGTAACTTTTGGCGCCGTTAGATCGTGTTATTTTGGATAGAGAATGGAGTAGGCTAAAAAATTACACAAATTTTTCTTCCATGTTTTAATAATTAATTTTCTACGTAAGAAGTAACCACCACTTCCGATAGTTACAAGTAAAACCGATAACTACTGTCTTTTTAGTCGTTTTGTTTGAAGGAAATATCAAGACAGCTTTTAAGAAACAGATATTTCTTGAAAATATATGTGTGCAACTATCAGTATATATATATATATCGTAGAATACTTGGGATATAAGTCAGGTAAATTCCAATAGAGACGAACTCAAAAGAACTCAATGTTAAATTTATTTATTTAATTTAACAGAGTAATATATATTAGAAAAAACTTTAGATATTCTACAATTTCATGGGTAATGCATGCAAAATACGTATTACCCATGAAATTGTAGAATATCTAAAGTTTTTTCTAATATATATATATATATATATATATATATATATATATATATATATAATTAAATTTGTGTTTTATTAAAAAATAATTTACATTGCGACATGGAAATTTCTATGCTTCGAGATTTGACCTCGTCATCGGGCAATGTTGACTCATTGTTGTGAAAATGATTTACATTTGAGTGTAGAAAACAATATGTTTGTTATTTAAAGAGTTTATATGGAGGGGAGAAGATAAAACAAATTTACATTTTATTTATCTGTTTAATTTATCAGAATGAAGTTCAACTTGTAAATTTGAAAATGTAGGTTATATGTTTGGGGAATATAGGGTTTCTTCTTTCAAACTTAACGGGAAAGTGTCAGCTCATTGAGATACAATCTAGACTACTCCTTTTCAGTGATGTAGCCATTATTGTTACAAGATTATTGTCTTAGCCTTCTCTTTATACCAGCAATAATGGATACATCACACCGAAAAGAAGCCATCTAGACAGTAGCTGACACTTTCCCATTAAGCTTGAAAGAAGAAACCCTGTATTCTACAAACATATAACCTATATTTTCAAATTAACATGTTGAACTTCATTCTGATAAATGAAACACACATAAAATATAAATTTTTGCTGTCTTCCACCTCCATATTAAGTCTTTAATTAACAAGTGTATTGTTTTCAAAATTTTAATGAAAACTTAAAATGTAAATCATTTTCACAACAATGAGTCAATATTGCTTGATGATTAGGTAAAATCTCAAAACAGAACTTTCCGTGTCGCGATGTAAATTAAATTAATTTTAAATAAAATACAAATTCAATTATAATTATATTATGCTCTACGATATATGCTTTTTAAAAAAGTAAATGCCGTAGAACTCGAAAATCGTTGGTTCTCTTCACCTATATATATATATATATATATATATATGTGAAATGATTTGTTTGAACATTATTTCTTATCGATACTCGTATTTAAGTAGATATTGAGTTTTTTTTTAATTAAACAGTATAATATATTTATATCTACTAATGGTCATTCGTGGTTGAGAGGTCTAAGACGTACCAGATCACATGGTAGCTTCCCCTATGTGGATAGTGTATGCAGGTTCGAATCCTGCCGAATTATACACGTTTTCGTAATAAGAAATTTATCGGAAATAATCAGGCCGGTAGATATAAATATGCAATACTGTTTAAGCGTCCTTTTTTTTTTTATTTACAGACGCATTATCCATGATATTGAGCCGTTTTACTCATAAATATAGCATGCATTAAAAATATTTTTCATGTAGATAGACCGATGATTTGATATTTTTCAGTATATATGATAATTTCAAATATATATATATATATATATATATATATATAACTAGCAATATAGCCCGGCGTTGCTCGGGTGTATTGAAAGCTTTAAAACTAATCCATCGTCCTAAAGCTCAGACTCTTTGGACGTTGGCACGAAAGACTAAAAAGCAATAGTTGTTTCCAGTTAAAGCGAAACCGTAGACTGAAAGAAAAATGAATGGATGTAAGTCAAATTTTGATTTTCTGGTATCGATATAAAATAAGTTTTTTTCGTCGTAAACTGAATTTTAAAGGCTAAATATGTCCTCTGAGTAAATGGTATCATAGCTGAGACTAAGAACTACAATTATACCTACTTAAAGCCAAACCCGAAGCAAAAACTAAAATAAAAGGGCTAAAAAAATAGACATACAGGTAGATAAACAGACACACACACAGACATCTTGCCTTATATATATATATATATATATATATATATATATATATATATATATATATATATTATCGATTTTCTGCATTATTGTAAGAACTGCAACCTTGAAACTTTTGAATATCGTTTCTTATGTCTTTGTCTATGAGTGTATCCAATTTGATTAAAATCGGACCACTCCTTCTATAACCCGATTTTTTCGAATATCGATTTTCGATATTTATCGAGAGTACCTCGACACAAAACCAAGCTAAGAACACTCGCAGACGCTTATAGTTCAACTGTGTAAATTTTCAAGAAAATCGGTTCAGCCGTTTCGGAGTCTATAGTTAACACACACACACACACACACACACACACACACACACACACACACACACACACACACAAAGTTCCATTTATAAATAAATTTAGATATTGGGAAAATGTAAGAAAAGATGCGCAAGTTTTTAAAACTTTTATGTGAGGAAGAACATCTGTCCTAGTTAACATGATGGCTTGTAAAATGTTGATCGAGGTTTGTTTCTCATGGCATATTTACTGAAAAATATATTAAAAAATTTAAAAACAGCAAAAACAAGAAATAAAAAATATTTAAACTGTGTTGTATTAACTTTAATTCCAACTTTGTTTTAGGATCACAAATCATAACGTCATAGCGCAAGGGATACCTCACTTAGAGCAGCGATCAACGATTTTTTTTTTTACTTCAGGATGCATTTGGAGAATTAAGATTTTGGAGTGCATTTTAAATTTTAATATGCGACAATTACCCATGAAACCTGAAAAAAAAATATTGCTTTTGTATACACAAAAGAAGATTTGGCAGTACATTTTTCATTTAAAGGGATTTATGAAGAATCTATTTATTTAGAGAGTCCGATAATGACTTATTGAAATCACTTCATAAAGGCAGAAGCGAAAGTATTATCCATTTCTTCTTAAAGATGAAGGAATTTAGCAACCAATTTAAATTATGAAGTGACAAAGACTTAACTTAGACATGGAAATTATATGCTTGGTGTCTAGATATGTTTTAATTTTTAAAAACATTCATAGATTACTCTTTTGTTAGGTGAACCTGGGTATCTTTCAAGGCGCGTTAATGCTCTTGGGCTCACCGGTCGAGAAACGTTGATTTAGAGAAAATATTTCCTCCATTACACTTATAACTGTGTCAAAATATTCCTTGATGCTTACATTTGGGACGAATATGACTTTGCATTTTTTTAAAATTACTCACGTTTCAGAAAACTGTCGAATACTACATCATGTTATGATAGGAATAAATAACTACACAGGCTATTCCATAAATTGTGCCAAAGATTCTCAGTTATTTCGTTTAGGAATATCAGTCAGTCAGTTAGTCAGTCAGTTAATTGCCATACATAATACACGCTTAAGCGATCATGTCTCTTTCGATCCATGGCAGAAAATTTTCCCGCAGTAGGTTGCCATTTCTTTCTGTGGCAGACTGGTTGCCAACCAAGGATATCAAACCTAATCTGTTCTGCTAATCAATAACTTGAGGGAGAAGAGATGGATTAATACCTTTACGAAGGGTACTTGTGCGTAAGTGAACGAAACGAATTCGACTAGAACTTGAACTCGGCTCTCCGAGTTCTCATTCCGAACTAATATCCATTTCACTATAAAACACATAAAGTTGTTGATACACAATGCTAAATATTTTTCCATGTTGTTTTTCAACATAATCGAAACTTTACACGAGTTTTCAACATGTAAAACAAAAACAGAAGTTGAAAAGACGATGGCAAGTCTCAAGATAATCAATATTAATTAAACTGTAATAAACGTTAACAATTCGATGCTTATTTACATTATCGTTAGAAAATTATGTTGAATAATTGCCAACAACTGTGGTTTATCATCCTTCATGGTAAAAAGTAGGTGAACAGATTTACAAATCTTTATTTGAACGTGTTTGTGCGAGTGTAGTTCATGCGTATATGGGTGCGTAGATACACAATTGAGTATCATTAAAGGAATTATTCGACGTTTATGTATGTGTACGTGTAAGCGTGAGATGCGCGAATGCGTTGGTGTTTTTGTTTAGTCATGTTTCTGTACAGTGAAGTAGGGGTGCATATCGGGAAGATCAAAATCCCAAACCATGGAAAAGCCAAGACACATGCGAAGTGAAGACAGAAATGCGAATCTTTAGATGAAATCAGGACAACTTGAAGGCTTAAAATTAATTTTGACACGCCATTTTTATAAAGAAAACGATTCGGTCATTAATTTCTCCTTTTTTTCTCTATTATCTGTAAATAATTAATTGGCAAGATTTTAAAAAAATCCAAAAAGATTGAAAATTAAAAAAGTATTATAAAAGGAATTTACCTATGAGTTTTTACATTTCTGTTGATACGGATGTACATGAGGGTGTGCTGAAAGGTTTTCGGCCTGATCAGATTTTCGGAAGTGAGCCGAACATATGTATCGGTTACTCTGTATGCGTATATATAGATGAGTGTGTATATAATTAGGGAACTGTGTATATTTGGATACGCATGTAGTCTAACATTTATCGACAGGAGAAATGGAACTGTCGTGTCAAATTAAAATTTTGAAAATATCTATTTTGTTAATATCACACTAATATCGTTCAAAAAGTCAAGAATTTATCTTCCTCCTGTTACGGGTTACATAAAAAGAATGACTGAGTTTTATAGCCTTGAGTGGCAGCTAGTCTATGAAAAGAAAACGAATTGAATTCAAACATTCGTAAATAATAGTGCTGTTTAGACTTAGTATGGTTTAGTTTTGTTTGTTTAACGGTATATCAACTTCTTATGGGTCATTTAATGTCAGGATTAATTTTTTTAGGAGCATTAGTAATTTCATTTACAAAATTGTATTGCTGGAAATTTACTATGAAAATGTATTTCAATATTTTCATTGTGTTTTCACTCCAGTGTTGTTAACTTTTTACATTAGTTGGGTTCCTATGTTTGAAATAATAAATTAAATATATGTTAGTACTGACACGATAGACCAAAGTAGATCTATTGTGTTAATTATAGAATCTGGTGCAAATGCGAGCGCTATTAGACGGTCGGCCACATCAGCCACATAACTAATCTCACCATTCGGATCCTGATGAATAAAGGACATAGCAGAATTTATTATTAGTGAACAAAATCTTCACAAAATATGCAGATGGCACAGTGTTAACAGCAGACGCAGAAAAGAAAGCGCAAGAACTTATGTACAAAAGGAAAGCTGGAAGTAAGGACTATTCCCCATTGACAGGATGCACACTCGTCAGCAAGAAGAACAGCTTTCGATGCATGAGACCAAATGAAGACCTCAAAATGCAACAAATACATAAATTTATCTGTATGAGAATTGTTTTGACAAATAATAGAAAAAGTGACACAAAAATCCGAAGGTGCATTGCAATAACTAAAAACGCTTCTCAAAACGTAATTAAGACATCATTAGAAAAGAAAGAAAGAAAGAAAGAAAGAAAGAAAGAAAGAAAGGAGTACTGAACTGCTATGTAATACAAGTTCTTCTATACAGTAGTGAAGGCTGGAAATTTTCTTTACAAATGAAAAGGAGACTACAGAAGGATACTGAGAATAACATGGATAGAACATGTGAGCAATGAAAAAGAATTAAGGAAAATGGAAGTTAAAGCGATACTTTTGAATCATACAGACAGACGAAATTTCTGGGTCAAATATATAGAAAAGAAGGCTTAGAGAATTCGACACATATATTGAATGCTAGAGCGGGGAAGAAGAGAAACTTAAATGAATGACAAGAAAGGCAAAAAATAAATAAAAGAAAATAAAGAAAATTTGTTAATTCTTATATACATTGCGTGTCAGAATTATATGCAAATTGATTTTTTTGTTCTAACTCCAACAGTTTTTAATAAAAATTATTGAAACTTGGCACGTTATATGACAACACTAACACATGCGCAAATCTAAAATTCTAAGCTAATCTGCGTAATAGTAAACAAACAATTTTGGTGACTTGCAGCCTGTTTCAGCATGCCAACTTTATATGCAAGATGGGACTTAAAGGTGCTTTGAGTCAAGCTGAGAAGTCTAAAATTGTCCAAAGGATTCGTAATAAGATATCTACCTTAGAAATAGCCAAGAAATTGGACCGTGATCATCGTACAGTTAAAAAAATGGTTACTAACCCTGAATGTTGCAACGGACGTTCTGACAAAGGGAAAATTCGTAAGAAAGTACCTGTGTCGCATCGAACCATGAGTAGGATCAAGAGAGAAGTCCGCTGTAACCCTCTTGAAACTAGAAAAAGTTTTTGAAAACGCTGGCGTTCCTGATGTGCCCAAATCAACTCGATGCCGTATCCTGAGGACGGTTGTAAAATGTGGAAAGCCAGAGGTTCGCCCTCCATTAAAGGATATCCACAAGAAAAAGAGGACGGAGTGGGCAAGTAATCACATGAAGGTAAATTTTCACACTGTTTTGTTCACCGATGAGTGTCGAGTGACCTTTGATGAACCCGATAGGTGGAGGAGAGGATGGTACCGTAATGAGGATCCACGTCCTCACCGGATCAAGCGTCAACAAGGAGCTGGTGGTGTGATGTTTTGGGCTGTAATCATTGGTAATGAGCTGGTAGGACCATTCAGAGTCTCAGATGGAGTGAAAATGACCGCCAAACTCTACATTGACTTCATTAAGAAACACCTCGAACCCTGGCACAAGAAGAAGAATTTGTCATTCCGGAAAAAGATGGCATTCATGCATGATAATGCACCGTCTCATGCTGCAAGGATAACCACTGAATATTTGGAGAGTGTTTTTGCCAGACATGGGAAAATAATGCAATGGCCAGCCTGTTCTCTAGATATAAATTCCATCGAAAATCTGTGGAGCATCTTGAAAAGGAAGATTTACTCCGGAGGAAGGCAGTACACTTCCAAGAATGACCTCTGGAATGCCGTTCTGACTGCTGCAAAAGAAATTTCATCAGATAAAATCGAAAGTTTGACGTCTTCAATGGACTAAAGGCTTTTTTCTCTTGTTAATAAAAATGAATATTATATACAGTATTGATTGTACTATGAAACCATATTGAAGATGTTTGCTCTGCATTATTGTTGTTCTCAAATTACATATTCCTAAAATAATCAATGTTTTAATTGTCCGTCACCACTTCCTATTTGACAGTTTAGCAATGATTTGCATATAAATTTGGCACGCTGAGAAAAGGCTGCAAGTTACCAAAATGACTGCCGTTTGTTTACTATTGCGCAGATTAGCTTAGAATTTTAGATCTGCGCATATGTTAGTGTTGTCATATAACGTGCCAAGTTTCAATAATTTTTATTAAAAACTGTCGGAGTTAGAACAAAAAAATCAATTTGTATATAATTCTGGCACGCAGTCTATTAAAGCAGCAAGTTTCCCAAAAATCAAAGCGAAGTATTTTTGGAAAATGGCATCTTCGTCAGTTCTCTTGTTAGTGCCATATGGCAGATCATATATATATATATATATTATGACACTTTGGTTTGATAAGTGTCATGTAAAGCGTCTCTCAAAGAGGTGGTAGTGTGTCCAGTATATATATATATATATATATATATATATATATATATACTGAACACACTACCACCTCATGTATATATATATATATATATATATATATATATATATATATATATATATATGAAAAAATATAGTTTTAAGGTGTGCTATATTGATACGATAAAGTGCTCAATACCAGAGATAGAGCGTATGTAAATATAAAAGTGAGCATTGAACTCATCTCAAAATGCAGACATGAAAACAGATTTTTACTCTTACTTAAAAATCAAAAACTGAAAAGTATAATTCATAATAAAGAACAAATAATTTAATCCAAGCAAATAATTAACAAATTAAGAAATCACTCTTGCCATAACACCCATTACAATAGATAAAACAATATAAAAATAAAAATAATAAATAAATGACAAATCTAAATAAATAAATAAATAAATAAATTAAACATCGGAAACCTAAAATAATAAATAAATACAAAAATAAAAACAAGTAAAATAAGTTTATCCAAATAAATAAATAAACAAATCACTCCCGCAAAAAAAAAAAAAAAAAAAAAAAACGTTTGAAGGATTACCCACAATACACCACTGACCCGTATATATAAATATACTCTTCTCTGGCCATTCTCAAGGGTGTTATGCTTCCGCTGTTTTTATTTTTTCCTCATGTTTTGAATGTAACGTAATTTATTTTGTGTTGTTTTGAAAAAGTAGCGTTCGTTCAAAGTCCCCATGCACCGCGCGCAACTAGAAATCGCGTGAGCATCTTTTCATTCAAAAATAATTTTTAATACTCCATTCGTGCTATTAAATATTTTAAGGTTGATTATAGGACATAATTTTTTTTTTATATATATAATGCTTCTGTAATAGCGAGGTGAATTTGATATTGTGATTTAAATAGTATTCTTATTTTTTCAACCAGAATTTCTCTTAAGGGTTCTTATAAATTATGGATTAATGAATATTTATTTTATGGCACTTTGGTTTAATTAGTGTCATGTAAAGCGTTTCTCAAAGAGGTAGTAGTGTGTCCAGTATATATATATATATATATATATATATATATATATGTGTGTGTGTGTGTGTGTGTGTGTGTGTGTGTATGTGTGTGTGTGTGTGTGTGTGTGTGTGTAAATGCACACAGATAAGGTGATATCAATAACAAAATTTCACCTTCACCTTTTTGTCTGCATGAACATAAAAAAAACGTACATAGATATTCACAGTAACGCAGACAAATTTCTTTTTTTGTGTGTATGTGCGCGTGTGTGTGAGAGAAAGAGAGAGAAAGGGAGGGGGAAGAGAGAGGTAAAGAGAGAGAGAGAGTGAGAGAGCGAGAGAGAATAATCACAGATACATATATATTTACTTATTCACTGGTGTAAATTCCCAACAAGCATTCATATCTATATATCTATAAACACGCGCTGCAAGCAGCAATAAGTTTCTTTCTTATCTGTCCTGTCACCTCAAAGGGGTCATGACATTTCCAACGGAGCATGCCTGAAAGACATTTCGGAATATTACTTGATTTTCCCTCATATCTCAGCTTCAGTACATTTTAAGTATCATATTAAAAAAATTAATTTTGCCCAACGTACTGTGGCTTTATTCTTTTTATTTGATTTCCTTTCTGCTTTGTTTTGGGATCTGAGAAATCCCAACGGAATAAGTTCTAACAGCTGCTACATATACACGATGACTATTACGCATATTTATCTAAATATCTATTTAAAAGCATTCAAAACAGGGACAAAGACAAACGAACGGATACGCACACAGTCATATATAGTAAAGGGTAACAATAAATAATTATGTATGCTAACATAGACACATGCATATACGGGTTTTGACATTCATTTATGAATATACAGAGATGTAGAAATTACCACCCAGAAGCAATAAAAGAAAATCTATAGTTTTCCTAGTCTGCTTATCTTCATCTGTGGGGATGCTTAGAAGATGAAACAGTTGAAAGTTAGTTTTGTTGCCCGCACTTAGTCTTCGAGTTCAGTCAAAGTCTCGGAAATCGGAAAAGACTTACAGTTTTTTTTAAATACTTAGCAAATTAGCGCTACACATTCACTATTCTTTGTATTTCTAAAATCTAAAATAACTTCGTCTCTATTTATTTATCTTTCTTTTAATTATTTCACCACAAGCAAGGCAGTAAAGCGACTAAGACGTAAGGGCTAATGGGCGTGACAGAATATGAGAAAAAGAAAATATTAAAGTGAGGGAACAATAAAAGAACAGAAATTAAGTAGACAGAAGATGATGACTGACAATTCATTTACATTTTTGAAGATCAAGGTTGACTGGGAAACAAGAATGTTTGTATGCGCGCGTGCACACATACAACGACCTTACGGTTCACATAATTTTTTATCATTTCACCCCAAGTAAAGATGGACCGCCATGAGTTCGCAGGGGGTTACAGTGAGAGAAAAGACTATATACAGTGGGTATTGAAGAAACGATAAAACGATGAATGGGACTCAAGGAGATAGAAGACGGCAACTGACGTTGCATTTAAATTTTTGGAGATTTTAGCGACCAAGGACGCAAGTAAAACGGAAAGGAGTTCCACATGATTTAATCTTATCATGAAACTGACTTTGAAACGTAAATAAAACAAGTGAAGACCCAGGTTCTGAAGGTCTGCTATTAATCTCTACTTGTCCGAATTTCTGGATCGAGTAGTTATCTGTATTTAAACTAGGACTATTTTTCAAGTGTCTGTCGACCTTCAAATAATTTAGAATTGAACCATTTACTTAAAATACGAGAGTAAATTGTCCCTGTCTATGGATATCTTGTTTAGCTCTTACTTAGTGCAGTTCAGTTATTGCTCGCTCTGTTTCCGCTGAGTCTAAGTTTGTACTATCTGCCTCAGAATTGCACACACAATTACTATGTTACTAAAATTCACGAACCAACACATTAATCTACTAAACTAGCTATTGCTTCACAGGAGAATCCTGAGTGTAGATTTTAAACCTAATCCGATCACTACTGACGCCACTGTTGCTACTTGCCACGCATGACTGTATTCATCGAAAATTTTATTCTCTTACTGCTGCTGCTGTTGTAACCTTGCTGCCATTTATCTTCCTTTCTTTATTCTTCTTGTACGTGCCATGTCCCTTTAGGCCTTCCACATCTCCTTATCCCTAGTGGCTCTTAGCATTCTTTCTACTGTTACCTCACCCAAACCACGCCCTATCATCCATTTGCGCAAACCCATCAAGTATGCTACGCGTTGCTTTCCCCTGTTTCACTTTCCTTTTATCTGACCTGTGAGTATCAGATTCACCAAACCCTCATTCTTCATTACATATCCCAGGAACATTAACTGTTCTATTCTAATATTAAGTATTGGTTTCCTTTTTGTTTCCATCCTCTCTCAAACCTCATCGATGCTCACATGCTCGATCCATCGTATCCTCAGCATTCTACTGTAGAACCATATTTCAGTTGCTTCAAGTCTCCTCTTCATCTTTGAGGAGATTGTCCAGCATTCACTGCCATATTGAAGGACTAACATCACATAGCACTCCAATACTCTTTCCTTTGTTTCTAGCGAAAGTATCCTGTTTCTCAATACTCTAGAGTTTCTGGAATGCATCCTTGGCCATACCATTTCGCCTTCGGATGTTTCTTTATTACCAGATCCTATATTATTATTCATTTCGATGTTAGGTCCACTAATGAGACCATTATGGCCTAGTATATACACAAGAAGGTTTAAGGGTACAATGACCAAACAATGCTATGATAACATAAAAGATGAGTACAATAGTTTAAGTGTAAATAAAACAAATGATCATTACCTGTTTATCATGCCATTGATACTAACAAACAGAAAGTCGAAGACACATTGGAATAGCGAAAGTTGTCTTCTACAAACTAAGCAAAGTATCAAGCGATAGGAAAATATCATTAGAAACGAAGAAAAGAATGCTGAACTGTTATGTAATCCCCAACTGAATGCCGGACAACCTCCTTACAGATAAAAAAGTTAGACTTGAGTAACAGAGATGTCATTTTACCGACGAATGCTAAGAATTGCAGAGACAAAACATGGAAGCAACAAAGAAAACTTCAGGGAAATCGAAACTAGAAGGAAACTTATACTTCTAATCAGAAACAGACAGGTAAAATTTCTGGGACACATAATGAGGAAAGCGGGACCAAGACGTACAGAATGCAAGAGAAAGAGCGTATAGTTTACTTAACGAATTCGTGTCAATGCATAGCAGAACATGATCAAAGAAGGATTGTAAAGCGTAAAAAAATTGATTGGAACAAAAAAACAAAAAAGAAAAAAAACAGGAAGTTATGTAGAGCGATGTTCACATGCGTTCAGAAAGGAATTGGCACAAAAAGAAGCTGCCAATCTTAGAATAAATAAAAATTGAAAAAATATCTTTTTAAAGTTCTTATTGTAGGTTTGGGCTGTGATAAATCATTTTAATTTTATATATCGACACATAACTTATTTATTTTTTAATTGTTTTCACGATAGCCAAATTATTTAAGAATTCTATTATATTTCATCATCTAAAGAACTGTTTCTATCTAAATTGCCTGAATGAGAAGTTTTTCTTCCAATCGAACTTGTGATCTCATATTATGTGTTATTATTTCAACTATTGTACCCTCCAGGTTTCTTCAGGGGTCTGTCAATACGGATAACCTTCAGTTGTAAATTGCTTTCTTTACGCTGTCCATGTCAAATGATTATTCATATAGTTTTTTGTTTGTTTTAGTTCTTCACTGATGCTCGCTCTATTGTCCTGCTATAGAGAGAAGAGATGGATTAATACCTTTCCCAAGGGTATTTTTGCGTAAGTGAATGCTACGAATTCAACTGGAATTCGAACATGGCTCCCTGATTTCTTATTCCGAGCCGATATCCACTGCACCACAACGCACTCATCCTTTAATACAATGGGCAATGAATACTTTCTAAATTTGTTATTCATTATTTTCTTATGCCCTTACAAAAAAGATTGCTGTCCATATATACGAGTGTGTGTGTGTGTGTGTGTGTGTGTGTGTGTGTGTGTGTGTGTGTGTGTGTGTGTAACGTTCTTTCGAGCCAACTGGAATAGCGAACGGTGGTTTCTCCTAACAAAGTGGAGGACACAAGTTGGCCCCTGTAGCATTCCTGCACGTTTTCTTTAAGATTTATCGAATGTGCAGGTTGACAGATGTAATATTAGTCAGTTAAGTTCCATATGTGATACACATTTGGGCGAAAGCGACATGACTGACTGGGCAGAAGATTTTTTTGCAGTAGATTGCCATTACTTTCTGCGGTAGACTGGTTGCCAACCAAGGCTCTAGAACCCAATCTGTTCTGTTAATAAACCCATAGCTGGAGGGAATTAAGACCTTTCTCAAGGGCATTTGCACGTAAGTGAATGCAATGAATTCAACTAGACACTGTTTAAAATAAAAATGAGATGTTTGTTTAAAATAGAAATATCCACTAAATAATAAGTTTCAACAGTATTTACATTATTCGGACTATTGTAAAGCCTTAAGGACACATGGCACAGTGGATATAGACGTTGGTTAGTTCCTGTGACTTGACCCAAAGAGTTGTGAGTTCAATACTGGTGAACAAGTAACTTGCAGGGTTAGAGGGAGATAACTCATGACTCAAACGATGCATTACCCAAGGAATGAGGATGATATACCCCAGTGATTGTAATAAAGGGTTCGGTTCGAAATTCCTAGCACCTGAAGAAGGCCGGAGCGTACAACAGCCGAAACGTCGTACAAATGGTAACAAAGATGAGGACAATAGTCCGAATAATGTAAATACTACTTCATCTCAGAAATATAGACAAATACTAATAGGTTTGAAGTAATAATAATAATAATAATAATAATAATAATAATATATATATATATATATATATATATATATATATATATATATACACGTTTTTTGCAAGTCTTTTCTCATGTTTAAGCATACATTTATGTAGCTGCATTTTTTCAGATCATAAAAAGTGCGAATTTAATTATGCTACACGATGTAAAGGAATAATCTTTTTCTCACATGTCCCGGTTCTAATGTTCTTGTTGATTAATCGCAAAGATAAGGCGTGTTTATCAGATCGGAGCGTGTCGGGTGGCGTTAATTAAAATGTTCCTCCCGAGAGGCGCTTAGAAAGAAATCTGGTCGCATTGTCAGCATGGAGATTGCCATCATCGAAAATTGAGGATGGTCGGCAAGATGTGGGGGGATATGAGCAACAAATATCACTGAAACGCAGGAAGAGTGAACGTGAGAAGAATAAGGGAGAAAGACGAGAGAGAGAAAGAGAGGAGGAAGAGAATGAAAAGTGACACGAGAAGCTGTAAGAGGGCGATGGCTTATTGTGTCTGGGTTGATGCATGCGTTGTCTGCTGATCAGAACAGAAGTTGTGGCTCATCAGGTAAAACTGTTGATTCTTTAAATCCTATCATAACTTGCTATCAAAACTCATATATCAGAATGCTTTAATAAAAACCAATGCAAGAAAATTGTACAATATTTCTGCATTCTTCCTATGTATGGCTGGCCACTCGTATTCGAGTATGACTCTACTAGGATAGCATGCGAATATCTGTTACCTGCTCAGACATATTTGTATTTGTTCAATACCCTGAAATCAAACTTGTAGCCTATGCGGACCTTAGTTTCAGTTTTTGGGAGAAAGCGCACACTCTGGCATGACTAGGAGTTGAACTGGGTTTAATAGAGGCCATAGACAGTACACGATAATTTGGGACTTCGTATTTGCACACTCAACAAATATTTCCAAACACCCAATTTTACATTTGAAATAGGAATCACTGGAGATATTTATCAGTTTTCTAAATGTGAATGTTTATGTATGGAGTCGGAACTAGTCAGGATTAGATCTTGGGTTTACATCAGAGATTCTCTACATACTCTCCTTGGTGTTATTTCCTGCTATTTTAAAATATTTTTCCTGAATGAAACTAACCTGCATTTTATTTCATTGCTAAATTTAGAATGAATGTAAGTTGAGGTTGATTTTCTTTTACAACTTATCAACTTTTTGCAGATTATTTAAAGCCAGAAAATATTGTAAGAATTTATTAGAGATAATAATGATTAAATCAACTTATGGTATGGTTTTCAGGTATTTCCCAACGGTGATACACACTGAGATCGTCTCGCTCGGTCGATTCTATCAAGAAATGTTTTTTTGATAAGTTGATAATGATGAAATTCTAACCTGGGTCTCATGATCGAAATGCTAACATTCTAACCACTCGGCTACCTAAGAAAAGAAACACGCTCCAAAAGAAATAATACAAGTGTCAACATTTATTACAATTTATTATCTTTCCCTCATCACTTAGACGCTGCTACGCGTTGTCTTCACATGTTAAAGCGCACTAGACTTATCAAGGTATTTGGCCGATGTTGGATCTGTTCGTAGCGTAGCTGTTATAGTCACGTAAAGTAGAATTAACGATTCGGGTTCAAATCCTGACTGAGAATATCGTATAAATTTTCTCACCAGCTAGAGGTTAGAAAGCAGAACAGACCGGGGATCTGTAGACTGGGTTAGCTACCTGTCAACGAAAGGACAACCTGGATGAACATGGCGCTAGCAGCTCTACTCCGGTAAATTACCTACTTGTGACTGAAATGCTGGGAATGGTGAGGTTGTGTCTCTATACCCAGCAAGGAATTTACAAGGCTAACATTGCATTTTAAGAGGTTCGTTTTCTATTGATATCTGATTTTAGTCGGGCAGAAGGCCAAATTTGCGGAGCATCGGTTTAGGATCAAATTCACTTCATTAGTAAAGGTCTGTGACAGAGTTTGACAACCTGGGCGATATCGTCCACTGGTAGATGTTTTGAACTGTTGGGTGGGCGATGAACAACTTAACAGAAAATGGCTTGCGATCGAAAATTTTGATGGACGATATAGGATTTTGTGTTTAAAAATTTTTTTCAACATGCGCTACGCGAAAAAATATTCAAAGGAGATATGCAAAGAATCTGTTAGCAGCCTTCAAAAAAAAAAAAACAAACAAAAAACCAGGAGGCTATATGGGAATAACTGGTTCACATTCCTAGAGAATATACAAATATCACCACAAACAAGGAATATTTTGGTATTTTCTATAGTTTTGAGAAGAGTTATTAGAATTTAAATAATTCTTCAGACGAAATAACATTTTATTTTCGACCAAGAACAAAAAAATATATTCACTGAATTTTCATTACTTGCTAGTACTATATATTCTTTTTAATGTCATAATTATGTACAAAATTCGTTTATTTTTTGTCAAGAATTGCAACGCTAACTATAAAACTAACTGTGTACATAAAACTATATCATATATATAGAGTTTTCAATGGTCAAGTTTGCTTTCGTTTGTTCTTTAATAAATTAGTAGCAATAGCAGCTGCCACTTAAATCAACGTTATTTGTTACCTCCCTTTGGTACTTTTTGTTATATCATGAACAATTTATGCATGAGCAACATATTTTTACCAAACAGTTTTGGTATACTTTTGAATATTTAGTATACAGGTGAGCGGGAGGAGATTTTTCCATGTGAACCTGGGCAAAAAAAAAAAAAAAAAAAGTTGGGAACTTTTGTTCTATGAGAACACTTTACTGACTAATAGTCTATATTGTTTATTATTCACATATTGACATGATTCTATCCTTATCATACAATAACTTCTTTCTTTCCAGAATTACTATTGATACAATTTGCGATAATTAGAAACTAACAATGAAATGAGAAAAGAGGGCTAGGAGAATTTGACACATTTAGGGTCTATTCAGTTTAAGAGTGGCAGAAGGAAACATCAAGTAATCTAATTAGACTGGGAGGGATAGTAAGGAGACTAACATTCCTCTGCTACGCAGTTGTGAAGAGCCATGATCACCAAAATCCTGAAGGGCTATGTCTCATGAAAGAAGAACGTGGGGTTATAGATTAGCATTCCTCACACCCAGTATCTTTGTTTCAACAGAGACTCTTCCGATGGCTGAAATCGGACACGGTGGCGAAAAGCTTATCGCCCTAACACCCCCTCCTCCTTAACTAAAAAGATAATAGCATGAGCAAAATATTTGTCCTTTTCATCTAAAATTAAAAATATTTTTCTTAAACATGCCAAACAATCTATTTAAAAACATTCAAACGTATACTGATATATATATATATATATATATATATATATATATATACACCAGAAATGCAAACAAAATTCACTCAAATAAGTCATCTAAAGTTTCTCAGCCAGGTTTCTCAGGATAAGATTTTGTATCTCCATAAATTATTTTTTCTGTTTATACATTTTACTGCAACAACGACATCCGGTGGATTTTGAAATTTTTATTTTTTTTGTCCCTCCTCTAGAATATTAATAAATAAATTTTTAAAAATCGTTAGGGAAGATGAAGGGAAGAAGAAAATATATTCACCTTCCAATCCAACGTCAAACACATCATATCAACATAAAAAATCATAAAAATAAAACCCCCCCCAAAAAACTATCAGACGCTTAACATCTCGGAGGTTTTCATCGGCAAGAGTGATGAAGCTCGATTCGCCATGTTTACACAATTAAGTATTTATATTTAAGGACCCTAGTTTGGAAAAAAAAGGAAACTGCAATATTCCAATCTTAGTTGAACATCTGTTGAGATTTCTGCCCTGATTTTACAAGCATTAAACTAATTGGGTAAATCGAGTAAACATTGGTTTTAGATTGAAATTAAGGTTTTCTTCTACTTATAACTGGGATCTAAAACCTTTCACCCTTCATTTCTCTGTCCATGCCGTTACATTCCTAAGTTCGAGTCGAACATCTGTTACCGACTTACTTCTGCGTAATTTAACCCGTTTACTCAGCCACAATAACAGTGTTTACTTATCCTGTTGAATATCTGCAAGTCTTCCTGGTTTTTCTTTTAGTGATTTTTTCCGATTTCGCTTAATCTTTCCAAATGTAATCGAGGCGAAATGCCTTATCCTACCGATAACGTTTGTTCGCTCCTCTCTCTAAATAATAAACCGTACCGTTTATGTAACGATGCTTGTTCTCTTAACGAATAGAGAGTGGGGACAAAATGCATGCAATCATTATAGTAGATTAGAATGAAGTGCTCTCGATATAATGTGTGTTTATAGTAAACGCCTGAGTATATGCTAGTGTTTGTATATCAAATCTGCAATAAAACCTTTTCAGTGATGAGTGTCGGTACTCATTTGGTAATTACTTTTATTTCTGCTCTCCAGTTTTGCTGGTTTAAGTTCGGCTCAATAAAAACTATCGCCCGGTTCACACTCCACCCACATCTATTGAACAGGTGAAGAGGCTCATCCCTTGTTTCCTGTTTAGGATGTGGTTTCCGGCTTTCTCTTTTCCATTCTTTTTACCCTTACGTAGCCCCCTGCGCATCAGTGGCGTTACCGCCTTGCTTGGGGTGATATGATTAAAAAAAAAAAAAAAAATAACAAATTAAAAAAAAAATGAAAAAATCGATAAATATTCCTCTCGCCTTATGCTTTTAAAGATCAATGTGTCAAAATTGTTGCGATATAGAAAGGGAAAATAATGCATCGATTAATTTCTAATGATTTACTAAGCATAACTGAGATAAGGCAAAGGTTACAAGTATGTACACTGTGAGGATCGAACTCACTACGCAGTCATAATTGTTCTTGCGAGGCAAGCTTGCTAATTATTATAGTGATTTACTAAGCAAAGCTTGGATGTGACATAAGGCCGAAAGTATAGAGTTCTTAGTGAGAATCAAACTTACAATTCAGTAGTAATTGATACGGCGAGACAAGCTTACTAACCATTAAGCTACTTCGAAGTTCTCAGCGATTTACTAAATGTAACAAATAAGGTCGAAAGTATGGAGCAACAAAGATTAAACTTACTACTCAGTCATAATTGATCTAGCAAGGAAGCCCCGAATCGATTAACGAGCAGCGTAGGACTTCGATAGAAGACGATTATGTAGCACCACCACCACCACCACAATAAAAATAATAGATATGAAGGTGTTTACAAATGCTCGGTGTAGCCAAAAATGTTATTAGCCTTATGTAAACTAACATACCTTCCTGGGAGACTAAATTATACGCTTGCGATCAAGCCCTTGGGTCTATTTGTTTAGGAAGAGGAATATTTAAGGGCTATTCCTTCTTCCATTTACTTTTCGTTCTTGCTCTGATTTTATTATAAACGGTTCTGGAGAAAGTATAAATCAGATACATTTTGGATAAGAACAAACCGGAGAATGCCATCAACCGTCTCTTTTTAAGGATGATCCCAAACTTTTGCCAATAGTGGGTGGCAGATTGACTCATTCGTGAAAACGAAGAATATCAACTGCAAGGACGTTGATATGGAGTTCGGAATATTGAAGTGCGCTGTACTGACAATGAAGCGAGGCAAAAAGAGTAGCTAGTACTATGATTGAATTAGCAACAAGAGAAAGCATCGCTAACGAAACTAGAGAAAAATACCTATTCTGGAGAATTTTTTTCTTCATAATTAGTGTCATTTTTAAAAATCAAGATTAGATAATTCCATCAAAGTTTACTTATCCTCAGGGATAAATGAAAGAACTGATTACAAAGACATATATGAAAAGGTTACGGTTTTTTTAGTCTAAATTGAATGCCTATGATTTTATAACAGCCGTAAATGCCTGGGCTGTATCGGTGGTTTGATATATTGGAGGTGTGATTGTGTGAATAAAATGAGGGGTTACACACTCTGAGCAGAAAGATCCGAATACTATTTTTTGGGGAATGCTGCCCACACTAAAAGTCGAATGCGATAAAATTATACAATCCACGAAAAGAACGATGTAAAGGACTTACCGGCATTGAAGAGTGTGTTGTGAGTGGATGTAGGTCATTAGATTGGCACCTGGTAAACAGTGAAAAGACATTCTTAAATTTGCTGGCCAAATCCGAAACCTCGTAAAAAAAGAAAGCATCGGGAACAAAGAAGAATACGGAAAGTAGTTAGTAAAGAAGGCAATGCTGCTTTATAGATAAACAAATATGAAAACCCAAGTGGAAAAAAAATAATTGTATCGTCCTATTTCGATTATGTGAACGACATTTTCTAATACATGACTTTCTAAAGGATATTTACATTAAGTTAACTCATTTAAGATTCCAAATTATCCTCTCTCTTTAAAGTCATGGTCCTTCGCTATCTACACGAGAATCCTGTGTTCGTTTGGACTGCCAAGTGAAGCCAAGGAATATTTTATTATTGTTCTTTATTTTAGTTAATTTTTTAAATAATTTCTCCTAGAGTAAGGCGGAAATGTCAATAGTACGCAGGGGTTTGGAAAGTGAAAGTGAGAGAAAAGACTAGTCATGGGGGAGGATTAAGGCAAGGGAAAAAGATTAACGGGATTCAAGAAGACAGGATATGGCGATTGAAGTTGCATTTAAATTTTTGAATATTGTATTTATCAAAGAAGCAAGTAAACAGGTTCAGAGAAATCTGAAGGTCGGATGGTACGATGACAAATTGACAATTCAAGTGTAGATGGAAATAATTCATCTTGTACATCTTTTAAAAATCGAAGGTAAGAAAGCTTTTTATCTGATTATGGGACACATCCTTTCTATTAAATTATTTGATAGGGAACAAAATTTCTCACTTCAAAATATCATTTTCAAATTAACTGCTTAAACAGACACCCAACTGTGTAGTGGATAAAGCAAAGAATTTAATGATAAGTTTGCACTTAGATGTTCGCCGCTTTATATATCTCGATAAACTAGTATACGTATTAAAAATTATCTACAATATCGTTTCATTATAAAAATTACTTTGATAAGAGGGAGGGACTCTGTAGATGTTTAAACCAGCAAGGAACAACGATGAAAGGAAACATAAAAAAGTTCTCTATCTAATTAAGACACAAACTGAGCAGGTACGATCCATCGTTTATCTTTATTGGATTTTTTTATTCATAATTAGTGTCATTTTTAAAAATCAAGATTAGATAATTTCATCAAAGTTTATATAGTCAGTGAAGCGGTCAATTTATGTGTGTTCTTTGAGGCCGGTTAAATTGTCTTTTAGTTCTGTTTGAACGTGAAGAGCACGGAAGTATCTCTATTAACTAAAGCTATTTGCATGCCTTGATAAATGAAATATGAAAAATCTATAGAAAGCTCATAATGTGTGAGGCTTATCGTAACAGTAGACATTAAACACTGATTATATATCTCTGATACAATCTTCCCCTTATAGTTCTTTATTTCTTTTATTTTTATTAATTTTCCTGTCACATGTACACCCGTACATACCTACCTTCCATTCACCTAACCTCCTCCAAACCCGTATACGTGTATATTTAATCTATTCCGCCACTATAGCATGTGAACGCTTACGGCCATATCTCGCTGAAACACCGGTTCTCGTGCGATCCCCAAAGTTAGGCAACGTCGAGCCTGGCCAGTATTGTGATGTGACTGCTTTTGAATACCAGATGCTGTAAGCTTGGATGTGTGTGGGGTGTAATGAATAACTGATCGGAAATGATAATCAGAGAGCTGAGTTTCAATTCTAGTCGGGTTCGTTATAATTCACTTACGCGCAAATACATTTGGGAAAGGTATGAATCAACCCATTCTCCCCTAATTAGAAGATATTTTCTGGCTTTAAGTAACGTGTAAACGTTTGATAAGCCGTAATAAACAAATCAATGAATATATAATTTAAATCTCCAGAACGCTAAAAACATAACGCTCCAAAAATTAATCATGCTTATAATTATAATTCATCCTACTTATATATTAATAATATGTACGATGAATTTTCCCTTAGAAACAATATAAAGAAATGCACAACCCTAGTTGACCAGAAAAAAATTAAAGTAATTATCTATTATGAAAAAATTATCAGCTAACCTCATCGTCAACAACAACGCACCTGCAAGATTCAAATTACAGAGCACCAACATTATTTATGAATATGCATTCCCTTTAAGGAATTGCGTTCCTGATCAAACCAAATTCATGAATTGCAAATACTATTACATGCTTATCAAAAAGACTCACGTTACATCTCTCAGGTCATAGCTCACTTAAGACCCATTTAAATACATACAGAAACCTTTGAAATTCCGTCCGCAGTATAACTGCGGAACATACGACCATAAAAGCTTCATCCACATTAAAAACGGTTAAAAATAACAAAAGCATTACTAATAAAAAGTAAAACGCCAACAGTCAAATATCAACTAATAACCCGGCCACAACATACGGGGAAAAAATTCCCACAGTATAGATACACACATATAAAAATCTTGATAATATTTCTTATATATAGAATCTTTGGAAACTTTTGATACACTTTATGCCTAGAAAAAGAAACATTGAATAAAAAGCTTAATAGCAGTACCTTGTCAGTTGTCTTTAATAATGAAACTTGTATAAAGGAGGGTTTGCTGCTTTAGAACACACTTATATATATATATATATATATATATTAGAAGGTTGAGACTTTGATTCTAATGTCAACATGGTCGATACATCAGGGAGGTCATGTGTTTGTTGGGATGTTCCATAAAGCTCGGAACATTTACTTCTTGAAAGGAAATGGGATATAAAAGAAAAGGTTTAGCAGTTAAAATGATTGAATTGCCCTGACACACCTCTTTCTATTTCAATATTCTTGGCATGTCATTGGTTAATCACTTAAGTGCCATTCGTGATTAACGCTGGAGCGATCATGTCTCGAAATAGACATGAATAACTGGGCAGAAGATTTGTTAGTATTAGATTGCCATTTTTTTTGCGATAGACTGTTTGCCAACCAAATCTATGCAACACAATCTGTCCTACTATTTGACCTATTTTTCGGAAGTGAATGCAACGAATTCAACTGGAATTCGAACTTGACTCTCCGATTTCTCATACGGGTTCGATATCCGCTGCACCAGAACATACATCCATTAACAAGTTCATAATGAGGGAAGGCCATAATGAATCAGTCATGTCTTTCACCTATGCATTAGATTAATAGGAAAGTACTATAAAGCTGTCTTAACTAGAATTCGATACAGCGGCCAGGTTTGTTTTCAGCTTTTTAATCGTTCGGTCACCTTGGTCGTGTGTGTGTTTATATTAGCCCGTGTTCCTCTGTTCTTTGTGAATATTCGCAGATATTAGAAATAGTTCTCAGTATCATAAACGCTTCTTCAACAAGGAAGAATAGAGAATCTGGTGTAGTTTGTCTTATAAACTAATGTACCAAAAAATTATCAGTTGTACTGTGTAACACACCTCAACGTCGTGGAAATGCCCTAGACTATACCAGTTGTGTTCTGATATCTAGTTAGTCATTGAGAGGATTATTCGAATTCCAACAGGATTAGATACTGAGTACTATGCGTATGTGATATTCCACTTTAACATGCCTCGATCTACGGTGTCACGTATGTGCCGCAAATGTCTGGTGGGAGTCATTATAGCTCAGTGGCTTAACACGTGTCATTAATGATGGTGAGTAGCGGTACATGGCTAGAATAGTCTAAATTAATATAAGCTCTAGTCGTACTCACTTTCAATGTAGAAGGTACAAAAAGCTTATCCAGTAGGTCATTTCAGCGTTCTTTAGCTTTCATAGGATATCAGAAAAGCTCCCGTGCTGAATCACTGCTTATTATTGTTCATTAACGCGTATATACATAAGAATGAAAAGTTATGCAGATAATCATAAATTATGGATGAAACAGCCGACTCAGCTTTGATGCACCGTACAAAAACGAATTATTTTTTTCTAGTTTTGCAGATTTCAAAAACTGTATTTCGTAGGTTGAATTCTCAGCATCTTTTCGTAGAACCACCTGAAGACCCCTCTTCATTTGTGAAGCAATTGTCCAACATTAACAGCGATATAGGAAGATTGATATTACGTAGCTGTTTACCACTCTTTTATTTGTTACAGTAGCTGAAATATTCTGTAACATTAATCCAGAAACAACCTTGTGGATTTGATAAAAAAATAAGAAGCAAAAAATAATTAAATTCATCTTGGCGTCAAAAGTATGCATGATTTAATCAATAGTGTTTGTTATGGTGTAATGGATATCAGCTCGGAATGAGAAATCGCAGAGCCGAGTTCAAATTCCAGTTGAATTCGTTGCTTTCACTTATGTTCAAGTACTCCTGGGAAAGGTATGAATCCACCTCTTGCCCCCCCGGCTATGGGTTGAATAACAGAACAGATAGGGTTCTGTTGCTTTGGTTGGCAACCAGTATCGCAGAAAGAAATGGCAACCTTTCGGGAAAATGTTTTGCCTAGTCAGTCATTATTCGAAAGAGACTTGATTGCCCAAGCGTATATCACTTATCTGACTGCCCGATGTCGTCACAAACAAAACCTTAAAGCAACCGATATACCATCTGATCTCATCTTAATGCTGACTCGTGTCATTTCCTTACTTTAGACGAAAGAAAAAGAAAGGGAAAAGAGAAGAAGACTGTAACATTTAGTCGTTGATATCAGTTTGACTCTTCTTTTTTGGTTCATTTCCTGAAGACTTTAACATCCCTCAATTTCCTTCACTTTAAAATGACTTCTCTTTTTCTCTCTCTCTCTCCTTACCCCCCCTCCGATGTTGGCCGCCACTCTAAACACCTTAAACTCCTCTGAGTTTACAAATAAGACAATGTATAAATAGTTAAATGTAAAAAGAAAATCTCGAAACAGCTCCTAGCCCCTGTTAATATCTACTACTTGTCCTCTGTAAGCTTGATTTCCCGCGTGAATTAACATCTACGCGGCACAGGTGCTGGTGATAAAATGTCATCCACCCCACTTCAATGATAGCAACCCCGCCGCCATCCGACACCAAATCATGGGCTCTTCACTCAACAGAAAACGGTCGTCATGCTTAATAGCAAATTGCCATCGGGGAATAGATAGCTAATAATTTAATGAACAGGCTGGAGGATAACAACAACAACAACAACAACAATAATAATAATAATAATATTGAGTGCAGAAGAGACCCTGTTGTAATACTGTTGTTCAAATAAAGAACTGGAACAGCAATGACAACAAGCTTTTTAAAAGTATTCCTTCTCAAATGGTAGAAGGATAGAAAAAAGAAAAGCAACGTTTCTGTTTTCAAACAGAGAAACAAAACTAAGCGCAGGAAAAGGTTTTCTCAGATCGAGAACTCATAATTACTGGCATTGAAATAAGTAGCGAAGAAAATCATTCATCAACAACAGAATTATAATATTGAATTGGAAGTATGTGAAGAAGCTGAAAATAATGATGATGACAATGAAGTTCTAGTGAAATACAGACGTTTTAAATGAGAATGAAAAAATGAACAAATTGAAGCAAATATCATATATACTCGTGTATAAGCCGAGAAACCCGTAGCAAAAAACAAAAACAAAACAAAACAAATAAAAACTAACTACAAACAAACAAAAAACAACAAAAACAAATTGATGATAAAATGGAAGTAGGCCTATATTTGATGTCAGTATTTTTCCCATTTTCACCAACCTCATCATCGATGCAAAAAAAGCATCAAAATATCCGGAAGGATTGCTTTATAACAAAATACTGTTTTAATAAGCTTTTAGAAGCATTTAAAAAATATTTTTAGTACTTACAGCTTTTATTTATGTTTTTATTTCTCCCGGCATGTAAGCATTTTGCTACTTAATTAATATTCGTTTATTAAATGTTTGATCTGTATTTTTATAGATACTCCATTATTTTTATATGTCCACTATATAAAGCTTTCTTAAAACGGAATCTATTTGTTAGACATTAAATGAGGTCCAAGTTTTTTAAAGGGACGCGTTTCATTCAATTTGTATGTTAAATCCTGTTACATTCAGAAGATAGCACTATTAACGGCTGCTAAAAGGAAATAAATAAAAATTCGAAAAACTTTTAAAACCTTTATAAAACAGATGAAATATAAAAAATGTGTGAAGCAAAAACTATACTCTCTATGACACTTCAGAATACTTACAATATAAAATTAAAACTTCATAAATCATTTTCAGCTCTCGGGAGTTTACAAGACCACGCTAACTGAATGTTGATTAGTTGCCTCTATTTATACACGGTGTTTGGATTTTCTCTCTCTTTTCAGAAGAAAAATGTGAGGGTCGTTTTATGTTAGTATTGACTTATACACAGGTATATATGAGAATGTCAAAAGAAAAACGATAATTCCTGTTCTTAAACATTTTTTAATTGGTATCCCCCCATGCAAGGCACTAAAGCCACTAAGACACAAGGGGGATTATAGAGTGCTGAAGAATCTGGAACAGAAACATTAATAATGAGCAGGAAAGACTAACGAGGAGGATAGTAAATAGCGATTGACATTGAACTTAAATTTTTGAAGATTAAAGTTGGTTGGAGAGCATGAAGTCGAAAGAGAGTTCCACAAGCGAGACGTGCGAGAAATAAAACATCTAATCAGAAATGCCTACATCTAATCAGCTCAAATGTACATTTAAATCTCGACGCCAGTCTAGCATTTAGTTTAAATTAAATAAGTTTAGATATATAGAAAACGTAGAAATAAAAATAACTGAAACGAAATTTGTAATATATATGACATTAGGTTGAATCAAATGATTTCCGTTTTTGCTTAGCAACTTTATTATGAAAATAATAAAGTACTATCACATTTTATTCAATTCTATATTTATCATTGTTTGTTGCTACTTATCAGGCGCCCCTTCGGTACCTTCAGAGTAAAATTCTTCAGTTTTAGATGCGAAAAAGTTTTTTGTGAACTCTTGAATCTAGTTTTCATTAGGAGAAGTTTTCCTCATCAACGTTCTGTATGATTGAAGAAAGGTAATAACAGGTTGGTGTAAGATCAGGTAAATAGGGTAAAACAGACTGACAGTGTTCCAAAAATCTTTTTTGTGTTATTCTTGCATACGGCTTTGCGTTGTTTTAAAGTTAGAACAATATTTTTCGTATGGAGAGGGCAGGATGTTTTTCCATTAAATTTGAAGGACACATTTTCACTGCTGAACGTATGAAAGTGCACTTAGTATTTCATTGTTTCAAGAACTCTGAATGGATAATAAGCCAACGATCCCTTTACATTAGTTACTTTCGTCCATGGAGCTCGTATGTGTACATGTTCGTACGTTTAGGGTGTCTTGATTATTTGTCCTTTTCTTTCATTGTTTTTTACTTTTTTAATCTTTAAACTCATTCCTTCGCTTTTTCCTCTTTCCCTCTTTTTTTTTTCTTTTTCAATTGTACCAGTGTTTTTCTATTTGATTTCCGGCTATTTTTCCCCTATAGTTGTCATTTATAATCTCTGAGTATTCCAGATTGTTCTTTAGTTAAGAAAATTGTATTTCGATTTGACATAAATAATTGATTTTAATGCTTAAATGATAACATCAATATTTATATATGTCTTCACTTGGCTATTATTTCGTTTTCTTCTTTGGGTTGGTAGTATCTTTAGTCGAGTACTATTAAATTATTAATTGTAGGAGGTTAGGTTTATAATTACGTTTCTATTTTTTATTGTTTGAATGTATGTGTATATGCCTCTATTTATGCGCTTGCGAATATGTACGCACACACACACACATATAGACATACGCAAGCGCACATAAATACACGTAAAAACCTCTGTACACAAACGCATATACACTTGTCTCTGCGGTGTCATTAATAACCGAGTGGTTAAATAGTGAAGTTAAAGTTATATTTTTTTTTGGCTTTAGGGTATTAATTATGATCGGTTAGTTTTATGGAGTATTTTATTTTTTCCTCTTTATGGATTTTTTTTTTTTATTTTTTATTTTTTTTAAATCATATCACCCCGAGCAAGGCGGTAACGTCCACTGATGTGCAGGGGGCTACATAAGAGTGAAAAGATTGGAAAAAAAGAAAGCCGGAAACCACATTCCTAAACAGGGAAAAAGGGATGAGCCTCTATACCTGTTCAATAGACATGGGTGGAGTGTGAACCGGGCGATAGTTTAGTCTATCTACTCTAATTGAAAAAACATAAAAAGTGAAAAGAAAACAATGAAAAGATTGGAAAAAAAAGTAAGTCGGGAACCACATCTTAAACAGGGAACAAAGGATGAGCCTCTACACCTGTTCAATAGATATGGGTGGAATGTGAACCGGGCGTTAGTTTAGTCTATCTACTCCCATTGAAAAAAAAAAAAAGTAAACAGTGAAAAGATTGGAAAATTTCTGCTTACTTACCTTTATGCCATGATTTTTTAGTCGTTATTTACTAAATTTAGCACAAAACCTGGCAAACCCTGAGATTCGAACGTACAATTATTAGTTAAAAAGACGGGATCACTAACCGTTTTTACATTATCTTATTAATTGATTTTATATATGCTATATATAAAATTACACCTCCTCCTATTACTCCTTAAAAGTATATTAACTCCATCCCATAATAGTTGTTACTTTAATTTAATCATTTTAAACAGTAAAATGTACATACAATTATGTGACAGAAAAAAATTATTACATTGTTAATTAAGTTAGCAAAGTTTAGATTTTTGTAGCCTAAGACGAAATGAAAATTAATGAAAGAGGGAAATTTTTGGGCAGGAGTGCCTGCCAAGAAAATCCGCTTTTCGAAACCCCCACTTTTACTAAAACTTGAATAGCAGTCATTGATAGTAATGACAAATAAGTAATATTTTTCATCCTTCAGCCATATGGCCGGCTACTAGCTTGGGGCACTCAGCAAGTACTGAATTTATTGAAAAAGTTCTGGTCTGTAAGAGAAGATTGTTGAACAATATTTCACAGCAAGGTCGTACTAAGAGTGAGGCATCTCCCCAAACTTTAGATTCTCTACACAATTTTACTCTTTATTTTCGAGGATAACATTTTATGCACAATTTTCGACAGATTACTGAGTGAATTCCTGCAAAAATTGGACATAAAATAGTATCCATGCAACTCCGAATTCAGATAAGTTAAGTGAAATATTTTATTAGATTGAATATTCATTGTTCTATAGCTTGATATTGAATTCTCCATATATATATATATATATATATATATATATATATATATATATATATATATATTCATTTTTAATGAAAGCCGCATATATATATATATATATATATATATATATATATATATATATATATATGAATATATATATGAATAATTACATAGGAAAAAACTGACTATTACCCATTACACCTTGTCGGTCAGTTTTAATGAAAGCTGCATATATATATATATATATATATATATATATATATATATATATATATACAGGGTGTAAACGATAAATTGGCAGTAATTTCAATCCGCAATTTAGGTTTTTTAAAGCGACATTATCAGTCTGAAATGTTAGTTTCTGTACTCTTTAGAGTCTGAAGTCCAGATTAGCCACCTAAAAATACTAACAAAATGAGTGCCAGTGTAGAATTTAACCATAGAATGGTTATTGCTGAATTGTTCCGCGCCGGGCATAAGACGTCTGACATTATCAGAGACACTGGCTATGCTCCTAGGACTGTTTATCGTATTGTAGCAAACTTAAGGGAAGGTAAAGACATGCAAAGGAAGGTTCACAGCCCGAGAAGTGATAAAATCCCCACCAAAATGGTTTGAAATGATCCATTGCAGCAAATTCCATCACAGTCAATGGTTGACCAGGCGAAAAAGCGGAATGTAGCCAAAATGACCATTTCTAATGCAGTACGGAAAGATCTTGGGATGAAGTCATATTGCAGACGATGTCGTAACATTCTTACCGCGAAATCTAAGACCATTCGTAAAGAGAGAAGCCACTTGCTACTCAATCACCCGAAACACCATGGTGGTACCGTTCGCATTTTTGTGGAGAGAAAAAGTTCGTGGTAGACGAAGTCGCCAACTGCAGAAACTCAAGAGTTATCGCCATTGACCCTTCTTGTGTTCCTCCAGTCATGCAGAGTAAACACCCTGTCTCTGTCATGGTGTTTGGAGCTATTGCCAGCGATGGGAAAGTCATGCCTCGTCACTTCATTGAAGTTGGCCTGAAGATCAATATGGCGGAATATCTGAAGATTCTGGAGGAAGTTCTCTTACCCTGGATTAAGAAGAACGATGATCCCAACAAAATGATATTCATCCTGGACTCTGCACCTGCTCATGGATCAAAAACAGTGCAGACCTTCTTGAAGAGAGAGTTGCCGTTTTTTGTGCCCTCAAATATCTGGCCCTCTAGTTCGCCAGATTTGAACCCCTGCGACTATTGGTTATGGGGCGATGTTGAGAAAGTCTCTAATGCTCGCCCCCATAACAGTGTGGCCTCACTGAAGACCTCCGTAAGGCGAGCATTCCGCGATATCAAGAAAGAGTTAGCTGTCAAGGCCTGTCGTGCTTTTAGGGCTCGCATTCAGCAAGTTGTGGACGCAGAAGGTGGACGCATAGAATAAAATGTTTGTATTTAATAAAACAGTTAAATAAACATACGCAAATCTTAAATGTCTTTAAATGTCCCTTCTTTATCAAGGTTTAAAGTCTGAGATCTCAAACTGCCAATTTATCGTTTACACCCTGTATATGCAGCTTTCATTAAAAATGACCGACAAGGTGTAATGGTAAAAATAGTCAGTTTTTTCTATGTAATTATTCATGTGATCCTATGATTTCCTTCTCTTGAGGACATGAATTGTATAAAAATTGTCCAAAAATTTTGTTTATCCGAGCGCTTTCGGCTATACATTTAGCCATATTCTAGGATGATAATTATTTTGCGTGTAACATAATGTATATGATATTATGTCTGTTTAGAGAAGTGTGTATGTGTTATGCCCCGAACACAGTAAGCATGTTGTGAGCGTGTTCGTAGTTTATGTTATTGATAGTTGATTTTTTTTGTTTTTATTGATAAGGCCTCTATTTTTATATAATTTATGTTCGCAAAAGTAAGATCACATGAAAAATTACATAAAACATATCCATCAAACCTTGTCTGTCATTTTAATGAAACTTGCATCAAAGAGAGATTGCTGTCAAAATATACATTGCTTGGTTTTGAGCTCTCAATATATATATATATATATATATATATATATATATATATATGTGTGTGTGTGTGTGTGTGTGTGTGTGTGTGTGTGTGTGTGTGTGTGCGCGTGCGTGTGCGTTTGTTACATAAAGTCCCGAAGATTAACGAAATGTTTTTAACAACCGATATATTTATTTTAATTGTTTGAACTTTATATTTTTTCGATACCCATATATTTATTTCTACCTGTCTGATTATTTATCATAAGTTTTGTTACAAAAAAGTGAATCATTCGACTCTATGCGATATATCTATATATACTCCCCCCCCCCACACACATACATATATATATACTCACATTACTACAGTATTCATAGCTGATGCTATTAATTGACGACTTGAGTTTTTTAATGAATATTGCCTGGAGGATCTGTAGTTTATTATGAATACTGTATTCATAATCTGTATTGTAGTTAAGAATACTGTAGTAATGTTCTGAAATGTTTATAAAAAAACAGTTTCTTCATGATTTAACATGTGCATGACTCACAAGTTAAAGCATGAAGGAACTGTTCTTTTACAACATTAAAACAAATCCATTTTCATATTCTAATGAACACTAAGTAATTTGTCAACCATTACATTTGAAGCAAGAAGAAAATTTACAGTAATTTTTAACGACACAGTTTTGTAGTTTTTTTTGTTGCCATAACTCACACCCCGGAAGATGATAACTAAAGGTGATTGAAAGTGCTTGGGAGCATCGAGAAATGAATAATAAAATCATCTGTCAACGTTACAGTTCATTTTTTGCATCTTTCATTTATAATACGCGAAAGATTATGCGTGAGTATGAACGGATTTTGTAAAACATAAGCAGACACAATGTTTGCAATTTATTTAATCTAAAAAAGATTTGCTGCCTAAATACACAAATTTTAATATATATATATATATATATATATATATATATATATATATATATATAATCAGAAAAAATAAAATCGTGACAGAATATATATATATATATATATATATATATATATATATATATTCTGTCACGCTCATGGAGAGAGAGACAATAGCGAGAGAACGTTGGCTCAGTCTATTGGAGAGACAATAGCGAAGTTCATTCTCTATACTATCAGTTATTAAACTTTGCTACTAGTTATGAAAGCTCTTGCCGCGTGTTTGCTCTTTAATAGTGCCTTATTATTTCGTTTTTTGTAGTAATTATGTCGTCGAGTAGTGAAGAATATATATATATATATATATATATATATATATATATATAAATAGATACATATAATTATTATTATAAACATTATATTTAGTGAGTATATGCGTTTGAGTAAACATCCATGTTCTTTTTTAACAATTTAATTAATCTTTAATGGCATACAAAACATGTACCTCCTGTCAAGTATCGAAACTAGATTTTCTTTTCCCGTCATCAAAACCACTTACGTGACCTTGGACAGCTCAATTATCCTATTAAGTAAATGTTCATCTCTTGCTGGGACTTATCCAAGTTTATATATACTTTATTTTCGTACCCGAAACGTAAACGAAATAATTTTAAAGTACACTGTCGACTATATGAAGTTAGCAAATTTACAACGAGAGCTTACAGATGGATGAACGTCGACTGATGTTGATTGCTTATGGTTAAGTATGCTTGATAAAGTCGAAAGAGAAACGTGCCTGTAATCTAACCGCTCGCTTATGTGTTCATGCAAGCGCATACATTCGTGTTTATAGGCCCAGTTGCGTATTTCTACAAATATCAGGAAAAGAACATACTTTCACACAAGAATAGACGTATAATTAACCGATACTCTTGTGGAAGTAAGTCGTTTCATAGATTCTTATATATGTACTTCGTTGCACAAATGAACGCATTTATTTCATTAAGTGTATACGTGGGTGTATATTAGGTGAGTCTATGTGCATTAATATTTATTCGACTTTAACAAACATCGGTTCCCGTATGATCGCCGAAATTAAGCAACGTCGAATCTGGTCAGTATCTAGATGGGTGGCAGCTTGAGAATACCAGGTACTGTAAACTTGGATATGTGAGTGGTGTAATGGTAATAGCTCAGAATTATAAATCAGAGAGCTGAGTTCCAATTCCCGTTGGTTTCGTGGGAAGACCTGAAGGAGACTACTACCACCTTTAAATTTGTTGTTTTTCATTTTGTTTTTTTTTGTTTTTTACTGTTTTTTTTCAATGCAATCTTATCGATTACACCCTAATCTTTCCGATTGAGAAAAACAATTTGGAAAAATTTCAATATTTAAACAATGTTGGTGGGGGAGGGAGCTCAGTTTTTCACACAGCGTTATAGTAAATCGATCCTCCATTTTGGAACCACTCGCCGGTACGACATTACCATCACTTGTAAATTTGTTGATTATCATTTTTTTTACTAAACTTTCCGATTGACAAAAAAATTTGGTAAATATTTCAACATTTAAACAATTTGGGGTGGGGCTCAGTTTTTCATATAACTTTATAGTAAATCGATCCTGTGCAATTAACTTTTTTGCTTGTGCATATTCAACAACTGAATCCTTTGCGAAAGTTTTTAATAAAGCCTTTCTTGGAGTTTCCGAGGAAGATGCCATCGTAAGAACTGAAGAAAACTTGAAAAAATAAAAACAAGAGCAACAACTGGTCCCCACCAAAAAATACAAAACAAAGCGAATCCAAAATGAAGGATTGATTTACTATAACGTTGTATGAGAAACTGAGCCCCTCCAAGAATTGTTTAAATATTGAAATTTTTTCAAATATCTTTTTTTTTTTTGATAATCGGAAACTTTATGTAATAACGGATAGGACTGCGCTGAAAAACGTAAAAAAAATGTAAAACAAAAAATTTAAAGGTGGTGGTAGTCTCCTTCAGGTCCGCAGTTTCGTGTTATTTATGCAAATACCATTGGGAAAATTCACCCCTTATTATCCTAGGTATATATATATATATATATATATATATATATATGGTACTGCTGACATTTTTTAAATCGTTTTACGCTAAGTAAGGCGGTACCGCCACTGATGCGCAGGATGCGACATAAGAGAAGAGTAAAAGTTTCGCTGTAGGAGAGCGAAGAGAAAGATGAACCAGTTACAAGGGGTGTCAGAGAGCGGACAAGGGAAGGATGTGAACACAGGAGTGAAGACAGTTGCGAAGGTAGAGAAAAAGGAAAAGAACAAGGTATACGGGGTGATGCAGAAAGGACTGGAATTAAGTGGATAAGAGATGGGAAATGATATTGCATTTAAATTCCAGGAGGTTGTAGCCGTCAGGAAAGCAAGTATATGGAAGGGTGTTTCACAGGCAGGAAGTGCGAGAAAAGAAGCCGATAGAGTAGAATTGTCGGCTGCATTTGGTTATTCTAACCGTAAAAGGGTGGGACCTTGTTGCCAGTCTGGTTGCACGAGTAAATTCTTGTGGTGGGGGCACCAGTGACTTAAGTTCTCAGTCTTGTCTTTCCAGTCTTGATATTCCAAAACCGTGTACGCGGCCTTGTGGGTGATGAATGATTTTCTACCCTCAGCTCCTTTCCCACAGACGAAATGTTGAAAGCCTCTTCTTAATCTATCTCTATAGTCATGGAAGATGTTCAGACTAACTACATTCGTTCAACTCTAACCCTCGCAGCTAAGACCCGTCACACCGTGCACTAGCCTGATTTTATTCGTATTCCATTAGCGAGTAGTAAAATCAACTCGAAAAGCTTCTTTCCATTTTGTGGAACCGACTCCCAAGAGGATACTTTCCAGACCACTACAATCTTAACCTGAAATATGCCTCTTAGCTCTTTCATTTAACCCTTATACAATAACACCCTTTAGAAACCTCTAACTTGAGTGGTTCTTGGGCCTTGTATAGGGTGAGTAGTAGTAAAAAAGTACAACACACGTCTGATCGCTTCTACTTCATCTGAACAGATGACGAAGGCTTTATATTGATGAATATGATGTGTCTTGTTTGCATGAATGAAATATCTATGTGCCAATATTCAGTTAGTATATATTTCCTGTTTATGAGAATTTACATATATTTTGTCAGTGCAATTCGATTATTTACGATTGCATGTAGGTGCAATATAATCTTGCACGTTTGCATATAGGCGTTCGTGACTGCGTTTTTAGCGCGGATGGCTGCATAAGGTTTGGGGCACAGGCAAAAGAATCAGATTCTTGTGTATCAGACACAATTTTCCAAGCGCACATTTCCGTTGATATTTTCTTAGAGCCACTGCATTTTGTGACCTTATGAGAAGTAAACTATTTTGACGGGTTGGGCCAATAGTCGACGAACCTATGTTAGGAAAGTACTGAAATAAATATCTATCTATCTATCTATCTATCTATCTATCTATCTATCTTGACTGGAATATATATATATATATATATATATATATATATAATAATAATAATAATAAAACCGACTCTGTACGTATTCTAATCTTAAAATGTTACACAAGTAATTTTTAAAGACCACGAATAACCAGCAGAATCTAACTCCGTTATTGTCCTCGGCTATAGAGCTTTGGACAAAGAGGGAAAAAAAAGAAAACTGCGTAGGACCGACAATACATACAGTTCAACTCTAACGACGAGCCGACGACGAACCTGACGAGCCGTTGTGCGAAACCGCGGTAGGTCTTGGCGATCTTGCGATTTTTTTCGTGTGTATATATATATATATATATATATATATATATATATATATATACACGCACACACATAGAGGGTACAATGGGTAAATTTTATACATTTTTATATTTTTAATTTCGCTCAAGCTCGGTGTTTTTTTCTCGACTGCATAGTATAGTAGGATCAGTTGGACATCATTAATGATAAAAATTGTACGATGACATGATTCAATCCGACGGGAATTTGGAAAAATCATGCTATCAACAACATGTTGTTTGGAATGATCACTAGTAATGGGGACGTTATGCCTCCATTCATCTCCCCATAGGGCCTCAAACTTAAGACGGATGTCTACATCAAGGAGGTAGTGCTACCCTGGGTCAAGAAAGTGGCTGAAGGAAAAACCTATGTTTAGCAACAAAACTCCTTGTAACACTAGAGACGAACTGAAAACAATGATTATGGCAGCATTCAAAACAAGTATTTAGCAAGTTTGAAAAGTTATTGCGTATCCTTGTGAAAGGGTTACAGGATTTTCTTTAAATTATTCTTCACTTAAAGTAGTAAACAAGAGAAAAAAACGGGAAAGTTGTTTTTTTTTATTTCAATACACTGCACGTCAAACATATATAGTTGACTTAGTGGTTGATCTATCCGTTAAGCCGTAACAAATTAATTATCAGAAGATGGGAGAATTAATCAGTATATGCTAGGGGATATATTATAAAGATCTAGCTATATTATGTTAGGAAAAATTAACCATACTTTAGGATATATTTTAGATGATTATGTTTATTGAAGAAGTTTAGTTTTGGGAATTTGATAATTTATAATTTTTCCTGTAAACGTAGAAAACATGGTTTATTTAAAGATTTACAAGTTCAGTTTTTTTTAATATTTTCTATTTTATAGTATGGTTTTTATTGGCATTCTTTAATTGCCAATAATAAGTAGAAAGTGATGTGCTGTTGCGGTATGTTTCATTATTAAAAGATAAGGTGTGAAAATAATGGCGAGTTTTAAAAGAATTCTTGGTGCAACTGATATAAAATGTTATTACTGTGGGATTTTCTATGGTAGAAATAGAGCATAGGTAGACTATAGCGTCTGTATAGACATCTATTTTCTAATGAACACTCAATAGGTTTTTGGCAATTGCAATTATTGTTATTGGGATCATTATTTTTTTTTAGGATATTGTTGAATGTTTAGGTTATTTTAACTGCTTAACATTCTATTATTATGTTTTTTGATAATCTTCTCAAGGTTATCCATACAGCTATAGCTCAGTTTAAGAGTATCTGTGTTAAGAATTTTAGGGAAGTGTTTTTCAACTAATGTTAGAAATTCATGCCCCCAAATTAACACTTATTATTATTGTTCTTATTATTATGTTTGATATATTTCAGGTCAGGGAATTTATAGTTTCTGTTTTTAAAGGTAGTGTCATAGAATTTACTATGTGTTGCAGTAAGCTATGTTTTTATTATAAACTTATAATAAAAATATTACCATATATATATATATATATATATATATATATATATATATATCTTAGTATCTTAGTAGTAGTACAAACTAATGGGTTATTGGTCCACTGTTTGTAGTGATTTCCTTTTTAAAAGTGCTCGATATTTAGTCGAGCATTACATATGATAATATATTTTTATAATATTTTTATTATAAGTGTTTTTATAATAAAAAGATAGTTTACAGCAAGACAAGAGCCGTTGTTTTTCGGTGCTTAAATATTTCTTCTGGTAGGAAGCCATATAGATATGGAAAGTTAAAAACAAAACAATTGTTACCATATCCAGACAAATAATGGCGGGGAGAATTTCGGAGGGTTTGTCTCAATGAACAAATAGAAAGCCAGGTTATGACAGAGAGGAAGAATCTGATTATAAGGGTAAGGGGGATGGAGGATATGTGGAAGTTCTCGAAACCGCACTCTATTCAAATTAAGACCAAATGACCAAAAATCGGATATTTTTAGTCCATTCTTAGAAAGAATAAGAACCTTTCAATATCCCTCGTGCATTAAAATCTAATTTAAGAAGGAGTTTTGATTTACTGAAAAAGATTTACAATATTTTCAACATTCCTTGTGGCTTGTATATTCAATCAATGAATATACTGTTCTTTTTTGTACTGAGCAATATATTTTGGCCCTACAACAAGAATGGTTATAATATACAAGACTGTCTTTCTTTTCTCATATTTTTCAGACAAGCGATAATATCTGTCTTTCTATAGATAGCGGGCAACTAAATGACAAAATAGGGAAAAAACAACTCCCAAGTAACACCTCTCGTAACCACAAAGAATAAGGGTTTTATTTATTGACTTAGTCCCATATATATATATATATATATATATATAGATAGATAGATAGATAGATATATAGATATATATATGCTTGGAGTGAAGAGAAATACAACGAACGCCGATAAAATCTTTATCTCGAAAACGTTAAAGATGCAGGACGCTCAGTATTAAATTTAATTTTTGACGCCCAGTGTCACGAGATGTTTAACAGCCGATTTCATTCAGATTTTTATCACTTTCGTTTTCAGTTTTGTCTACATTGTTTGTTTGTTTGTTTGCTTGTTTGTTTGTTTGCTTGTTTCTTGCTTCCTTCCTTTCTTTGTTTCTTTCTTTCGTCACATTTTATATAGTGGAATTGGCCACTCTTCTATTTAAAATTAAAATAGCGAAAACAAAATAAAAATTAGATGAAAATGTTGAAGACGGAAAGCAATCTAAAAGTTTAAACAGAGGCAGAAGATATAAAAGAAGAGATAGTGAGAGAAAGAGAGTGTGTGAGTGTGTGTGTGTGTGTGTGTGTGTGTGTGTGTGTGTGTGTGTGTGATTCTCTGTGTGTGTGTGTGTGTGTGTGTGTGTGTGAGAGAGAGAGAGACTTAAAATGAGGGAGAATGAAAATGAAGAAATGATTATTAGCTGTGAATACGAAAGTGTTATCAAGCTTGAAGTTATCCCATTAAAGTTGATGAATAAAAAGTCTCCCGTGCGGAAGTTTGGTCCGATTAAAATCACTTTGTTATCAAAAGGGTTGGTCCGGCCCGTGTTCTTTAGATGCTTTCGTTCTTATCTTGTGAGTCGGCAACGTTTATCTTGTGATGACTTATGCTTGTCTATAATCTGTCCCATGAGGCTTGATGGTAGAGGGTAAGCAAGCAGGGGAAAAACATTGTGTAGATTGTGGTGGGGCATATTAGCCGAACATGAAAATCAACGCTACTTACCATACACGTATAGGTGCGTACGCATACCCGCAAATAGATAGCCATATATGCTAATATTAATATGTAGCATTATGACGTATATATATATATATATATATATATATATATAAATAAAAAATAAAATGAATTGTTTAAACGTTATTTTTTATCGATACTCGTATTTAAGTAGATATTCTGTTTTTAATGAAGCAGTATAATATATTTATTTCTACCGGCCTGATTATTTACGATAAATTTTTATTACGAAAATGTGTGCCATTCGGCAATAGGGGAAGCTACCATTTAATCTGGTAACGTCTTAGACCTCTCGACCACGAATAGCCTCCAGTCTAAACGTGGTTTTTATCAAGCCTATATAACACAATTTTCGATCTATCGTAAACAAACATATCTGCTCTGAAATGTATCGTAATGTCAACAAATGTAAACATGTTACGGAAATCAACGAATTTTAACGAAACTTGGTTATAAGCAACCGACAATTTGAAATGAATTGTTTGAATATTATTTTTTATCGATACTCGTATTTAAGAAACAGTATTATATATTTATTTCTACCGGCCTGATTATTATATAGATAGGTGTCGTAGGTTCGAATCTTGCCGAATGGCACACATTTTCGTAATAAAAATTTATCGTAAATTGTCGGTTGCAAATTATAAGCAAATTGTCGGTTGCTTATAACCAAATTTCGTTCAAATTCGTTGATTTCCGTATCATGTTTATATATATATATATATATATATATATATATAACTAACCTAGCTGCCAATTTAGTACTATGCTCAAATTTATGAAGGTGAGGTACCAAAGAAAAAGCTCATCAAAACAATCGCCACGAAAACTGTTATAGAAAAGGCACAGGGAATCTACGTCATGATGGCGGGAAAGTGACAAGCCGAGATGCCAGGTCATCACCGATAACATTGCAGATTCTTTTTTTTTTAATCGTATCACCCCGAGCAAGGCGGTAATGTCACTGATGTGCAGGGGGCTATGTAATAGTGAAAAGATTGGAAAAGATAAAGCCGGAAACCACATCCTAAGCAGGGAACAAGGGATGAGCCTCTTAACCTGTTCAATAGACGTGGGTGGAGTGTGAACCGGGCGATAGATAGATCTATCTACTCCAATTGAAAAAAAAAAAGAAAGTGAGAAGATTGGTAAAGAGAAAGCCGGAAACCACATCCTAAACAGGGAACAAGGGATGAGCCTCTTAACCTGTTCAATAGACGTGGGTGGAGTGTGAACCGGGCGATAGATAGATCCATCTATTCTAATTGAAAAAAAAAACAAAAAAAAAAACAAAGTGAGAAGATTGGAAAAGAGAAAGCCGGAAACCACATCCTAAAGAGGGAATAAGGGTGAGCCTCAATAGACATTCTATAAAGAATCTCTCTTGCGATCGTGCATGGAATACAAGTAGCCGGTCATTATATATATATATATATATATATATATATATATATATATATATACATATATATCAGTCAGTTACGTGCCATACGTGATACACGCTTGATCATATCTCGAAAGTCAGTTAGTCAGTTAAGTGCCATACGTGATACATGCTTGGGCGATCATGTCTCGAAAGAGACATGGCTGACAGGGCAGAAGATTATCCCGCAGTAGGTTGCCATTGCTTTCTGCGGTAGACTGGTTTCCGACCAAGGCTATAGAACCCAATCTGTCCTGCTATTTAACCCATAACTGGAAGGAAGAGACGTATTAATACCTTTCCCAAGGGTATTTGCGCGTAAGTGAATACAATGGATTCAACTGGAATTCGAACTCGGCTCCCCGGTTTCTCGTTCTGAGCCGATATCCACTGTACCACAACGCACATCCTGAATAATTTGGCAAAATATTTTCGCGCAGTCGGTTACTATTATTTCTGTGGTAGATTGGTTATAGAGCCCAATTGGTCCTGCTATTAAACATGGGAGAAAAGACGAATTAATACCTCTCCATAGGTATTTGTGCGTAAGTAAATGCAACGAATTTAACTGGAACTCGAACTCGACTCTTCAATCTCTCGTTCCGAGTCGATATCCACTGCACCACAACGCCCATATTATAAAAATATAGCTTTTTGGTATAAGTGCTCGATATTTTTATATAAATATAAAAATTGACATTGAGTTCAACACAAAAATGCGACAGTCTAGTTCATTCTTAAACGCAATCGCCAGGCCATCGTGCGCGCGCGCACACGCACACACACACACACACACACACTCACACACACACACACACATATATACATATATATATATATGTATACAGTAGCAGCCATAATATAAGGAACGGAAACAACAAAGACATAAATATGTGTATTACTTAAAATTAATGCATGATTAGCAATGAAATTTTTACCGAATAAAGATTAGGGTGTAATAATATTATATAAAGTTACAAAAATTTACATAATAGTTTTTTTTTAAACAAAGATTAAATGGAACAAAAGATTTAAGCTACTGGACAAAAGTTAAGGAACGATCTTGTTAATACTTGATTGTGAACAAAATATCAACAAAATTTAATATTTGTTAAACAGCCCATTAGTTTCACTGACTTCTCTGCATCATCGACCACATGATTCTAATGTGCTCCATGAATTTCAGCTCTGGGCACCTTGATGTGGTGTAATGATTAGCAAATTTGTATTGTTAGAATCACTGCAATTGTGTAGACGGTTCGATCCTCACTCGGTGATCCATATTTTCGGCCTTGTGCAGCATCTAAGATGGGCTTAGAAAGTCACCATAAACTTACATTAATGTTCAACGTAAGCAATGAATCGATGATTTGCATCGGTAAGTGAACACTGGCGAAATGTTAACTTTCAAACTCAGTGAATAATCAGCCACAAGACAGTACATGTGTGTATGTATCTAGTAATTAATTGATTAGTATATAATGGCATCATGCATTTTAGATATCGTATAAAAAGAAATTGATATCTTAACATCATTCCCTATAACACGAACACAGTCACTTATGCAAAAGATGAATGCATATCTTATTAGAAAAATGAAATTAGTGAGCATTGGTTTCCTTTCATTAAAATGTGTAATCAGGTGACATGTAATCAGGAAAAGTACACAGATAATATCAACTCCTTACAGAAAAACAAAACATAAAAAGCAAATAATAAGAGTGAAGCGAAAAAGGTATTTCTGCCACTCAGTAATATATCTTGGTGTAGTCAAGGTTGTGGAAATGAAGTTAATGTTCTTTAAGTAAAAAATAAATGTGTGTGTGTGTGTGTGTGTGAAATGTAGAGATAGACTGGGAGAAAGATATACAAGTTGACACAAAGAGTAGAAAGTTACGACGAAGAGATGAAGTAATTGTGGGTAAGCGAAGCGCTTTCGCTTGATAAGATGGTATTACTATAGCGATAACCGTCGTTTGTATGGTCGTATTAGGCCAAATGATGATCTATGGTAAGCTCTGATAACATACACATGCCTGCATACTTTCACTCATTCTTCCTTCAAATGCCATCAGCATCCCCACTACCAATACATAAAAAACGGTATAAGATTTGTGTAGCGGTTTTATCTATATGAAATTGTATTACGATTGTAATCAGTTCAGATATCTGATATTACCTCACATATTTACATACATACATATGAACATAGATATAGAGAAAGCAAGGTCTTGTTAAAATATACCGTGTTACATATATGAGGGGCTGCTGAAAGGTTTTGGGCTCGAACAGGAACGTCTACAAAAAAATAAAATCTGATGTTTGATTAGAAAAATGTTTAGTACCTTTCTGATCTATCTATCTATCTATCTATCTATCTATCTATCTATCTATCTATCTATCTATCTATCTATCTATCTGCACAGCGCTATATATATATATATATATATATATAAATATAATTTGTATATATTTACCCTTTATATATGGATAAATATAACACTATATATATATATATATATACCCTTTATATATGCATAGATATAACACTATATATATATTTACCCTTTATATATACATAGACATAACACTGTATATATATATAGAGAGAGATTTACCCTTTATATATACATAACTATAACACTATATATATATATATATATATATATATATATACAGTGTTAGATAGATAGATAGATAGATAGATAGATAGATAGATAGATAGATAGATATGACATTCGAATGACTATTTAGGGTCTCACACATCGATTGAGCACTATAGAAGAATTGTAGACTACTCACGCATCGTTCATTAGTAATTAATCTAAACACACTGGGCTATTGGCGTATGTTTACATTGCATATAACACGCTAAATCCGCCTTTCTCTACCGAACTCAGAGGTAGAATCGCCGACTGATGTCAATTTGAACCGGCGCGGCGATTCGATTTTTCACGCTGATAATCGATTCATTGCGCAAAGTATACTCTTCAGTATACTCTTGGTAAATGTTTGTGCTAATACTTCGTGGAATTCTGGTGCATATTTCGAAAGTTCTGTCATTTTCTTTTTTTGTTTTATATTTTTTGTAATTAGTTTAATAGTTTAAAATTCAAAATGCAGTCTTTTAGACCAGATTTCTCTTCTTCTCCAGTTCGTGATGACTTAGAGTTATATCCTTTAGATATTGCTTTTCTCTGTTATGTTTTTTAGCTTTAGTTGCCAATCTGTTATTGATATTTTCTATGTTATTTTCGTTATTGAATAAAATCTATCTCTTTTTGATTTCTACTTGAAATTTGGTGAGGTTCATTCTGATGCTATTACAATAGGATGTCTTTATGAGAATCTTTTTATCTCAATTTTCAAGTTAAATTTCACACCGCAATTCCATGATTATTTCCTTTATGAAATTTCTTTATGACGATTACATTTTTAATGCTTTGCCAATTATGAAGTTATTAAAATGTTTTCTTTGCCTATTTAATTTTTTCAGAATCTATTTACAAAATATTCGTTTTTGAAAAATGAATTCATAATTCTTTTGGCAATATTAATTCGATATATTCGAAAAATATACGGTAGATTATAGTGAAGCTAATTTAAGTGTTGCACATTCTGTAGGTTCTAAACTAGAACTAATAAATTTAATGCAACTTTTGTTAAACTTTAATGTGCCTGCTTACTCCATAGTTACTTAAGGTATGTTGATCATCATCAGTTACGGTGGAATAAGAGGAAAGTAGTTCATTTTTTAATTAATAGCATCACTGATCTTAAGTTAAATCATTATTCAGCAGGACATTGGAATTATGGAGATAAAACAATTTATTCACCCAATAGCCGTAGACTTGAAGAGGTTAAGATTGTAGTGGTCTTGAACGTATCATTTCGGGAGTTTGTTCCACAAAGTAGCGGTTCTTGAAAGAAATTATCCGATGAAAAGATCCTTTTTACTAATGGAATACGTATGGAATGGGGATGATTCGTCTCGGTGTACGTGATATAGTAGGTCTTAGCTGTGAGTGTTAGAACTAGAAGAATGTAGCTCGTCAGAAGATTTGCCATGAAAATCTGGCCACTTGTGGTCTGTAGGAAAGGGCTTGTATGGTGGAAAACATTTCATCACCCAACAAACTTCGTGGACGCTTTCAAGACAGGAAAGTGAAGACCGCAGCCCTGTTATGACAGCAGTACTTCATTTTCAGTCTAATCTGGCCCTTGTAAAAATAGAGCAAAACAAGAGTCAAATACTTATTGAAGTGCTACAAGGAATCAACTCCATTGCATCGATGCACATTCTACAGTGATTTTTGAGTTGTATCGTTTATCTTCTATTTTGGATATTAGCATATTTTTTTAGAATGTGTGTGGATGTAATTGTACATTTACTATTTGTATTTATTATTAATACCTTT